>JADRCH010000063.1:4427023-4445619 GCA_019843965.1 Rhynchomys soricoides | reverse complement strand
GAGAAGGTGTATGTGTAGCCTAATGCACGTGGGGAGCTTGGGTTGCTAACAGGTTGCTAGGCACATTGTCCAGGGGGACAAGTGTACACAGGACATGCAGAGGTCAAGGAGGTAAGCTGTAAAATGGATGGCTCGAATTGGGGTGTGTTCTATCCACCAGGGACATTCACCCTTTCAGACTTCAGCAAGGGTTTCTGACCTTCCCCTGAGGATATGAGGCGGGGTACTTGAGAACTTACGGTATAAGCTAACAGGTAGAGACAGCGTGGGCAACCTTCTAAGAATAAAAATAACAGTGTGCGCCCCTCCCCCTTTCCCACACATAAACGCACAACTTGTCAACGTTTGATGAGAACTGGTTACTAGCTTCCATTCTGATACAGAAGATAGGTCAGATGGAGTGTGACCCCACGGGTAAGTAAGAATGTAATTAATAGGAATAAAGCTTCATGTTATAGCAATAAATAGCTAGTGTCTGGGAGACCAAAGGGCAGACAGAGCTGGGCTTCTTGCTTGCCTGTTTTATTTTAGAAAAAAAAAAAAGAATTATTCCTAGTTTCAGGTTTCAGGCCTAAAAATCCAGACCTGGATTTTTCTGGAGTCCCTTAAGGGAAATGGCTGAGCATGCTCCCGTGAATATGTATCTCAGATGTGCCTGTTTTCAGCTGATATGTGGATTAGAGAGGAAGGCTGCGTCTTCTAAGTTTGTTTGGAAATGTGATGGCTTGAGTCCGGTTTGTCCATTCTCACCGCCATCCCTGTTCTGGAGATGAAGTCTCCAGCGTCATGACCCTGAGAGATGGTAGGCCCCATAAGAGGAAGGAAGCTCTCAAGAGATCACCCTCACACTGGGCTACTGTCTTTTCTGGAGACCAGCACTGTTCTCTTGAGACTGGATTAGTTCTAGCAGGAATGGAAGCTTTCTCACTACAGTGAATTGTCTATCCCTTTTCTATGAGGCCAGGTCCTCTGTTGACTGCTCCACTGTAATACAATGCAGAATGAAGACAGCGCGAAAGCCCAAGCTGGTCTTGGTCCTCCAGAACTGTGAACTAAAACTTTTTTTTTCCTTTGTAAGTCAGCTTTTCCATGGGTATTTTATTATAGTAACAGAAATGATCTTAAAAAAAAAAAAAAAGAGCTAAACTGTATAAACCACATTCTCCCAGAAATTAGACACTCAAATAAATATATTCCCTGCTCTTCAAAATGTGACCTGTAAATCTACCAATATAATATAAGTGACTAATACTCTAATATTTATTGATACATTACTTATTTTGGGGTACAGATAAAACAAGACCCTTGTAAGTGTTGCCTGGGTGGGGAACAAAGGCACATGCTTTTTAAATTCAAATGACAGAAAGTCCAATTCCCACTAAAATGAAGGTTACATTGTTGGCTCATAGACATAAAAGCCAGGGTTGGGACAGGTATCAGCTAGTGGCTGATGAACATGAAAAACTTTTAAACGGCTGGAGGTTTTTGTTTGTTTGTTTTTGTTTTCTCAAACTCTGTGTGTTAGCAGTTTAAGCTGGGCTCACTTGGGCATCTCTTCTGGGTCTTCTTTATCACTCAAAACAAGCTACAGGTGAGCTGGGTAGCCCAACTTCCTGCAGCTTGCTGGCCATTTGCTGGCATGACTTAATTCTTTTTTATGCTGTCCTGGGCTTCTCCAAGGTTAGTTGGGGTTTTTCTGTATGGTAGTTGGATTCTGAGAAAAACCGAAATGCGTTTCACCAGTTCACTGCATTGCCCAAAAGGAGTTTCAGTGTAAGGGACAGAGAATGTTTTCCTCTCTCAATTTTCTCAGGAAAGAGTCTGAAAAGATACATCGCCAGGGTTTTATAGGTGGAAAGCTTAGAATGGGGTCTGTATGTTTACCTATTTCCCATCAGTGGCTTTAATCAGGCTGCATTTGCAGTTTGACCAGTGTCACCACCGTACCCTGTTGACTTCAGCCTCAGGTTCCCTGTGTCACTACAACGGCTCCAACAGTTCCAGCTCCACATTCAAGGTTAGTAGGGAAGGAACATCCCTGTCTGCTCGATTTCCCAGAGAACCCTCCTGCCTGTAACTAGATCATATAGCTAGATGATCAAACCAATCTCTAGGTCCAGGGGGACAGAGTACATGAACTGTCCAGAACATGCACCTAGATGGAGTCTCACAGGAAGTATCAAAGCTTTAATTGTGGGATTAACGGAAATCTCCAAGGAAGATTGGGAGCTTTTACTGGAAGAAAGAACAGTTACTGTGGCTGCTCATAGGTGTGGAAGGGCAATAGATACCCACGAGACACATAAAGAATGCATAACAGTGTCTGGAATTCCATTTGCCAAGTACATGTGATAACACAGTAGGTTGTGGGAGGGGCTATGAATCCAGATTTGAAAACAGATCTTTAGATATGTTTGAACTGAACTATTTTCCTCAACACAGAGTACAATTTGACGTGATATAAGAAAGACATGATCCTTCCTAGAGAGGATTTTACTTTGTAATAGAAATATCACACTAACCGATGGCAGCCTTGGCTTCTCATGATCATCTCCGTGTTGTGAAATCAATACACTTTCAAAGCTTTGCCCATTCACCAAGGCATTATCTTCCCAAACTTCTTTGTCCCTGCTTATATTTGTCAACTTTACAATCCTTTTATAAGCAGCAAAAGCCTGAAGAAGCTACAAATAAAAGAAGGGATTACAAAAGAATTCTTATTAAGGCATGCTTTCTTTGAGACACAGCATACAATGGCCCCCGTCTCTCCTTGTGAAAAGATGTGTTTTCTTGTTTAATTAGAACAGACCTCACGTCCTTTATAAGACAAACAGGGCAGCAGGATGGCAGAGACTACAGGCTCCAAGAAAGGAGGTGTGCTCAGCTCCATCTCTGGTCCACTCTGAGTGTGTTGTGGTTGGTGAAATGTTCTGTTCTATCTGGGAGCGGATGCATGCATGATAAGCATCATGTCCCCATCACACAGTAATTGGTCACAGTCTGTCTTTCTTGTCTTTTTGTTATTATTGTTACTTTGCATTTAAAGCCTGGAGAAATTCAAAGCCAAGTGCATCAATTAAGTCCTAGCCAAAACCAGATGGCACATTCCGTGTGGGAACTTCGAGAGGAGTTTAGTAAAGGGACTTTTTGTGAGAATGTGTGTAAGGTTACAAGAAACCAGGAGGATGGTGTTGTGCCCCAGAGTCAGCGACTGTCTCCCTTAGAAGTAGTGTTGGCAAGCTGCAGGCCACGCACCAGATCAGGTCTACCACCGGTCTATGCAAATACAGCTTTATTGCAACATAGCCATGCATAGTCCAAAGGCAGCACCAAATATAGCGACAGAGATCACACAGCTTATGAAACTGAGATATTCATGGTCTAGCCTTTACAAAAGACATAGGCTTCAGGACCAAGACAAGCATGTGGAAATGAGGCGCTTGTGGCACAAAGCTTAAGGGAATACTAACTCGGAACCCTGAGAGTGAGCATGTCCTCCAATCCTGCTAGCTTGCATGCTTCCTCGAGTGTGGGCCTGATTTTCTGGTCCTTGCTGGAGTGGGCTAGACACTAACACATATCTGCAGATGTGGAGATGATGGATAGAGACTACAGACTTGGTCTCTTGCCTCCTCCAAAGCCCCCACCCTTCTCATCCACTTGAGGTCACAGGGAGAGGGAAAGAGGTCATAGACTCCGTGGCATGGGCAGACTCAGGTGAGGAATGGAGGGAAGAGCATCTCAGAAGCAAAAGAGAGACAGATATGGAGGGATGCAGGTTGATGGTGGAACTTTCCCCAAGTGGCTCCGGCTACTTACAGAATTAGAGTCCCAGGTCATTCAGGATGAGAGTGGCCAGTTAGCCCTAGAAACTTTGGGCACATGGGAATCAATGAAGAGAGTGTCTGGCTCATAGAGTCAGAAGAAGGAAATCATCCCCTATCTGAATTACATAGAGAAATGGTGGGCTCTGGCCTTCTGCAATACATCCCAATTTTGATCATTTAAGGATTCTGTGATGATTTAAGGTTCCATAAGGCTCTGGAGCAGTGGGTCTCAACCTTCCTAATGCTGTGGCCCTTTAATAGAGTTCCTGATGCTGTGGTGCCCCCCCCAACCATAAAATTATTTTCATTGCTACTTCATAACTGATTTTACTACGGTTACAAATTGTAATGTAAATATCTGTTTTCTGATTATCTTAGATGACCCTATAAAAGGGTCATTCCACCCCTAAAGGGGCTCAGATCCACAAATTGCATTGCTCTACAGTTCCTTGACCCCTTCTTAGTACGCAACCCAACACTTGCCACAGGAGTCACTGCATAAATACTTGCTGAATTAGGTAATTAAATAAAGACCATGTGAATGACTACACATAAAAATACATAATGTGCCTATGTGATGGGAGGGGATGTGGGCAACAAAGGTAGTAACGCAAAAATCCTCTAATCAAGAGCAACTAAACATGGATGATTGCAATTAGAAATGATGCATACAGGGGCTGGAGAGAGGGCTCACCATGTATCATGCTTCTTGCACAAGCATGAGTACCAGGTCCCCAGTACTCATGTAAAATGCTGGATGTGATAGCAATACCTGTAATCCTGGCCCTGGGGAGGTAGAAACAGGTAGATCCTAGGACTCACCACGCTAGCCTCTGTTTAGTTAATTAATGAGCTCAAGGTTCAGCAGAAGGACTGAAAAAGCCCTGAGTGAATGAAGAGCAGAAGAAGTTCTGAATGAAGTGACTTGTTGACATGAGCACAGCCATGCAAAGGACCCTGATGCCTCAGACCCATGATTGTGGTTATGTTCAGAGGGATCAGCCCTGAGTGAGAATGCTGACAATGTATGCAGAAGGTGTCCATCAGAGTTTCCTCCTCTGGGATGACTGCAGCCTGAGACTTCATTGCTACAAAGACTCCTAGCAACATGTACTAAATCTCCCTCCCTGTTCAACTGTATACCATAAACCTGTCTCCTTTATTCAGCTGCATACAGTAACCCTGTCTCTAGGATTCAGATGACTGTGTTTCTGCGAGGTTGCTGGTGTTGATGCATCTTTATCAGAACATGCATGCCCCACCCAATCCCAGCTTGTCTGTCTCTGTGCTTGTCCTTTCTTCATTCCTTTGTCAGCTGTGTCAGGACAAACCCTGAGTTGTGTAGAATGCAGCAAGTAGGAAACTCTTCACCCCCCAAAATAAGATGGGAAATCACAAAGGAAGACACTTGATGTCAAGCTTTGGCCTAGACAGTGCATGCACAGTCAAGCACACTCACATATATGTGTCTGCCTATACACACACACACACATAGAGAGAGAGAGAGAGAGAGAGAGAGAGAGAGAGAGAGACAGAGAGAAGAAGAAGAAGAAGAAGAAGAAGAAGAAGAAGAAGAAGAAGAAGAAGAAGAAGAGATCAACACTTTTTATTTTGCTACCAAGTATGCACTGTTTGATGACGGGTTCTGACTTTTTCTTCAATTAATACTACATTATACTGGGGAGACATGTAGCTTCTCTCTCTTGTATAAACTGTACTCACAGCACAGTACCTAGAAGGTTCTGTTTCTTTAAAATTAAGATGTGAAACCTTAAGAGATGAAAGGAATACTCTAGGGCAGTTTGCATATAAGTTGTCACAATTTTCCTCTGTTTTACAGATTTTTTTTTGCAGCATAGTGTTTAGAGTTTCCTTTATTGACTCTTTCCAGCACATTCTCGTCTTCACAGAAAGAATTCTGTTTCTTTTCCCATCAGTGTTATTGTGCGTGATTATACTAATGGATGCAACTGAAGCAAACAGATTGGGAATAAATCCTAACGGACTCTTAGTAACATTACTGCCCAAAGAATGCAAAAGCCTGACTGAGGGCAAAGGAACCCACTTGTCAGGAGCTTTCAGCCTGCTGAGTGGGACACAGCAGAGGTGTGCTTTAGAAGAAGGAATAGCCTTGGTTAATTTACTAAAAGGGTTAAGTGGTTATTATTAAAGAGAGAGTCTTCTGTATGCAAAGTATCATTCAATATGTCTGTGTATATAAGTGTATCTGTGCATCTTTCTCTTGTGTGTGTGTGTAAGTGTGTGTGTGTGTGTGTGTGTGTGTGTGAGTGAGTGTAAGAGAGAGAGACAGACGGAGACACAGAGAGAGACAGACTGCAGAGAGGTGAGAGGTAGGAAGCCTCAGTAAAAAGCTAGATACAGAAACTTGGGGTATACTTGATATACAGAGAGGGGAACAGGCTCCAGACTTGGTGGAGGTGTTCTGTACTGAGAAAGAATTAATCCCAAGAAGGCTTGTGCTCCATACCTAGCCCTGCCACTTAGAAACTTTGTGACTTTAGGGAGGGAAGGCACCTTATTCTATGTCTTTGTTAATTACCTGCAAAATACATAGTAATTATTCAATACAAAATAAATATGATTCACTCCATGTTTCTTCTACAAGGATGCTGTCTCTGGTGAAAAGAGTCGTGTCTGTACAGTCAGAATAGGCTTGGCTGTGCTGCAGTGACAAACAATCTCTAACCCAAGCGGCTTAAAAAAAAAAAAAAAACCAAAAACCAAAGTTGATTTTTCCTCATTCACATCATGCCTGTCATAGCAAGTTGACATGGGACCTTTGGGCAGGATTCTCATTCACTTTGAAACACGGGCTGATGGCACAGCCAGCATGTTGAATGTTGTCGATCTCTGTAGAAGAGAAGAGAGAAACAGCCCTGTACAGTGTCCACAAGCAATCAAGTATTTGATCCAGAAATGAAGCCTGTTAGTTAGTAGTCTCACCCAGGGATGAGGAGGGAGGAAGTACAGTCCTCAAGGTGTCTATGACATAGAGAGAGTTTGTGACTAACCCTAGTGATCCCACCCCACCTTTTTATTTGTGCCTTAGGATCTCCCTCTTCTTCCTCCCCCTGCTCCTCCTCATCTTCTTCCTCCTGCTCCTCTTTCTTCTCCTTTTTCTCTTCTACCTCCACCTCTTCCTTCTCCTCTCTCCTTTTCTCTTTCTTCCCCTCTTTCCTCCTCCCTCCCTCTCTAGCTCCTTTCAGCATTGTGAAGATACTGGCATTGAAGCCAAGGATACTTCTGCTCCCAGCTGGGTAGGTGCATTCAGCCACGACACTTAAAGTTTGTTAGTAACCTCATCTAAAAACGAGAGTATTTCAAAGTCTAAGTTAGATAATACATGGAAAATATTTAGGAACCTGACGAGGGTTGGCTTCCTTCATGAATCTGTCAAGGTCTCTTTTCTTCTTGGTGATTCCCCAAATTCTCCTTGAAGGAAAGGGTGGAAGTTCTAGAGTCAGGTGTTAGGCAGAGAAAAGAAAATATTCTGGTTTGTTTTTTTTTTTTTTGTAATAATACAATATTTTCCTTCTTCTCACAGGCTGCTCAAACCTTAGTATGCATGAGAATCACCAGGGAAGTGTGTAACCCAGGTTCTGACTCTGTAGGAACCACCACAGGGGCAAGATTCTGAGCTGTGGTCCAGCACTGCACGCTTTGAGTAAAGAGGTTCTCACACAGGGGCTCCCTCAGACCATCAGAAGGCACAGATTTTATATTACAATCCACAGCAGTACCAAAATGACAGTTCTGAAGCAGCAACAAAGAGAATGTTATGGTTAGCGGATCAACACAACATGGGGAACTGTTCTAAAGGACAGCATCAGGAAGGCTGAGAGCCACTGCTCTAAAGGAAAGCTGTGATGGTATAAATAGGGACTGTACACTTGTCATCGGAGGTTTGGGCAAAATACTTCTTCATGCCAAGACTCTGTGTTCTCATGTCGATCAGGCCCCCTCACAAAGCGCTTTAGCAAGAGGCGAGGCAAAACACTGTGAGCCTTGTAAGCACTTCGGGCCTTAAGCATGGGCTCCCTCTATCCCAGAAGTGGCCCCTCCTCTCTTGCTTTATTTGCCTTACGTAATAGGTGGGAGATGATGCCTATCTCTGATTTGCTGAGCCAACCACATCACAGCTTCCAGAAAGATCTACCTTACACAATTGACACATGTCAGAGGCATGTAAGAGAGGAACCCAAACCTAGACAATATACATGAACATGTGGACAGGCAGCATGACGGGAGGAAAAGGAAGGGGAGGGCCCTGTAGGTAAAGAAAATTAATATAAATGCTGGGCACAAAAAAATCTTAACCAAATAGAATCTTTGAAGCGGCCACGAGCAGTGAGACCCTACTTTTTCTTATGGGAAGTGGTGATAAAGAAATTACATAGTTATTTGAAAGGAACATAAATAAAGATTAATAGGTTAATGAGTTATTTTCCTTTCATTACTACACTATTGTACTTTATTATAATTGCTTTGCACTCATTTAATTAAATTTGAACTGGGGCCAACACAAGATAATTTGTTTTCCCTGTACTGAACAATGAGTATGCAGATTGGATGTACTGAAGCAGTAATCAGCCCTCTGTTTGTAACACTTTTCTACTCTGAGTAGACATTATAATTGATAATTTGATTGTTGCAGCACTCTGTGCAATATATTTTAAAGCAACATTAACATAATGGAAATTATGTTGTGGGCTTAATCTCAGCTTTTCACTGAGAGACTCTCCGGCCCCTCGGTGTGAACCAGCCAGTGTCTGAGAACAGTGGGGCTTTCTCTGCCTCTTCCATCCTTCCTTTCTGTACCTGTCTGCTGCTTTCCCTTCAGTTCCCCTCCTTTCTCCTTCATTCTCCTCTTACACTGTCCCCTGCACCCTCCTTCCTTCCCTCACTCCTTTCCCATTTCCTCCCCTCCCCCTCCTGCCTTCCTTTTCTCCCTTGCATAATGCCATTTCCCATCTTTTCTTGTCAGGTTTTCTAGCTCTGTGGAAGAAAGCACCACAGTGAAATAGAGACTGTTGACAGCAATCGCTGCTCTGTTTTCTAATTTGGAGACCTGTTCACGTCTGGAACATCCAGGAAAAGCAAGCAAGAGCCTTTCCCACAAATGACCAAATGAGAGATTATTCAAGGTGGGCAATGGGCCTCCAGCAGCGGCCAGCAGCGGCCATTGTGCTTTTGCTGAACACAGTGGGTTAATTCACGAGGGGTCATGAGCTCTCTCAGAGGTGTTTTCTGCACACACTAGCCGATGAGGAAATGCTACCAGCATTATCTTTGTCTTTTGTCCGTTCTTCCTTGGGACTGCAAACATTTTCTTGAAAAGATATGGCCTTTATTCTCACGCATACATTCTGGGAACTAAGCTGCTTGGGGTGCAAAGGTTTCCTGTTCCACAATGGAAACTAGGTGTGACAATCTGTTTAATAATCCCAGGCCAGAGATCTCAGGCCCAGGCAAGGAAACCTTGTGCCCAGGTGACTTGTGTTGACTTTTCGGAGCTCTGTACATATTTGTTGCTGTGTTTGTTTTGGGAGCAGATACATCTGTGAGTGGTTGGAAACCACCACCCTGTGTGTTTGAAAGGGGCTGAAAAGGAGGAGCAGGGTTGTTCTTTGTGTGCATTGACCTGTTCAGAGTCTGAATTTGATGCAAAAGTTTAATTTCTTGGGAGAAAAGCCTCTTCCTTTCTCCTTTTACTCATCCTGAGGCCTGCTCATCCACATGGTGGCTATGCAGAATGCAACATGGGTCACTACTGCATTTTCAAATCATGTCAGCATGACATCATGAGTTGTTAGTGGGGGCAGCGGGGGAGTGGGCAGGTTGACCTTTACTATACCCATTTTTTTTTCCCAGCGAGTACTTGAACACCATAGCTGGCATCTAGCTTCTTCTCTCTCTTCTCTTCCTTGTTCTTGCTTTTTACAAAACATTAGGTTAGAACTTGAGTCACTCACACACCCAGTGCAGATGCAGAACTTCTGAAGGTGATTTTTTTTTTTTTTTGTCTACTGTTCTTATTTGTCTGGAGTGTGTTTTGAGCTCTCTCATTATTGTGAGATGAACTTCTCTCGGTTGGATCTACCGTTCTTATTATTAGCACAGATGAAGGGCCCAGAGCTAAGTGTTTTTATATTCCTCCTGTTAAAAAAGGAAACAGAGCTCTAGTTGGCATGGATGGAGTATGCTTCCTCTTGCTCACAGATGTGCTTAAATTAAGAAGCCCACAGCTGGGATGTGGTCATAGCCTAGAGACACAACTTCAGATTCTTGCATCAGCCCACCCATGGCTCCTGGCCTCCAGGGGCATCACCAAGGAAGCTTGCTTCCAAACAAGGACTCAGCACAGAGTCATGGAACACAGCGACTGGGAACCCAGGACCATGGTCCCTTCCTCTGGGGCTGACCACAGATTCTATGCTCTTATAGAGTAACCAGACATTACTGTACTTGGTGGGAGGATGTCAGATCGGCCCTGCAGAGTAACCCTGGGATATAACCATCTAGTACAGGTTCATGTGTTCGAACCCTTGGTCCCCACTAATGATGGTGTTTTGGGAGGTTGTGGAACATTTTGGACATGGGATTTAGCTAGTGGGGACAGGACTAGAAGATTTCCAGCTAGCCAGACTTCAGCCAAGTTCTCTGCTTCCTGTTATGGGCCATGTATATAATACGTAGTTGCCCTATCCTCAAGTCACCATGGAGTCACCTGCTGCCATGCCTCCACTAGGTGCTGCATCCTCTTAACCTGGAAGCCTCCCTGTCTTTGGTTACTTTTGTTGGGTATTTGCTCATAGCAAAGCGACTAATCCACCATCTCAATGTGTCTCTAAAAGCAGAAGGTTAAGAATTTGAGTGTACTGAAAATCACGAGCCCAGTAAAACCTAGGTGAAGAATGAGCCCCATCAAGCCCTGGGTATCTGGGCTCAGGCCTACTAACGACCACTAGGAACTGTGAGAAACACTCAGCTCAGAGCCCCCTCACTAGGGAGTCAGCCAGTGGGGTGTTTACAGAGCACCCCCTGCAAGGCGTTGGTAGAAAGTTGCTCTTGCAGGAACATTAATGAGCTTCCTACTCTTGTGAATATAGAATAGGTTGAAGGTGCCAGCAAGGTGAAGTGCAGAGACCTAGCAGCAGACACTGGGACAATCCAACCACCAATGCTAACAACCTCCTGGAGTTACTAGTTACTTGTCCTGGTGAGGCCTGGGCTGATGTGAGTGGCCACAGCTTGGTCATACAAAACCTCGTGGACACTATAATGTCCCCAAGGACAAGGAAGGCTGAGCTAACATATTAGCTTGCATTTGTAATTGCCACCTGATTAATGCCATTGCCACATGGGTGGCCTGGCACACGGCCCAAGCTTGGTGCTAAGTACATGGTACAAGTTATCTCCCAGCTTGCAAAACTATCCCACGAAGAATTCCGCTGCAGTCTCCATCTTGTACCCTAAACAACTTGCTAAAGTAAAAGAACAAGGACTTTCTAATCCAGGCAGCCTGGCACCAGAGCCTTGACTGTCTCACACAGATCTGTTTAGAATCCAACACTAGCTATACTAGAGATACCCTCTCTCATTAGAATGACACTTTGTCACACATTTCCTGTGCGTTTCATCCTCAGGCAGGCCCTTTGCATTCATTTGCTTGAACTGAGTTTTTCACTGAAGCTGAGCTGTTCATCATCACTTCTTTGGTGCTAAGGACAGCAAGATTCAGAAAGGATAAACCACATGGCCTGTAAGTGGCTCTATCCAAATCCTGACCTGTCCTGACACCAGTCACTGAGGCTCACTGCAGGGTGCTATCCTTTCTAACTGGGCCTCTGAAGCAGAGAATAGGCAATGGATAAAATAAACAGGGAAAGTGTATTCTCAACTCACTCCTGAGAAAGCAGGTGGACCAAGGGTCAGTCAGGAGTTGAAGAACATTTGGAATATCAAGAACTATGCCTCCAACCTATCACAAGCTCAGCACAAGCAGCTGGGTGGGTTTGGTGTATGTGTGTGTATATGTGTGATCTGATAATATCCAAAGTGTTTTTACAATCTACTTCCCCTTCATCTGACACAATAGCAGGGACAGAGGAATGGAGCCAATCTCACCAGCCTTTTATCAGCCTCTTGCAAAACGTCCCTTCAAGCCTCAGACTATCATGACAATGTTCTACAGGATTCTGATGATCAATTGTTATGTCCAGTAGCAAACCCAGGGGTATGCCGGAGCAGGCAGGGAAGAGTGTATCCACCCTTGCTCTGCTAAAAGGCACTCTGGGAGCTCAGTAGGTGATATAGGTAGGAACCTATCCCCTCTTTCCGTCACTACCTTCTTTCTGCCTTTTCTTTAGTCACTCACTTCTTTTCTTTTCTTTGCAGGAAAGAAACACAAAACAATGGAACAAATGCTGCCTAGGAACTTGTGACACCTGACTGTGGCCAGCAAAGAATAGCAAAGGCTGCATTTGATCCAGGTGGCTCCGGTTCTTGGTTGGGGACCAGTCAAACAGCCCTCACTACTAGCTGGTTTTCAGCCCCAACAAAGGGCAACTGTACCAGATGATGCAAGCATTTGTCTGCCACAGTGTTTACTATTGTTTAGCGTGCATTAAAAACAAACAAACAAACAAAAACCCAGCATATTTTGTATTTTAAGAACTTGAGAGAAATGAAAGTCTGAAAATCTGCTGTGGATGCCTTGAACCCTCTCTACTTCATGGCCATTGTCTACTTCCACTGGGTTCCAGCTGCTCCTTCTAGGAGACTTGCTTCCTTAACTCAATGTCTGTGCTCGGTTTGTCCTACATTCGACTTGCTTGCTTTAAGGCTTGTCTTCATGTTCTTTCTGTTGCTGTCATAAAACATCCTGACCAACAGCAACGTAGGGGGGAAAAAGGATTGATTTGACTTACCCTTCCAGGTCACAGTCCATTATTAAGAGACCATCTACGCAGGGAATGGCACCACCCATAGTGGGCTGGAACCTCTGATGTCAATTAATAATCAACACAATCCTCACAGACACTTTGACAGGCCAATTTCATCTAGAGAATACCACAATTGAAACTCGATTTCCAGCTAACTCTAGGCTGTATCAAGTTGACAGTTAAAACTAATTACGTTAAAATTAGTAAAGAGTTTGAAGAGGTCAAGGAAGATATAATAACCCCAGAGGCAGCTGCTAAAAATGCAAATGGCTGAAGAATTTACTCATCTGTATGAGAAAGACAGGTACCATTACTAAAGATCAGACCTTGGAAAATGGCAGAAATGATGTGTCCTGTGCATGGAATATGCAAGATGCTTCCATAGAGAGTTCTCCCTGGGTTCTCTAAACCAGAGACTCCTTCTGTTTTAGGGAGTCTGCCCCTTGAGGTGAACACTGCTCATGTCTCCCAGTCCTCTCTGCACTCTGCTTCTCTGTCAACCTTGATATAAGGGCAACTATTGTTTACTATACAGTCCAATGGATGAGAGAACAGGCTGTGAGATAATTGGCTTAAGTAGGTAGTTTTCTCTGTGGTATAAATGTATAGGATAATCAACCTCTCTCTCCCTCTCTCCTCTCTTGCCCTTCCTCCCTCCCTCTCCTTCTCCCTTCCCCTCCTCTCTCCACCTATCTCTCTAAAGACTGACTAAAGGTGATTCAAACATACTCTGATCTTTCTAAGGGGGAAGGATGAGCCATCAAAGAACTTTGTAAATTTAGAAACATCTCTCTTGGATTCGCTTCTCTATTTCTCTCCTTCCTTTCTTTCTACTAAGTCAACAGGGAACAATCTTGAAGTGTGTTTTAGATCTTGAAAACATTCCACAGACTTCTCAGTGATTCTCATCAGAACACACGAAGAGATAGTAATGTGGCATGAGGATTCCCACTGCCTGGACTCTATAGTAGAACCAACAAGACCGGTTCTACCCAGTGGCTTAGAAGAAGGATGACTGTCATGTTCAGATCACTAATATGCTAATGCCAGGGAGAACTTGAGCTGCCTCCACGCCTAATGGTTGCTTTGGTTTGGGAAATGCCTACAATGTTCCAAGTATCTACAGAGTACTTTATATACAAAATATTGTAATTCCGTCAAAACCTCCCCATGCCTCTCATTCTCATTTTACCAAGGAGGAAGCTGAGGTGCCAAGCATGTGCAGAATTCTGATGCAGTCAATCGACAAGCTTGGGGCTCAATGCTCATATTCTATCCACCATCCTGCAAGAGGGAGAAAATCATGTAATTCTCCCTGCCCAAGCTCCTACTGTGTTCCAATAACTCCATCTACCACAGAGGTCTTGAATCTATTTATTCCCCATGAAGCTCGCTGGACACTTGATACTTTCCTATATGTTTTCTGGGATTATCTGAAGGTTGCAAGGTGGTTGAACTATTTTCCCATTCAAGAGACTCCCACTGTAGAAAAGGAAAAGCCTGAGAAGTACTGGATTGCACATTGCAGTCAACTTTTAATTCTTCATAAGCTCAGGGCTGCCACTTTTAAAGTCCTTTTGGAATCTGCTTTAAACTAAGTGATGAACATTCAGGAAGTGAAAGACTCCTGCCACACCCTTGACGTGGTGTACCAGGGAATAGGCAGTAAATATTAACCAGAAGGTAAATACGGAAGGACCAACGAACAGCAGGACGCAGAACAAGATGCAAGTGAAGCAGAATAAAAAGTTACTGTAAGGTAGCCAAGGCGTGTGTTCAGATTCCTCTGATACACACTGATTGTGTGGTAGGAGACACATCACTTAGTCCCTCCTTAGCCTTAAGTTTCTGTGAAATCTGAGATGGTCATCTATTCCTTTGAGACTTGTCATACAGATCAAATGACCTCACACGTAGGACATGTTGAGGAGACTGATTAGTAGTTTATGGATTCAATCAAAGATACTACTTATTTATGTGTGCGCTGAGGCACAGTTAAGCAATAATGATCTTGTTATAGTCTTATCTGAAATTTCTTTGCTATACTCACATTTCAGAAGAAAAATCAAGATTTTTATGATACTATGCTTTCTAAACATCCAGAATGTATTCATTTCAAGTTCAAGCTAAACCACATTTGATGTGAGTCTATCTGACCAGAGTGATGTCTACTTTATGAGAGCAGGCAAGACTTGTAGTCTCTGAAGAAAGACTGTGATGTGCTACTGGATTGTGATGATACAGGATGTGTGTGTGTGTGTGTGTGTGTGTGTGTGTGTGTGTGTGTGTGTGTTGGGGGTTGGGAGTTATCCATCTGGTGTTTAGAAATACATGCAGAATAGGCCTCCCAGTCTTGGGAGAGCACATCCTGATGAACTCACATCCCACAAAAATTGGAACTGGGAAGAATGGAAAATAGCAGCCCCAAGCCTAGGGGAAAACAATCCTAGTTCTTAGGAGGGAGAGTGGAAATGGAAACCGGGCCTGCAGGAAAGGAGAAAGGTGGAGGGTCCAGGGGACTGTACCTGTGGTACCTGGGATAAAGGTGGTGACTGGCTGGGTACAAAAGTTCACTGTACCGTTTTGGAATTCTTATTATAAAATGGACCATGCACTACTGGTGGGGCAAACCCAAGGCAGCCACAGTGGCCAGGGCACAAAGTCCATGGTCACTTTAAAAGGGAAGTGAAAGGTGGCTGGTACTATGCTGAGGAGAGATGACCAGGCTGCCACTCCCCAGTGACACAGCATTCTGAAGTGAAAGCAGAGAGGAGATGAGGCCATCTGAGGTCACATCTTCCTTTCCCTCTCCCTCCATCCTTCTGTTTCCTGAACAGGTCTATGTATCCAAGGAGGGTATATTCACAGGGATTTTTCAATATATGGGCACTTACTTGAAGGAAAGATTTGCACATTTACCTAGAGACAAAACAGGAATGTGAAAAAACAGAATGACTCACTCTACAGTCAAGATGAGGAATGCCTTTGGGAACCCCTCAGAGGGGTTTGAGAGCATCGGGTGACAGGAGGGGGGGAGGAAATCTACAACTATGGAGCAATTGGCCTGCTCTAGAAGTGACTTTGGACTCAGACATCTAGAATAGGGTCTAGCCTGCATCATTATTAGCCTTGGTCAGTATCCCTGAGAAAGATTCATACCTTCACATGAGCAAACCCAAGCACTGAATCTCAGGAAAATTAAAAATACTTTCACATGAGCAAACCCAAGCACTGAATCTCAGGAAAATTAAATCTTTTCCCCGTGCGCATATGGATACTAGGTGTTAGGATATCTAATATGTTCACACCCCATCCTTCCTTATGGCAGGCAATAAAAGAAGAAATAAAGGCCTAGAACAGAGCTAGGCTTAACTCATAGGTCTTTTACTGAGGCATGATGCTCTGGGACCTAAACCCTCAGTATGTGTTGATAGGATTCCTACACTTCTAAGTCCCCAACTTCAGTGAAGATCAAATGATCTTGGAGGTCCTGGGGAGACAGACAGCTTCAGAAGAGATGAGGGGAACCTGGAACCTGTGCACTCACTGTACAACAGCTTTAAGAAAGCATTGGGCTAATGGTTAAGAGAGGGTCAGTAACTGTATCTGTGCTGTGGAGAAGTATGTCTGGAGATATGCCCACCCTTGGCAAGCTTACTTCCTCAGAAAGACAGCTCAGTAGGTGGCCATTCTTAGTGATGGGTTAGCAAAGGTGAACGTGTAGTGAGCAAGTAAAGACCTGAGTGAATGTCACAGCCATGTGAAGAATCCCAATGACTCAGACCCATGGGAGAGGCAAAATTCTCCCTAGGTCAGGTCCAGAGGGCTCTAAAGCTTCCCTTGTCTGTGTGTGGACAACGACAGTGTGTACAGAAAATGTCCACCATGGTTGCTTTCTCCCTCAACTGTTCCCTTCCAGAGACTGGTCCTATGGAGAGTAGCTAAACCTGCCTCCGAGATTCAGCTACCACAAACCCCTCCTGCTTTTTGGGTGTGTATCATAAACATGCCGAGCTCCTGAGGTGCTGTATCATCTCTATCAGAAAGCTCTGTCTACCCAGTCCCTGTGTTTCTGTGCGTCCTTTTGTCTGTCCGTTCTTCATTACCTTGTCACCTCTAGTTAGATCAAATCCTGAAGCCTGGAACTTGTTCTAGCACTAACAATGGCTCATGCTTGACCTAGTACAAGTACAATCTTACCAGTTTCTTCCCTTTTGTTAGTGACAGGCCAGAGATGTGGGCACCAGTATTAACCAGTCAGGTTAAAGGAAATGGCTACGGGAAACTTGTATTTTCTTATTTTGATAAGAGAGACAGCACAAACTGTTTACTGTTGGTGTAAGGATGTGATGCTTGGGGCTTTTGAAGCTGTCTGTCAATCATGAAAGGTACTGATAACGCATGAAGAATGGCAAATGACAGAGAGAGCCTGGCTTCATTAAACTGCAGTGCTAACCCTGGACCACTCAATTCTATATACCCTGATATGTGAGTTAACCAAATGTCTTTAGTGTTTAAGCTAATTTTGCTTGAAATTTCTATAGACCAATAATGTGAGAGTATCATAAAAATGGGATCTGAGTCTATCTGTGCTAAAGGTTCCCCGATCACTCCTTCTGTGATATGAGCACACTAAGTACCATGAGGTTGGTTAGGATGATGAGTATGAGGAGTATCTCTGGGTGGATTGTGAGCAAAAACATCAGGGAGAGGACAGCGTTTGGTTTGGTTTAATGGAATGGGTGGAGGTCTGAGGCTGTGAGGGTGGAATGATAGATCTGAACACTGCCTTGCAGAGCAGAGCATGTGGCTAGGGAGAGGCAGCTAGGAACACTGGGGTGAACTAGAGAATGGAATGGGCATAGGATCTAGAATGATGGCTTGGGCTAAACAGAAGCTTCAGTGATGCCATCTTACAGACTTGGTGCCTGCCAGTGAGCTAACATCACATGTGAAGCAAGAGCCGCAGATGGCTCCGTCTGCAGCACCTACTCTTTCAGGGCAGTTGGGAAGAGAAGAAACCCTTCTGGAAACTGTCATGGATACAAATTAGCTATATCTTTTTAGGGCCTCCAAGAAATGGCCCAGAGAGAAACAACCTAATTGGGATAGTCAGGGGAAAGGGACGTGGAATGGGACCCTGAGGTGCTCAGTGCGTGGTTAACTTTCCAAATGATATGGGTTCTAATCTCTGATGCTCTTAGGAGTGAGTTAATGGAGCCTTCTCGGCTTCTGAGCCACAAATTTCCATCCTTGGGTATTTCTAACAACTACCCAGGTGGTCACTGTCCTACACCCAAATATGTCTTCCTGTAGTAACTTTAAGCCATAGATAGAAGTTTTATCTTATTAGTTTCAAGTGGGTAAAGAGAATCACTGGTTCTTGTCTTTTGTGATAGGAATATATGCAACTCTCTTCTGGTGGTCTCAGAGTAGACACAGTATACTTCCCTGCCCTCAACTTTAGATGGCTTAACTTGGAATGTTTGTCAATATGGAGTCTGCAGTTGGTTTCTATGCGCATGCCACTTGTGCTTCTGACTTACCACCAGAAAGTTATTCTCAGGGGCACATTCCAAAAAGAAAAGAAGAAGGAAGAAGAGAAAGAAGAGGCAAGGAGGAGGAGGAGAAGAAGGAGGAGGAGGAGGAGGAGGAGGAGGAGGAGGAGGAGGAGGAAGAGAAGAAAAGAAGAAGAAGAAGAAGAAGAGGAGGAGGAGGAGGAGGAGGAAGAGGAAGAGGAAGAGGAAGAGGAAGAGGAAGAAGAAGAAGAAGAAGAAGAAGAAGAAGAAGAAGAAGAAGAAGA
>JADRCH010000063.1:4394352-4424998 GCA_019843965.1 Rhynchomys soricoides | reverse complement strand
ATTATTATTATTATTATTATTATTATTATTATTATTATTATTATTATATGTGTATAGATGTTCCCTTGCACCTGTGCCTGTATACCACACAAGTGCCTGGTGCCTGAAGAGGAAAGGAGAGGGCGTTGAATATCCTGGAGCTGGAGCTTTAGGTGGTTTTCAGGCACCATGTAGGTGCTGAGAACCAAATCCAGGTCCTCTGGATGACTAGCCAGAGCTGTTAACTGGTAAGCAGTCTCTCTAGCATGCTTTTCTGATAATTTAACTTCTTTGACATAATCTAAACCCCAAGGAACATAATGTTAAGCCCCAGAACAATAACCGTCCCATGTACTCACAATTTTTAAAAATTTTCTACACGATTTAGGTCTCGACCATGTTAACCTGGAACACTGCACACCTGGGCCTCTTTCCCTCTCTCTGGGTTCGTGTGGTCTCAGCATCTTTGAATTTCTCTGTGGTCTCTCTGCATGGCCTCTCCATCAGGGTAGCTGACTTTCTAATGTAGGAGGCCAGGGAAGCTTCCAGACCTTCTTCATTTCTGATGCATTCTGTTGGTTATATTGGGCTATAGTCCAAGCCAAAAGCTAAGGGAGGAGAAACTTAACAGGGCACAGGCACAAGAAAGTATAGTTCACTGTGAGTCATAGAGCCAGGGTTCTCCTGGCTCTTTCAAGGTGGGGTCTTTCAAGGAAGGCAGAACATGGCGCCCATCAGAAGGGCATTCTTCATCTATTTTATCTGTAATATTTTATTTGTAAGGATAACTATTTTTAAAAACACTTAAAACTGTTGTTTTCAATCACAGGGTTATAAAAGGAGTTACGGAGTCCACAGAAACCTCCTCTCCACTTGTCCAGTGTGGAACCTAGACGTTTGAAAGGTAATTGCTCAAAACAATCACAACTTTCTTCTAACTCGTGCACCCAGGGTTAACACCATCAATTCCATGTCCTCCTCCCAGCCCTCCCCCACTGCTCTGATTTCCCATCTGTGGGCTTCAGTCCACCCAGTTACTGGGTAAACAGCCATTTGCAGAGCACCTGCTATACTCCAGGCACTGGTCCAGAAGGTCACAATTCCACTAATTTAGTAATTCCAGCCTCACACACAGCAGTGGTGAGCTGGTACCGGCTTTGCCATCTCACAAGACGTGGTTATGCATGTCTCTTCCAACTCCATGCTTAGGCACAGCATGCTGGAGTCTTGACCTCATCAGAGTAGGAGTCTTTTAGTTTCATCATGAACACCAGCATGCACTACAAATACAGACTTTCTCTCCCTGAGGAGTGGGTTGCTGAACACACACTAACATACTCTGGACTTGATTTAATATCCCTCTTCATCCTGGCTGAGATCAGGCCACCAGCCAGGCTACCTACTGGCTTCTAATTCTTACTCCTTCACCCACAATCAACTGCTTTATTATTTATGCCAAGTCTTAA
Organism: Rhynchomys soricoides; assembly: GCA_019843965.1. Taxonomy (NCBI): domain Eukaryota; kingdom Metazoa; phylum Chordata; class Mammalia; order Rodentia; family Muridae; genus Rhynchomys; species Rhynchomys soricoides. The sequence continues at coordinate 4,423,553 of JADRCH010000063.1, read as the reverse complement.
GGTCCAATCTTGCTGACAGCCCATCACTGAGCACAGAAGAAAAACCAACTCTTCAAATGTGACTCATTTCCTCAGAGCCATCCTGTGGACTGACACTGGAAACAAAGGTCTAGACTTGGCTGGTCCCCCAGAGGCTCACATTCTAGAGGCTTGGTCCTCAAGGCAAGAATCATTAACAGGTAGGGTCAGAGAGAAAGGAGTCTGGTCGCAGGGATACCATTCTCAGGAGTGTATTAATGCTGTCTAGGTGTGTGGTTCAGATCTAGTGAGGCATAGTCCCCAAGAGAGAATTGCCCTAATAAGAACAGGCTGCCACCTCCATGGTCTCATGCTTCTGTGTCTGTGGCCATTGTCCTTTCTGTTCTTGTCAACATTGCAGTGCAGCCTATGGCTATTTGGACACTCTAGACACTAGAACCATTATCAAAACCTTTTTTCTTTATAAGACACCTAGCCTTAGGTACTTTGTATAACTACATAAAGTGGAAGAAGACAAGCACCCGTCCTATCTTCTCTCCTTTGTAGAAGTGCTTCACCAGATGTCTACAGCCGTTCTCTGCAGGCCTCTCTCTCGTTTTCACCCACTTGGCTCTCTCCCACTAAACTGCCTCCTTGCTTATCCCTGGTTTTGCATGGCTCTTGGAGGACCTAAACTAAGAGAAGAGTATCTAGTATGCTGAAGAATTCATTTGACACACTCCTAGACTGGACTATGAAGGCAGAGACCATGTCTGTGGGTGGTTTTGACTTCAGCTGTCATTAAGTCTCAGTGGGAACTTGTGAACACTTGTGGGTTTAACAGAGCAAAGGAACATGAAAAAATACAACATGCATGCAAATAGACGTGTGGCCAAATGGAATGTACATTTGCCTTAACTATAGGCTGTACTAATTTCAGCATGGGAAACGATATTGAGAGATGTCCTATGGAAAGGGAGGCAAACAAACATAACCTTCAGGCCGCAGTCCAAAGGGTCTGCATGGTAATTTAGGGACTTGGATTGTATTGAATTTTGGTGTACTTACAAGAGTGAACTCATGGTCTTCGCTTAACCATAAAAGTTTGGTAAAGCAAAATTAGGAAGAATCAGTCCAAATGCTTCCCAGATTGACAAACTGAGAGGCAGGAGTCATCGAGTTCAACTGAGAAGAGAGCTCGGACACCTGACTTGCCTGAATCCTCAACCATCTTGATCTGGATCTTGGGAAAGTCTCTGCCTTTTTGGCAAATTTTGCTTTATTTTGATACTCCTGTATATTTCTGGTAGTATTTGGATGGACTCAGGCACTGGTAAGTTAGACACCCTGGATTCTAAGGGGAGGGAAGAGACCAGGTGAGGAGTGACAGCTTTCTTCTCCTTACTGTATTTCCAGGACCCTCCTCCATCCTTGTCCTAAGGAGGTATCCAAGATGTCTTCCTTGAACCAACAAATAAAAACACAAATGGAGGATGCCTCCTCTTTCTCGAGGGCACACAATGTCAGGGCCCCAATTTGTGCCAGCTAACAAGGCAGGAAGCAGCTGTTTGCCCTTCAGGGAGCGGCTGGGTGATCTGCCTGTGTAAACAGTCATTCACCCAGGTGTCAAGAGAAACAACTGAGGGGACTCAGGCTTCCTCCTCTGCTCACAGTAATGGTGCAGAGAGCCCAGCTGTTACTCTTCGTTTTTCCAGGCACCCATGGAGTGGGAAGCTGGTCTTTTTCTGACCCAGCTGCAAGCAAGATGCCTCCCCTCACTCTTCCTCTCTTTGCTCAAGTTGTCGGCTCTTCAGTTACCTTCCTATAGAAATACCAGCTTATTTCTGAGTAGTTTTAGCCAGCATGTTGTCTGTGTCCCTCTTCTATACTATAAACATTTTCCATGACTTGTCTTGCTCGTGCCCTATCTCCACTACTGGAAAAGTGTCTGTGTCTGCTGGTGCTGCTCAGTAAGTGAATGCTGACTGGTGGACACGTGAGTTTGCCCCAAGCCTGACACATAGCCACCAGCCTGCATTTCCATAGCTAACTCCACCCCTTTGGGTTAAGTCAGCATGCTGTCCCCATCAGGACGTATCCTTGTCTTTCTCATATCTCTTATAAACTCTTTCTTTAATTCACTTCTGTTTACTTCAAATACATGCAAAAATGACAATTGTAGTTTCTAATCATAACAGGAGTCAAAAGCACTCTCCATAGACTAAAATGCAGTCATAAGAGAAACCCTAATAACAGTTACATACCTCAGAACCAAGGGAACGACACTATGTAGAATTCTAGCTCATTATATTTTGTCTGTCTTAGTTATTTATATATAATATGGCTCTTGGAGGATCTAAACTAAGAGAAGAGTATCTAGTATGCTGAAGAATTCATTTGACACACTCCTAGACTGGACTATGAAGGCAGAAACCATGTCTGTGGGTGGTTTTGACTTCAACTGCCATTAAGTCTCAGTGGGAACTTGTGAACACTTGTGGGTTTAACAGAGCAAAGGAACATGAGAAAATACAACATGCATGTAAATAGACGTGTGGCCAAATGGAATGTACATTTGCCTTAACTATAGGCTGTACTAATTTCAGCATGGGAAATGATATTGAGAGGTGTCCTATGGAAAAGGACCTATATATGGTTCTGGTTATACCAGATAACCAAGGAGCCCATGGTATCTTTCTAAACAACCTCAAGAAGAGAAACCATGGCACCACTCTATCTAACCAGGCCAAGCTAGAGGCCTGTGGTTTCCTTCTTAAAAGAGAAAATCTAAGAGTGTTGGAGTAGTTGTGGGAGACAGTTGTCACTAAGCTGAAACTTTCTCCATGATATGATCATTAGAACTAAATGTTAAAAGAGGAGTGAATGCTTCTGGGAATATATCCAAAAGATACTCTACCATACCACAATGACATATAATCCACTATGTTCATGGCAGCCTTATTTGTAATAGCCAGAAGCTGGAAACAACCCAGATGTCCCTCAACCGAAGAATGGATACAGAAAATATGGTTTATTTACACAATGGAATACTATTCAGCTATTAAAAACAAGGGCACCATGAATTTTGCAGGCAAACGGATGGAACCAGAAAATATCATCCTAAGTGAGGTAACCCAGACCCAAAAGGACATGCATGGTATGTACTCACTGATAAGTGGATATTAACCAAAAAGGTCAGAATACCCAGGATACAACTTGCAGATCATAGGAAGCTTAACAAGAAGGAAGGCTCAAGTGTGAATAGAAGGAACAACAAAATAATGGAGGGAGGCAGAGGGAGGGAGGAAACTGGGTGGGAGGGGAGAAAAGGAGGGGCAGGATCAGGTATGGGGAGAGACAGGAAGGGCACTCAGAGGGCTAGATGAGTGAATTGAAATGAAATATGCAGCAGTGGGGGTTAGGAGCCAGGGGGAACCTTTAGAAAGTCTCAGAGACCTGGGATGTGCAAAGCTACCAGGACTCAATGGACATACCATTGGATGAAATGCCCAACAGTGGGGAGATAAAACTGGAAGAGACCACCTGCAGAGGATAGACATGGCCCCCAGTTGAGGCAGGGGGCCACCCACCCATCTTCAAAAATTTTAACTCAGAATTGTTCCTGTCTAAAGGAAATGCAGGAACAAAAATAGAGCAGAGATGGAAAGAAAGGCCACCCAGTGACAGGCCCAACTTAGGATCCATCCCATGCTTGCACATCAAATCTTGACACTATTACTGAGGCCATATTGTGCATGCAGATGGGAACCTGGCATGGCCATCCTCGGAGCAGCTCTACCATCAACAGACTGAGACAAACGCAGATATTTACAGCCAGTTATTGGATTGAGGTCAGGACCAATATGGAAGCATTAGAAGAAGGACTGAAGGAGCCAAATGGGATTGCAACACCATAGGAAGAACAACAGTGTCAAGTAACCTAGACCCCTCAGAGCTCCCAGAAATTACACCAGAAACCAAGGAGCATGCATGGGCTTGTTTGTGGCCCCAGGCACATGTGTAGCAGAGGACTGTCTTGAATGGCCTCAGTGGGAAAGAATGCCCTTAACCTTGTGGTAACTTGATGCCCCATGGAAGAGGGATGCTGGTGGGGGTGGGGCAGCACCCTCTCAGATGTGGGGGTTATAGGGGAGGGAGTGAAGAACTCAGGGAGGGAGGACCAGGAAGGGGCAACTTTTGGAATGTAAATAAATAAATAAAATAGTTTAATACAGATGATAAAGATAAAGAAGGAGAAGTAGAAAAAGAGGAGGAGGACAAAAAGTGAGTGAGTGACTTTCTACATGAAATTTAGTACCTGTGGACTACATAAAATCATTTTGATTTATGATAGGATCTTTAAGTTATGGTAGGATCTCTAGAAATCGCAGTTAAATTACACATAAATTATTTAGGCCTAAATTGTCAATATACCAATACCATTATTTTGGATTAATTTACTAGTTTACATCACTAAATATTTACTAAGGAAGTACACTGAGCAAAGACAATGTACTAGGTAAGTGCAGAAATCCCATGACTTAAGATGGTTAGGTTAACATGTTTTGAATCTGTCTATGCTACAAAAGCAATATGTATTTAGTAGAAATTATACTTGGACTTCTGAATTTTAATCCTTTCCCAGGCTAGCTGCATATACTATGACATTTCTCATGATACTAGGCAACAGCAAGTCACATATCCCACTTAGCTGTGGAATCACCAGGGTAAATGAGAAAGCGCTCCACACAGTACTGTATTGCCAGAATATGTGTATTTAGTAGCTACATGAACTAGTGAGTGCTTTATTATAAAACAGATGTTACAATAGATAATTTTGCCAGGCTATAGGCTAATATCAGTGTTCTGAGTATGTTCCAGAGAGACTAAAGCTAAGCTAAGATTCTTGCTAAGACTAAGACAATTGAAGTTCAAATTGCAGTGTCTTTTATTTACAATGGGTTTATCAGGACATAACCTCATTGTAGATGAGGAGCATCTGTCTCTCTTGAGTAAGGGCTGAGGTGCTGAGTACTGGTGTTGCCATGGCTTTTTAAAGTCCATTTCTACCAACTTCAACATTTGGACACACTTCAGGTATGTCCCCCAAATCTGTATCTCTAGTCACATGGTCCTGCTTTCAGAGATGACTCTAGGTAGTGTAGGAGTAGATTTCACGTGTAAATCAAAACAAAATTAAGATAGTTTGAGAGGCTGAGTACTTTTATAAAGATTTGCTCTCCCCTTCCCATACCCTGACTCTCCACCCAATAATTATCAGTCTGATCAGGGATTAAGGCTGCTCAGATCTGGACTTCATTCTTCACGGAGCTGGTCCATTTTTAGTTGACTCTTACTTCTAGGGCATAGCCCTTCGTGATGACCATGGAAAACTTAGAATGCTTGGCATGGTATCTTCTTCTTGGTAGGTTTTGCTGTAGTTCGTCTTGTGTTACTATAGTAGAATGCATCAGACTGGAGACTCATAAAGAATGAGATGTGTTTCTTAGCATTCTGGAGGATGGCAAACTCAATACAAAGATGCTGGCCTCTTATAAGGGTTTCTATGCTACAGTCTCTCCCTGCCAGTCCTTCCCCTGGGGGAAACCAGAGGGCAAGAAACACAACAGAGTAAGTTGAAGGCTGACTTCTCTTTCTTAAAACATCTTTCTCTTTTGATAGCTAATCTATTTGAGTAAAAAAGAAATTAATTCATTCATGAGATGATAACCCTTAGAGTAATCACCTCTCATTAGGCCACACCTACCAACACTGTGCCCTTGAGCATCAAGTTCCCAACATTTGACCTTAGATGACATATTTAAACCACAGCAGGTTCTGAATTGCCATTTCTTTCTTGGTATTGTCTCATAGTTTCTAATCTTTTGAATCTAATCGAGGCATAATGGCAGAAGCAAACTGAGTGTAGAACTTACCACTCTGCACTGCTCTTCTTAAAGATCTTAGCTCCTTACCACCTTGCTGCCTTGGGCTCTATACAGTCTTCAATGGAAGTCAATCAAATACATATATCCTGCATTCCTAGTTAATCATAGCTGACAGAGTGGCCTATAATAAACAAATCTACCATTGCCTATTGAAGGGTATATTATTACATTGAAAAAAGCAAGTGCTTAAGAACATGTGCAGCATGGTCTTCCATAAAATATTGATGGCTCACTGAATATGCGCTGGACCTGTAACTTGAAAGAAGACTCATCTAACTACAGACACTGACTACCTGTTATATGGTGTTTCATTTCCTGTACAGTTTTTAAAATAATGTTTGGGATTCAGTTTTCAATAAGGATCTATTTCTTCTCTATTCATTAAGAAGAATGTAATATGGTTATTTTGGAAAAGCAAAGAAATAAAAATAGCAAAACAGAATGGCTCCAAGTGGATACATTTATCTTCTTGTCCTTTGAAGGGAAATGTGCTCATGGATGTTCATCTATAGACTTGCAAGATAGGGTGCCATGTAGACTAGGCCGCTTCCTACAGAAGCTATCGTAGGAGGGGACCTCTTTCCTCAGGGATTTTTCTAGGTTGTGGAGTTAGCCTAAGGGACACAAATTATTTTCTCATTATATGCCTGGTTTTAAATAAAAGGGAACTCAAAATTACAGGAGCATTCTATTCTAAAACATTTATAAAGCCAACTTTATACAAATATACAACAAATTAAAAGGCTTTTTTCTCAGAAAGGAAGGCACATCTCCTGTCTTGAAAAACCAAAACTAAACCAAACCAAACAAGCAGAAAATAGAAAGGCTCAATTTAAGCTCCGCTGTATTATTTTGCCAGCCAATACTGGCAATGCTTCCAAAATTGGAAGTTAATATCAATTTCAGTTAATTTTCTTTGATTTTGTTTCTACATAGATTTCTCATCTTTTAAGCTTATTTTGAGTTTGAGTTCTTTTCCCGCCTACATTCACTCATGTTTCAGTCATCTTATCAATTAAGAATCCCAGAGGCATGCCTTCTTTTCCTAATCTATTCATTAAGATATTATAATTAAAAAATAACTCAGAACTAAGTGAAGAATAAAATACAACTTCACTACAAACTTTTCTCCATTTTATCAATGGTAAACAAACAATTTTGTGATTATTTAATCTGCTTTGAGTCCCCTTAACTACAACGTATGAACTGATCCCCTGATATACTGGAGTTGCCAAAAATCTTATTGCCATTCAAATCTTCTTGGTGAATGAACTTAGCCATTGGCTATAAATTGAAACCAAAATGAATCTCAGAGATCTGAGACTGTTATGGTAAGTTGTCAACTTAACATAAACCTAGATACCTCTGAAAAGAGACTCTCAACTAAGGTATTGCCTTCATCAGACCGAGTTGGAGGCACATTCTTGATTTTTGATCAATGTGAGAGGGCCTGCTTACTGTGGGCAGTACCATTCCTGAGCAGGTAGATCTGGATTGTATAGGAAAGACTGCTGAGCAAGCTGGGGGCAATAAGCCCATAATCCTAGTTCCTCAATGGTTTCTGCTTCAGTTCCTGACACCAGGTTCCTTGCTTGAGTTTCTGCCTCAGCTTCCCTCACTGATGACCTATAATCTCTAAGTGAAAGAAATCTTTTCTTTCCCAAGGGACTTTTAGACAGTGTCTTATCACAGCAATAGAGAAGCAAGCTAGAACAATAGGCTTTAATTCTACAAGGGCCTTTCTGTAGTTTAAAACAAACCAAAAAGTTTGGGCATAAATAAATATGAGCTGGACATGTCTCTCCCAAATTTCTATGCTGGAGTCACCATCCCTAGTACTGTGAAAAGTGACTGTTCTCTGTAGATAGAGCCCTTAAAGATGTGGTTACCTTAAAATGAGGCCTTTAGAGTAGGCTGTGAAATAGTTTGACCTTATAAAATCGGGCCCTGAGAACATGTGTGGATGGAGAAGGCCATGTGAAGAAACAGTGAGAGGACACCTATCCCTAAGCCAAGAGGAGATGCCAAAGGCAAAAGTGAGGCAGTGACTCTGCGAACTCTTCCTTCTGACACTCCAGCCTCCAAAACAAGGCCACAAGACATTTCTGTTGCAAGGGACACTCAGTCTGGAGGTACTTTGTTACAGCATCACCCACTGACTAAAGCAGCAAGTTTAAGTGGGATTCATTGCCACATTGTAACAGAAAATAGAATCAACCATACTGAAGGTTTCCATACCTAGCAATCAGGACAAAACAGAAGTCCAGGCTTGGTTCATCAGTAACTCACAGCATTTACAAGCATCACCTTTCTTTCTACATCTCTGTCCCACCAGCCTCTAACTTGTGCAGTGACTCTGACCTTGGACATCGCTTTGGCTGACACATGCACATGCACTTTTGAGGCATAGCATTGGTATTGTTTGGAGAAGTTATTGTTTCTTGACTTCTTATAAAAGCAAAGAAATCCACGTTATACACCCTCTGCACTCTTTTAAACATGTCTCATGGGCCGGAAATGGATCACGGCCAGTGGCTAACCCTATCAGTCAGTCTTTCTCACTGCCTTAAGGAAATATCCCAGGAACCAAGTTGAGAAAGCAGGGATTTATTTTGCTCGAAGTTGCCAAGGTTTTAAGGTAGGAGGGGTGGGTAGAGAAGAGCCTGTCACATCATAGCAGCTGGGGAAATGTGGAGACTTCTCATACTTAGTAGCTTTCTCCTCTCCTTCCATTCTGTCTTAATCCCCTGTCTATGGCATGGTATTGTTCAAATTCAAGGTGAGTCTTCCCTCTTAGTTCATCCTCTGTGGACACGCCTTTGCAGGCACAGCCAGGGATGCGCTTTACCACAGCCCATGTGCTTTTCAATCCTATCGAGTTCTCAACCAAGGTTAACTACCACAGTGAACTTCTAATCCCTGACCATGGAAACAAGGTGTAGCGAAAGATCTACTCTGAATGAACACTGATGCCCAGAGAGAAGGGGGACCGGAATAGAGACTAAGTAAGTGGAAGCAAAGAGAATAGGAAACCTATTTGGAAGAGATGACCAAGGGTGCCCCTCCCCCAGACATCATGTTCACATATGAGATAGCCAAGGGAAGTTTCAGCCACTGTGTTACTGAACAGATGTCTTTTTAAACATCCTTCCTGTCAACTATCCATCTTGTTAATATGGCCTAAGAAAGCTAAACACAAAATTGGTATGGATTTTCATCTTCCTGGATAATTAAAAAATTAGACGTGTTATTTCATTTGCTGCAGATAATTGCGCGCAATTCAGAACTCACATATGGCAAGCTCAGAGACTTGAAACAACTTCCTCACGACCGTGGGGTGTTTGCCTCCTGGGACAGTGAAAACAAATAAAGACCTTACCCTAAGAGGTCACAGGACAAAATGATAGATTAGGAAGACATGTCAATCACTGGTTTCCAAAGATGATCATGGGTAGCTTAAGTTTATAGCATGCGGAGCCTAGATTAAACTTGAGATGCATTCATTTTGTCCCTACAATATGTTGTGTACATAGTGTGAAAGGCCCTCTCTCTACATGTAGCACTAGGTATCAGGGTCTGAGAAAGACAAATGTGCTCATTTCTTAGAGTAGATAAAGTCAGAAGGATGTTTGTTAGTAAGGATGGGCTGGGAGGATTATGCTGCTATAAACCATCAAGGATTAATACCTCAAAGATGAATACTATCAAGATACACGATTTTGCTCATATACATGGACATACTTGATATCTTGCATCTTCTACCTATGTCATTTGGAATATCTAATATCACCCTAGGACACCATGATAGGACAAGGAAGAGGTTTATGAATGCTCAGTTGTCTATCATATGTTATCTCACAACATTCTTGCCAGCACTGCTCACATGACTGCCCCCTCTAGTAACAGCGAGGACAGTGCCCCCCAGCCTGGACACTTGGAAAATGGTCCATTTCCACCACAGGTTTTCTAGAGAACACCTCCTAGAATTGTGTGTTGTTTTCTAGCCACCTATGACATTGTACCATGCAGGGAGTGTTTATAGAGACGCCATCTTAGTGACACTTTCTGCTTGAGGTTTGCTGTGCACTGCGACTTATTCGTGACTTGCTTGCTTTCAGGCTGTGGATATGTGAAGATATAAAAGTCTTTGCTGAAGAAAAGTGACATGTTTATTTCTTTGCCCTGTAGTGATGGTAATTGAAAGAAAACACCTGACTTTGTACCGCTGTTTGTCTTAGGGTTTCTATTGCTGTGCTGAAACATCATGAACAGAGTAACCTGGGGAGGAAGACTTTATTAGGCTTATACTTTCTCATAGTTCTTCACTGAGGGAAGGCAGGACAGGAACTCAGATGGGGCAGGGACATGCAGGCAGGAGCTGATGCAGAAGCCATGGAGGGGTGCTACTTGCTGGCTTGCTCCTCATGGCTTGCTCATCCTGATTTCTTATAAAATCCAGACCCCTTAGCTCAGGGATGGCACCACCCACAATGGTCTGGGTCCACCCACATAAACCACTAATTTCCTGCAGGCTTGTCTACAGCTCCATCTTCTAGAAGCATTGTCTCAACTGAGGTTCCTCCTTCCGGGTGACTTTAGCTTGTGTCAGGCTGGTATTAAACTAGCCAGCACACTATTTTACTTTTTTGTTCTTAAGCATAACATCTCACTTCTGTGAACCCCCTTCTTCAACATGAAAGATGAAGTAATATTTATTTACCTGGAGAGATATCATTGTAAGGCCCTTGTCAGATCCCACCTGATGACTACTCTAATGGATGCAAGGGATATTTCCAGCCCCTTTGGACACAGATAGCCAAGTTCCACATTACAAAGAAAGAAAAAGCCCAAGATCAGGCCACAGAATCCCACCAATCTCTGAGCTCAAAAATCACACCAATTCCTGAGTTTGCTCCAAGATCAGGCCATAGAATCTCACCAATCCTTGACATTGCCCCAAGATCGGGCCACAAAATCCCACCAATTCCAGACCACCCTGGAATACCTGCTTCCTGCTTGGTTCTTTGCTGCCTCTCTCCAAAGCAGAGGCAGCCATTCTTTTGTAGTTTTCCTAAAGAAATGTCTCGTGTGAGGTTTGTTGTGTAGTCTGATATTGTGGTATTCCTTGGCTCCTGACTGCCAGGATATCTTTCCCATCAGAATGGTAAAACTTATAATCCTGTCAGTACACTTAAAAGATGCACATATATGTGGGTGTCTATCTACTATACAGCTGGCATGCAGTCAGAATTCACTGTTAAGCAAATCTTTTGAATATGGGTCAGATTTTAGGGTCTAATTCCTGGCTGTGATTTCTTGTGATCCACCATGTAGCCTCTTATTTCAAAGTGCAACTTGGTTGCCAAGCCTTCAGATTCTACTAGGTTTCCGTTTCCCACCCAGGTCCGGTCCCTAATACCTTGCTCCCCAACAACCAACCCAGCCTTCAATGTTCGCTGTTGCAGCATACTTGCTTGAGAATTTTGAAAATATATTAAAAACCAAGTGTTACCAACTTAACTATTGGAAAATATTAGAGGTCCCTTGGACCAGGTCAGTCTCTCTGGCAAAGAAATACTTTCTCCTCACCGACATCAGCTGTGAGTATTTGACCTGCTTTGACCAACAAAGGTGAATGGAAGTGATATGAGCAGAAACTTTGAGCACCACAGCATCCTTCCATGGCATCCCAATTTTTCTTTTACCCTAAGACCAACAGGCCCCATATAAAAGCCTCTGTGTGTGGCACTGTTCCTAAACTCACACCCCTTGTTCTATCTCCACCCACCTCTATTCCCTATCCTTCCATCCCTGCCCCCTCTACCCACCCTTACCCAAGATACTCCCACCCAACTCCTGGGACTGGCCAGGCTGAAAGACTCCAAAGAGGTCAGGAAGTCCCTGAAACTGATTAGATTCACTAGGCCTCTTCCTGCTAAAAGTAAACAATAATTTCAGACAAACAAGCGGCAAAGAAGACACAGAGACCAGCTGAGCAGCCTGGACGATGTAGAAACCAGCAGAGCTACCTGGAAGAGGTTTGGATCAGTTGAGTCACCAGAAAAGGACAGTCTCTCTCTCTCTCTCTCTCTCTCTCTCTCTCTCTCTCTCTCTCTCTCTCTCTCTCTCTCTGTGTGTGTGTGTGTGTTAGGACCTAGATAAAATATTAAGACCTAGATGGAATGTTAAGGTGTAAGTAAAATGGTAAGACCTAGGTAACAGATACCTGGCTAGCCTGCCATTGTAAGGAAACTTTCTCATATGTTTCTGCTGTTGCTAGGAAACTTTCTAATGCCAAGATTGATTACATATTCTATTACATTCTGTGCCCTTGGAAACCAATCATGATAGAATTCAGTAGAACTGTTTTGCATAGTTACCTACAATAAGCTTGTACCTGAATTTACCAACCCACAGCACTTCCTGCACCTATGTATAAGCTTTTATGGTATTTGCCTTTGTAAGCAAAGCCGCTGGGGTGGACTCCAACAAAAGACCTGCACCAACATAAGAAACAATTTGGAATAAGACTTCCATTTTGAGTAGTGGTCTAGTACTTGGCAGAAAGAGACATGTATGTGGGTAACTGACATCCTGGTTGGCAAGTTATGACATAATGTTAGACAAGTCCCATCCTGGCAGACAAGTGAAGACATGAATATTAGACAAGGCAAGTCCCCTGTCACAGTTGAATACCCCAACCAATGGAAGCAGGATAAGTGTACAACAAAGATACGTTGTTCCCAAGAAAATTCCCTTATTTCTAAATTCTAATTGGTGGAATAATTTGGCACAGATGTTTGTGGATTTTGGTCTTTAAAAATCCTGTAGGATCTTAACCCAGGGTCATGATTCAGTTCCCAAATTTGCACCATGGCCCTGGTCGATCAGTCCTGGGGGCGTATGCTCCATAAACTATCCCTGTCAGACTGAGATCAGTGTTCATGTGGTTTGTGAGGCAATTCCTGGACCCCAAGCCTGTTGATCTGCCAGGCAGGCTTGCAATGTACTGCAGGGTCCCAGCTTTGGTGAACTGGCACTACACTGGGGTGTGCTTTGGTAATAGAGCCACCCTTGAGTCATTTCTGTACCTGTAAATCACTGTCACCCATATTCCCAAAAGAAACCCCAACAAAACTCACTGCTTCACTAAAGTTGGACTTTGGTGGTATCTATTCATTGATCTATCATGGGCTTCCTTTCTGTGGTGAGTAGATTTGTATGTTACATCTCCCCAGGAAAAGTCTGTCTCATGATAGTATGTCTTCAGAAATAAAAACATACAAAAGAGCAAGAGTTGAGGGGTGGTAGATAGGTAGATGGGAATGTAGTTGAGAAGTAGCCTGCAGGCTTTTTCTCTCCCTCAGCAACACAGATAGAGGCCAGGTTAGACGAGATTAAAAGTAGATAAAGGCAGGTTTATTAGGAGGCAGCTCTCAGGTGGGCTCACCGATCTCACAGGTGGAGGTCAGTGAAGTCACACATCCAGGCTAAAGCAAGGGCGTTTTATGGGTCTAGGGTGGGAGGTTGTGACGTGTGAGCTTGCCTATACATGGTCAAAGACTGAGCCCCTGGGTAGGAACTCTGGGATGGGTTGCTGGAAACACAAAGATGAGGAGAGATTTTTGCCTGGAGATTTCTCTGAGGGATGTGGTTGTTTTTTTCTGTGTGGGAAGGGCTGGTGGAAGGAGGGCAGATAGGGTTTCCTAGCTTGTACAGGGGAGGAGCAGGGGTTCCAGCCTAACACAGTCCTTTTGAGTTGTCTGTATACGTCCATTCTGAAGCATCGTTTATAGGAGATGGCTGATAGGACCTCAGATTCCCATCACACAAATGACTTCTTTATGTATTTTAAAACTCCCTAATTTAGAACATTTCTTCTTCTCTTTTGCCTACTGAAAATGCTATCTTGCAAATGTGCTTCTGACACAGCTTCCCTCTTCTGTTTCCAGGATCCTAGGTGACCACTCCTTTCTCTAAACAACCTCAACACAGTATCTGTAACCGTTTCTGCAACATGTTTCTTGACTTCTTTGACAAGCCCATGTTTTTCTGTGATGATGATTATTTCATTTCGCCAGTACAATACTTTCCCATGTCCTAGGAAGTATAAACAGGGGTCCTGTGGTTTCCTCTTTTGGAACCTTACTTGGAAAAGCACAGTGTCAACGTATATAAAAACTCACTGATGTGGGTTCTGGTTCTGGGAGAGATGAACTGCTCACCTCTTTGTCCTGTTGCTGACTTTGAAACACTGCTACCAAAAGACCTTGGTACTTAGAGCACACAGTGAGAACTTGGTGGTGCTTTCAGATTAAGAGGGTTTAGCCGAAAGGTAGGGCAAGAAATACGTTAAGGGATGGGTGCTAATGGAACGCCAGTGATATGAGGGAGGAGGAGGGTCCAGGGAGGGATAGCTGAACTTGTTTGAAAAGCCACGCAGAAATCAAGTGTTTTGTAAGTTTGTATGAATACTCTCTCTGTCCCCTAAACATGGGAGAGGGGGTTGTTTAATTGGAATTACTCTACATAGAAGACAATATTCCTTCCAGAAAACATTGGTTGTCAAACAAAACTATCCCAGTGTCTGAGCTAAGATACCTATGTTTAAGTTGTTGGTTAGTAGGGGTGTCAGAGATTTGCCCAAAGCAATACAAGCTATTGTCATTTCTCCATTGCTCACTGGTACTTGACATAAGACCATATTGCTGCAGATAGCACATGCCTTGGACTCAAGACTTGGAGAAGTCAAGTGAGTTCTGACCTGGAAACATCTTCCCTGCTGGCTAGCTTTCATAATACTAGAAGGTTCTACTCAGGTTTCTGGGGTATGTGGTGCTTTAAAAAAAGAATGCCCCCCATTATCTCAGGCATTTGAAAACTCAGTCCCCAGTTGATGGTGCTGTTTGGGAGGTTTAGGAGATATGGACCTGCTGATGGAAGTGTGTCACTGGGGTGGGCCTTGAGAATTTAAATCCTCAAATCATCTTCAGTTTGCTCACTCCTCTTCATCCTTGTTGTTCAAGATGTGAGCTTTCAGTTTCCTGCTTCTGACACCATGCCTGCGGCCTGCTGCAAAAGGCAAACTAAGCATTCTTCTGTGAGTTGCCTTGAACATGATGTTTTATCACAGTAACTGAAAAGTAACTGATTCAGGGAAAAGAGTTGTCAACAGCCTTACCCCGATATGAAACTGAGCTACGATAACAACTGGCCTAGCAAGACATGCCCATGGGTACAATAGTCACATGATTATGATGGTGGTACCAATGGTGTTCTGACTGGACTTGGGCTTACTCCACAGGAGAAAATACATGCTATAACTATAGCCAAGAACCCATGGATAGAAAGCTCATAAGACCTATAGGAGAACCTAACACTATTATTTTACTAAAGGGACATAGTATCAAACTGCTTCCTATGTGTATATATACCTATAGATGAATGCAGCTCTCTGTCCTCATCAAAGAAGCTTGCTTTTCAGTAAAGAGTGATTAATACACAGCTGGTCAGAGTGTAGAGAACAAGAGACTGTGGCGTGTTCAGTCATACCTGGGATATCAGTATCATACAACCTTTTGCACAGTGTTCAAAGAACATTGTAGATCAGGGACAGAAAGATTGTAAGAACCTGAGTTCGGGGAAGATAGGTGTGAAATAATTTCATCTGGATATGAACTGACAGTCGCATGAATGAGCTCACTGTGTTTGCCCACACAAGACTCACCAGCATTCCAGCATGGATGGAGGAGACCCCATTCCTAGCTGAGGAACTAAAGGCAGTTGATTGCTTCTGGGGAGCGAAAGTCCATCTTCTTTAGGAGCATTGTCCGTAGTAGGTTGCCCATGGGCCAGTGGTCAACTCTACATCCATACGCATATGGGCCAGCAGTAATTGGACTCAGTGGTTTTAGAGAGAGAGAGAGAGAGAGAGAGAGAGAGAGAGAGAGAGAGAGGAGAACATGAATGGGGGATGGGTGGAATCTTGGAATAGTTGGTGTAGGACCTGGGGTAGATGTGGAATTTTAAAATAGCTTGCCAGTCACATAATTTTCTTATTCACTACAGATAAAAGCAAAACCTAATGAGTTGGGTTCACATTATTTTTATGTAAAAAATTAAATGTGTGTGTATGAATGAAGTCATGAAAGAATAAAAAAAAAAACAGCTCGACTTTCTGACACACAATAATTGGTATGTTGTCTTGGTTTGCCCAATGGGTTTCTTCAGACTAGTTAAATTAAAAATCTTCCCATACTTCCGTTCTTGGCATTTGAGAACTGGCTAGTCCCAACAAGGTTCACCAGGGAGTTGGAACTTTCCTTGTAGAATTTATCACTTGTTCTTGCTCTAGATGCTGATATATGGCCACAGCATCTCTGAAGACCTGTGCACCCCACCAGCTCTTCCTGGACTTTGCCACATTGAAACTCTTTTATGCTCAAGGCATTTTTATTTGGCCTGGGCATATAGGTCAATTTAATAGATATACAAACCAAACATTTGCTGATAATAAATTATAAAAAAAGATATTTGAAGATAGTTTGTTGGTCACATAATTTTCTCATTTACTACAGATAAAAGTAAAACCTAATGGATTTTTTTAATGTAAAAATATTCAAATCTTGGATGAATATATATATATATGGTTTTTCGAGACAGGGTTTCTCTGTGTAGCCCTGGCTGTCCTGGAACTCACTGTGTAGACCAGGCTGGCCTCGAACTCAGAAATCCACCTGCCTCTGCCTCCAGAGTGCTGGGATTAAAGGCGTGCGCCACCACTGCCCGGCTCTGGCTGAATATTTGATGCTGCAACTTCATCACTTTTTGATGTTAACCAGGGAAAGGAACAAAAAGGAGGCCAGGAAAGCAACAGGTAGGAATGTAGGTAAGCCTGAGACTCATCATCCAGAGCTGCTGCTTATTCTGAACATCCACATGTTAAGATCAATATTGAACGACCCTTAGGCACTTCCTTGTGCTTGTCGTTTTCTTCCTGTCTACAAGTTCTGGGCTGTAGCAGTGGAGCGAATGAGGCAATGCTATTTCACCACACAACTCCAGGGGCAGCATCCACGATGTATTTATCTCGAAGGAAGCTGTGTATTCCTTGACCAGCAGTAGCCTCAACAGGAAGG
Organism: Rhynchomys soricoides; assembly: GCA_019843965.1. NCBI lineage: Eukaryota > Metazoa > Chordata > Mammalia > Rodentia > Muridae > Rhynchomys > Rhynchomys soricoides. The sequence continues at coordinate 4,406,509 of JADRCH010000063.1, read as the reverse complement.
AAACTGAGTGTTTTCCCTGGACCACTTGCAAAGATCATTCTGCTGTTTGATTTCTATTATACACTTAAGTCTCCAGTTCCCAGGGTGCTCATTTGAAATTTTTTAATATTTCCCTTTTCTTCAACGTGTTGACACAGGACAGAATAAGTGGATAAAGCTAAATGATTTTACTTGCTGTCTTTAAAGGGAAAAGCTCTTGGGCTAACTAGCCTCACATCTTTACACATGTTTTTTTTTTTTTTTTCCTAAAGGAGTGCAAATCCTCTAATCTAACTTGTAAAACATTTAATATTTTGGATATACGGTTTTAATGACCATCCAAAAGTCACGCTGTCTGGACAATGGGAGCTGCCGGGCTATTGTGTGTTGGCCACAAAGCCATGAGGTGGCCTTTTCTCTCAGGTCACGAGGTCAAGCTCCACAGCATTAATTTTGCTGAGTTTCTTTGTTATAAATAACAAACAAGGTCATTTATTTTCATTCTCTTGTTTCTAATTGCATGCATGGACTCCACGGGATGAACTCCACAAACAGGTGGCTGGAATGCTGGTGAGAAAACTTGAAGCCGTTCCAGGAAAGAGGGCATGTCCCACTTTGGTGAAACAGTTTGATGAGGTAGAGATTTAGACCCTGCAGGAGACGCACCTGCACTGTTACTGGAAACGCAAACCCTCATCTGTTTGGCATGCACAGATCTATGTAAATGAAGGGAGATGATTTTGCAGCTAGTCGTCGGCTTCTCTCTGATCAAAGGTAATTGTTTCTCCTTTCTCAGGACACACACGCTTTACTAGACTTGGGCTTTTCTCAGTTATTTATTCATTATTATTTCTTACAAGTTTATTGTATGCTGCTTCTTAAAGAGAACAATCCAAACAAATGGACACTAGGGATGCTGGGGACTTTCCAAGAAAGGATGTCATGGAGATGCGTTTACATGCAGTGCTCTTTGGATTTGTCATGGGATGGTTTCATGTATATCTGTTTAAGAATTTTTCTCTCCTTCATGCCCCTATAGCTATTCCTTAATGAAAAATAAAATCTGGACTAACCCCCCCTCCCCATTTTGAGAGAAAATACTGGGTCTTCAGCCCCCATTGTTCAGCTGGGCTTTGTGGGCAGCCCTGTCGGGGCCTCCTGCTGTAAACTGGCTGGATTTCCTCATTTCCACTCTGGTGGAAGCCTCCTCACCAGCCATCACTGCCTTTGTCTTTCTGAGGGGAAAACAAAAAAAAAAAAAAAAAAAAACCAAACCAAAACCTTTTTCACTTGAACAAAATAAAAACTACCTAGGATTTGTTTCTGGAGTGTAATTATAAACTTCATTGTGCGTTCTTCCTGGCTTTGATGCTTATCTCGAAGAGTTCAGTGAGAAATAAATTGTTTTTATGAAAACAGAGAAACCATTTGATAAACACACTGTCTCTGAAAATTGTTCCTGCAAAAGAGGTCATTTTTTCACTTCAGAAAAAATAGGATATGTTTCGGCAAACAGGCAGGACAGCAGCTTAGGATTTCTGTGAATGGATTTTTTAAAAGGTAGATGCACTGAAAATTGCATACTTCCTGATCACATTAAGGGTATTTGCTTTTAAAATAGCTTCATGGAGGAACAACTTAGACTACAAGCGAATACTTGATGCGGCTCTGCTCTTATTTCTAGGAATGAGTTCTCAGCTTAGCACTCTTTGCTACTAGGTTTTTGGGGTTGCTGATCCATAATTATAGTCTGTCAGAACCTACCAGTGAATCTGCTCTTAGTAAAGGTAACAGTGAGTTGGAGAAGTGGTTAGTTTTGGTGTACTTTTCCTGTATCTCCTATATAGAAACCAACACAAACAAAATCTGTCTTAGCATGCAAGACGCAATCTCATGGACACACTGAAAATATATATATATTTTTTAAAATATAATATATATATACACATAGTTGTTTTTTTCAAGACAGGGTTTCTCTGTGTAGCCCTGGCTGTCCTAGAACTCACTCTGTAGACCAGGCTGGCCTTGAACTCAGAAATCTGTCTGCCTCTGCCTCCCGAGTGCTGGGAATAAAGCCATGAGCCACCACTGCCCAGCTGAATATATATTTATTACGAAGGGAAGGTTTACTTTTTTCCATCTGCCCATGTTTCTATATCGTTAACGGGAGTAAAAATATAAAAATATTTTGCATATCTAGACTAGAAGTTTTGATTTAGTAAAAACTGAAACTAAAATTCCCCTGGCCTAGAGCTTTCTTTCAGGTCAGTATTATTGCCCTGTATTTCTTGGTGGGACTCTTGCCTGCTGACTACTTTTACTTGGGCATTGTGCTAATGGCTTGTCACTTGGATGTCCCCTCACCCCACCCCCATGTTAGCCATTGTGAGGATGTTGGCCAGTCTAATTTTATTTGCATGTGATTCCAACTACGAATGTGAAATGCTGATTCTCTGACAGGAAACTTAAACTTTGTGGCAATGTATTAAGAATCCAGACACTACTTTATGACTCGGAGCCAAGTTCAGATACAGAACCAACCACCAAAAATTTGCCCTTATAATACATTGGCTGTTACTATGGGAATAGAGGAGAAACTTGAGAAGCTCTGGCCTTGTTAATTTCCATTTGGAGCCGCTGTTAATTTGGCTACATTACATACTGCAAACAAGGATCATAATATTTGGATAGGACTTTTCATCACCCGAATGCAAGAGAACTAAGCCATATATAATATTTAATAGTATCTGTCTCATTTGGCTTACATGACTTTAAGAAATTCCTAAAAGTAAGATTTCTGATTACAACATCCAGCAGGGTTCGGTTTAATACACTCCTCTCTGGTTCTTGCTTAACCTGAGGCCACAGAAAGTAGAAGAAAAATTCAGAGTTCTGTTAAGATTCAAAGCAGCTTCCATACTTTGTAACATTTACTTATTTTTTTCTCATTAAAAAATATTCATGGATGAATAGAGACACCAATCTAATACAACTAATAATAATGACCCAAATCATAGAAGACTCCTCAAAGTGTTTCTTTATGCTCAGAATTTATATTTCCTTCACAAGGAATTCTATGGTCACCTTTTTAAAAAGTATGTGTGTTGCTCACAGATGTGTATTTTCATGTGTGTGTATGTGCGGGGTTCATGTCCACCTGTGTTGAAGTTAAACCTTGGGTGTTTCAGAGGGGCCATCTTACCTATACTCTGGCAGGGTCTCTCATTGGACTGAGGCTTGCCAATTAGGTTAGACTAGCTGGTGAGTAAGCCCCAAGACTTTGCCTTTACCTTCCCAGCCCTGTGGTTACAGGCTTGCCCAACTTTTTCTTGTGGGCTCTGGGCATTGAACTCAGGTCCTCATGTTTGCTAGGTAAGTGCTTTACCAACTGAGCCATTCCCACTCTAGCCCTCTGCTGCCATTCTTTTTTTCTTTTGGTTTTTCGAGACAGGGTTCCTCTGTGTAGCCCTGTCTGTCCTGGAACTCACTGTGTAGACCAGGCTGACCTCGAACTCAGAAATCCACCTGCCTCTGCCTCCAGAGTGCTGGGATTAAAGGCGTGCGCCACCACTGCCCGGCTCTGCTGCCATTCTTAATAAATATTAGCACTATTCAGCACAAATTCAAATCACATTTAAGACGATTCTCTGGAGAAGCTTCTTCAGGTTCAAGGCTAGCCTAGTAGTAGGAAGCCTTTGGTATGGGATTCAGAAAGGAAAGTGCTGATGTACTAGAAAAGGGGACACTCTCTAAGATGACATCACATTACATTGTCCTCAATACTTTAGAGTCCACTCTAAAGCTTTTTGTGCATGTGCCTTATTTACATCTGGAACTTCTAAAATGAGCGGCCACTACCAACACAGTTTAATCTAATCAGTTCTAAATGAAACAGAGTATAATCTTAGTACTCACATACACAAAATCCCTAAGGCATCAGGGTGCCTAAAACCCAGTCCCCTCCAGGGAGATATTCAAGTCAGAGGTTTTGTGTAGCCTTAAGTCCTTCCACCCTCTAGCCAGACTGCCTGCAACCAGAAAGTGTTTTCTCTCCTTCCCCCATCTTTCCCAGTTTCCTTCTAAACTTCTTCTCATCCATTGTAAAGGATGCACCAAGCAAGGTCTGCTGCTCTTGAGATACCCAGCATCTTGTTAGGTGTGCCAACCACCCCATCCCTTGAGTCTCCTTTTAAAATATTCTGCAACTCTGTGATTGCAGTAACTGTCACAGGACAGGACCTCCAGGTGGTTGGATGAGACAAGACCTGTGTGTGTGTGTGTGTGTGTGTGTGTGTGTTGAGTGTTTCTGCAGTACAACATGTAGTCCCTTCTAAAAACTTTCATGAGTCATGTTGGGGCTTCCTTTCTTATACATAAGTGTATAAACAGTGGCTGGCATGTACTGGGTGCTCAAAGACAACTGTTGAATGCATGGCGACTGAGTGGAAAGCTCGCTTGTCCAGACTTCCCACATGACCAGTGACTTCATACTCTGATGCCCCAAGCACATATCAGGTCTCAGTTCCATTCACCCCTCCCCCGATGCTTGCACTTTTGCTTACTTCTCACCCTGCAGGGCAGACTTGTGAGTGTAGTCTTCTCTCAAAGCCTTCTACATGACAGGCAGAGGCTTCATACAGAAAAGAAAAAAAATCTAAAAGAGTGGCCAAAGTGGTATGGGGTGTGAGCAGGCATTCCTAAATCCCAGAGCCTCTAGGGACAAGGTTCTCACAGTTTCTGTGAGTGCAACCCATCAGCTCATGCAGTTCCAGCTCCTGCAGCTAGTGGGATTGCTGCTGCAGAGTATTCATGTGCCTGATCCCGGAGGTCTGATTACAATGCCAGGTTCTTCACAACTTTGTTTATACTTTACTTCATCCTCTATAATCAAGCTCAGATTGCTCCAGATGCAAGGCAGATAAGACCATAAGGTGAGGGGGAGATAGGAGTGTGCAGAGAGAAAAGCTCATCTTCCCGGTCGGTCTTTAATGCTTGCTCCTTTTACGGGTTATGTGGTAGGAAAATTCTTTTCTGGTACCCTGGGTCAGCAGTTGCTTCTCTCCCTTGGTCAGACCCTGCACTTTGCAACCATTGTTAGATACTCATAGTGAAACTTAAAAAGATGTTCTCTTTCGAGACAACAGGTGGCCACTGCAACCTCTAGCTCTGATTGGTGGAAAGGCCACAGGCGCCCAGTGGCCCAGAGAAAAGGGCCTCCACTTCTTCGTTTCAAGAACTTACTCAATGGGGTGTTGTCCTGATAACATCTCAGCACACTGCCAATTTGTGCAACCCGCTGGGCCATTAGGGAGCGCCGCTGGGTTGTCAACATTAAATGGAGACTCAGGAGAGGGGACCAAAGCCTTTTCAGGAGGGGGGAATCAGAGTCAAGCCAGCGACAATGTGGGGAGTTGTTCCTTCTCTGAATACACAGGGCTCTCTCAGGCAGTCCCCTGACAAGTTTCTGCTAAGAACACACACACACACACACACACACACACACACACTTCCACCTAATTGAAGTTTATTTTTCCTGCTTGGTTCCTAAAGTATAGTAGTGAGTGAGGGGACACAGGTGTTGCAAGCTGGAGAACAAACAGAAACCCGTGTACGTCCGGAAAAGTTCAGGTTCCGGGCCAGCGAAGTGATCCAGGGCCCACACCTTTAGAGACTGTCAGTCAAAATAGTTCAACATCTTTCCCTTCTAGTTCAATGTAGTTTGCGGATAACTGAACCGGGAAAGGGAGATCTCACAGCTGAGCCAACATTTTCTACCGCCAAGGCTGAAGGCCAAACTTTCAAATTAACTCAGAGCAATAAAGCCAAGGGTGGTGGGGATGGTGGGGATGTGGGGGTGGGGGAGAGAGAGAAATGTAGATTAAAGAAAGAGAAAGAAATAAGAGGTTAGGTGGGTGCAGCGTGGGGGAAGTTAATCACCCAGAACCTTTTAGGAAAAGAGGGACATTTTCTCTTGGAGAGCAGCGAGTGATCCGCCTAGATCCAGTTACTCAAATGCCTTTCGAAAACAAACAAGAGTAAAGAAAATACAAAGAGACCCGACTTGAGGCTTAACCTGGGAAGCTTCAAGTCTGTCTACTTGTGAAAGGTCAGGCCCTGACACCCCTCTGAAAAATACCACAGGTGTACATGGGGTTCCGGTCCTGGCTACCAGGAGCCACTAGCACAGGTTAGTTTCTGGGCTGAGTCTACACTGGGGATATCCAAACAGAAGGGTAGGTAGGGTAGAGGGGTTGGGAGACAGGTCCCCAACCAGCAAGAACTGGGACAAGGTGGTGGGGATTGAAGCGAGGACTGGGTGGGAAGTGGACGGCTTTGGGATGCTGGGGTCAAGGGAAGCGAGGGTCGCACAGGAGGAGAGCGGGACTCGAGGAGGGGACGGTGCTGGCAGCAGCGGGGCGGCCGAGGGAGGTCCGGGAGCGGGGAGAGCAGGGAGGCCGCAGGGACAAAGAGGACCGGGAAGGGAAGGGGTGGGACGGAGAGGGGCCGGGAGAGGAGCGCGCGGCGGCCGGTGCTGCACGGGGCACGGGGCGGGGTGCGAGCCCGGAGGCGGTCGGTGGCCGAGCGCACCGGCGGGGCGGGCGGCGCGCCAGCTGCCCGCGGTGGGAGGGGCGGAGCGGCGGCGGCGCGGGGAGGGGACCGGCGGCGGCAGGAGGGGGAGCGGCAGGGGAGGGGCCGGGCCCCTTGTCTCCGCGGCTCCTCGGCTCAGTCCGCCCGGGGAGGAGGAGCGGGGCCAGCCGCCGCCGCCGCCGCCGCCGCCGCCGCCGCCGCCGCCGTCCCAGCTTCGCCGCGCCCCTGACCTCGCCAGCCGCCCCAGGCCCACGCGCTGCGCCCCGCGCCCCGGGCGCCCGGCCCGCGCGCAGCCAGCTTCGGTGTCCCGGTGGGGCGCGTCCCCTGGGCCGCCTCCCGCTCTCCCGCGGCTCGCGTGGCCGCGCCTTTGTGTGCCGCGGCCGCAGCTCCCGGGCTCGTCGGCTACCCCCGCGCGACGCCCCTCCAGCCCCACGGCCCGCGCGCTGTTCCCGGGCGCCCCCGGCCGGGCGTCCTCGACGGTGGATCGTGCGGCCGCGAGGAGGCAGATAGCGGCCCCGGCGAGCTCCAGCCCTGATCCCCAGCCCTCGGCCCCGGCCCCGGCATGGATGTGAGGTTCTACCCCGCGGCGGCCGGGGACCCCGCCGGCCTGGACTTCGCTCAGTGCCTGGGGTACTACGGCTACAGCAAGGTGACCGGGCCGGGGGCGGGGGCCACCTCTCCATTCCGGGCGCGTCTCTCGTCCCGCCTAGCCTGCTGCACTTTCTTTCCGATCTTTCCTTCCCACTCGCTGGTTTCTCAGTGCGCCTTAGTCTCTGACCAACTCTCTTCCTCTTCTCTTTACGTCCCCTTCCTACCCACCTTTTTGTCCCTCTCCTGGCGCTCCCTCTACCCTCCTGGTCCCCTCCCCCGCTCCCCCAAAAGCTGTGTGAAGCGCAGTCCCAGGACTGAGCTGAGACTCGCGTGTGATTCTTTGTTGATGTTATTAGTAAATACGATTGCAACACCCCTACTATGTGTGCACGGGGGTTGGGGGCACACTACGTAGGGGGTCCCTGATCTCGTGGGTCGGAGTTCCCGTCCCTTCGCAGCCGATCTCACCCCACCCACCCCGTCAGGAGCTGGTCCCGGGAGCTTGGAGAAGATGAACAAACTTTATAGAGTGTGGCCGGGTCTGGGGTCTGGGTCTGGGAAGCCTGAACTTGCCGGATCCCAGCAGGTGCCTCTTACTTCCCACTCTCTAGGGCGCTTTGGTCTACCAGACGAAGGTGCTCGCCTCTCCGGAGTTAACGCAAGTGGCTTCTCGCATTTTATTTTTTTATTTTATTTTATTTTATTTTATTTTATTTTTGCGGGGGGCGGGTTAAGTTTTTTTTTTTCTTTCATGGAGCTCAGAGTTGCAGCTCCACATCATGCCTCGGGGTCACCCTATCTTCCTCACCTCTTGCCGCAGTAACTTACAGGAGCAAACGATTCAGGTGGCCATAGGTGGACCTCGGGTGCAGCCAAGGGTCTTCTCGGACCGGGTTGTCTAGCTTTGCCTGCTGCTCCCACCACGGAGCTTTGAGACATAACCCCGAGGGCGAGATTCAGAGAAAGAGCCCTGCGCCTTTTGAATGTGTTTTTTCTTTCCCCTTCCCCCTGCTCCTCCCTCCTCTCCGACTTTTCTTTCAAATCCTAGTTTGTTTATGATTGCTTGGATAACGGAGGAGGAAACACGGAGGCAGCTGAAAGAAAGGTGCAATACAAAACTAATGAATAAATAGCAGGAAGAGGAGGACTTGCATCTAGAGTCGCGGATAGTTGGCTCGGTCCCTGGCTGATGGAGGGCTGTTCTTCATTGTTTATACCCCCTTCCCAACACCAGTGCTAAAGTTTGGGAAGACCATTGCGCTCTCACTGGCTCGCTTCCGTGTCGTGGTGGGCAGCCCTGGGCCAGGCACCCAGGACCCTTCCAGTGGCTGTAGGATGGAGGGACTTTATTCAGTGTTTTTAGTCCAGTGGTGGTAGTGACCATTCATACTCTCCCAAAATCTGAGAGGAAAGCCTTAAGCATCGAAAGCAAGGCTAGGAAAGGCCGAAGGCTGTAGCTGGAGTAAAGGATAGGTTTCTGTCGTCTGATTTTGGATTTACTCAGGTTATTAAATGCTTTAAAAAGTCCCCCATGTATGCTCAGTCAGGGACTTAGGCAGCCTAATTAAGTATGTAGTGTTTCTGAGAATCCGCCTAATTGTTCCAGTGGGTTATTACTTATCTCCTTAGAGCTCAGCCTGTGTATGCAGTCCTTCTGTAAACTGGGCATGCTCTTATTTTTGGAAACCATTACCTTGTCTAATGTAACTACTTCTTTCTCTGATTTAAGATCAGCAACACTCGAATGGCATCCAAACAGAAACCTATTGTATTAAGCCAGTCACTGCCATGCATGGCAAATATCTGTTCACTGGGATCCCAAGGGTTTCAAGGGACTGAGGAAATTGTGAGTGGTTGTGTGTGTGTGTGTGTGTGTGTGTGTGTGTGTGTGTATGGATGGATCTCCTTTCATTTTCTGAGAAGGGTTATTTTTGAGTCAATTTAAACTCAGAAACTTATTTTAGGGAAGGTGTATAAGCTTGAAATCAGACAGTGTTTGTCTAGATGCCGGGTCATCTTTGGCAGCGGGGAGAAGCACACTCATTTGGTATCCCCTTTTGAATCCTGGGATTCAGCAGTCTGATGGTAGGAAGGGCTGTGGGGACCCAACTTATAAAAGTTATAATCAGCACTAGCATCTGGAGGGGTCAAACTGTACTCATTCTAAGGTGTGTTTGCCTTTCCCTGATTACAGGTAAAAATCGAAGTACCTTTAGACTGAGCCACAGTACAAATATAGTATTTCTATATTCTTAATTTCTGGAGTGACAAAAAAAAAGAGCAGTTTTATTCCCCCGTAATTTATCTTTGTACAGAGAATGTAACAGAAGAGGACATATTAACTTTATGAGTACAGAACAGCAAGAGCTAATTAAAGGTTTACAGCATTTGCTTCCCAGCTAACTTGCACCTCAAGTGGTGCTTGTTGCCGTTCAGGGTAGATTGATTGAAGACGTAAACCAGCATACAAAGACACGCATTTATTTCATCTGAAAGTACCTGGGATTATTAATCTTTCTTAAGGCTTGACTTTCGAAGACTTGTCTTATCTCTTTGAATGAGAAATGATGGATTACAAAAAAGTATGTTTCTGCCTTTTCTGGTTTTCATGACCATCTGGGAAACTTCAGAAGACACCGAACTCCGCTGTTAGGGCTTCACAAGTGAAATGCTAGCCCTTATCTTTCCATTTATTTACAAACCGTGAATAATAGGGTTCCATTCATTTCCCTTTTTAACAAATGACAGGCGTCCTTTGTATAAATTACACGTGAGTGTATTATCTTTACATTCTGTGAGTATGTGGACCCTTTTCTGAATGTCAGCACTCATGGACGTATGCTGCCTGTGGAAAATGGATGAGAGCATTTGGAGAGTTCAGAAGTCATTGCAAGTCAGAGAATAACTTCAAATAAAATATGACCAGGATCATTAAAATCAGTTAATAATTCATGAGTCAGCCACGGATGTATAAACTTAAAGCCATGTCTATTTTCCAACGGCTAATTTCCATTTTAATTTCAATCCACTATTTGAAAATTTCTTTTTTTCTTTTTTCTTTTGATATGACTGGAAAATTGAACTAAAATCTATATTTTAAAAACAGGGGAAAAATAGTCATGTTATTCAAGTGAGTTGGTGACCCACAGAGTAATCTGGAGGTTCTCTTGGGTTCAGTTAATATTATTTTACCAGCAAGAAAATAATGCATAAACTATCAATTAAAATGAAGTTGTTGTGAGTCTGATGTTCCAAAATAAGATCATGAATCTAACATGGGTGTGAGCTAGAATCCCACAGAAGTTGACTTGCTTCATACTTTTGGCGTCTTGTTTCCTTTTCAGAATATGGCTGTGGACTTTTTATATTTACTCAGATTAAGGCCTGGGCCATCAGCCTTGCCTTCTCACTTGTAGGCATGACTTGTGTGTGTTTTTATTGATCACTCTTATTGTATGAAGGCATACTGTTGCCCTTTGATTTCCATCCTATAGGGCCTCTACCTTTGCTAGCTTGAAGGATTAGAGAGACTGAGGGCTGATTTGTTTCTTGACTCTCTTCTTGGGGACCATGTTTTCCTTGACTCTCTTCTTGGAGACCTTGTGTTCAAGTTGAAGAGATATGGAGAGGGGGGGTTGGTGGGTCTTTCCTAGCTCAGTATCTTACATTGGCATGAGGTTAGTTACTTCATTTCTAGTATGAAGCTATTGAATTTTGAAACCACATTGAGATATTTCCATATTTAAGACCATGACAGGTCTTAAAATGAGATATCAAAGCCTTATTATGGAGAGAAATATGTTTTCTTAAGGAGTTCCTAGCAGGGGTCATGAACTCAGGCATCTATAGGGACAAGCAGTGAATCCACATGAGGACAAACTTTGTGACCAAGCAGAAAACACCACCCATTTAAAGGCATAGATTTGCTCAGCATTAGCAAGAACACTATCACCATGGCAAAATTTGGGCCCTGTACATTCATATATTTCACTTCTCTTTCCAAGAGAATGATAATCTGGGTTTTATGTGAAGTATCCATAGTCTTAAAAGCAGACAGAGAATTAAATAATTAAAATAATTGTGTGGGGCCATTAAAATCTACTTTTGTGTTGCTTTGCCATTTTGGTCTGAGGTTCATAAGTGGACTAGGACTCAAAGCCTTTTTTGGGGGGGAAGTCATTTGTTGTGGGCATATCATTCAATTATATGGGAGATTTTACTCCTCTGTCAGACAGTGTGGTCCCTGTAGCACTAGAGTGTACATGAATAAAGACCTGGAATGATGATAGCTGTAAAGTTGACTAGACTTTGGTCAGAATGAAGGTTAGTATATACATTCATGGTCTGGGAAATCTTCTATATTATATCAGATGTTAACACTAGCCATGCCCTGGATTTCATGCCATATTACAGTGTAGCTGGGGTGATGTTGATCAGCTGATGAATATATATATTTTGTAGACAATTATGTAGTTGTTACTTTTGATTTTATTGCTTGCCTCCCCCCCACCCCCAACTTTAAACATTTTTATAGGCCATTGAGAAAATAGGCCAGACTGCCCAAGCTATCTGGCCCATAGTGACTAAGGAGTACAGTAGCCCAGTGGTCACCAACTAGAGGCCTATGCACTCTCCATCCAGCTTCCCAAATAGTGGCATGCTCAACTGACCCCTGTACTCAGTAGGGGCAAGTGCATAGTTAAGCAAAGAAAATTAATCTGAAGGATTTTAGATTAAGCCAATGGATTTATATGGTCACGGTGTTCAAAGTATTTCTCTGCCACCCTCCTTCAGGGCACACACTCAGCTGGAAGCAGGAGTTACTTTATTTAATCACCACAGCATTTTAAAAAATAAATAAATAGAACAGCCTCAATTAGTTGACTGTTTCTAAAAATCTTTGCATATAAATACGGCTTCCAGTTTCTCCTCCTCCTTCTTCTTCTTCTTCTTCTTCTTCTTCTTCTTCTTCTTCTTCTTCTTCTTCTTCTTCTTCTTC
>JADRCH010000063.1:4381613-4394342 GCA_019843965.1 Rhynchomys soricoides | reverse complement strand
TCTTCTTCTTCTTCTTCTTCTTCTTCTTCTTCTTCTTCTTCTTCTTCCTCTTCCTCTTCCTCTTCCTCTTCCTCTTCCTCTCCCTCTTCTTCCTCCTCCTCCTCCTCTTCTTCTTCCTCCTCCTCCTCCTCCTTTTCTTCTTCTTCTTCTTCTTCCTCTTCATAGTTACAAATTTGGTAACACCACGTCTGTGACCGGGCATCTTCCAGGAACAATTCTGAGGGGCACATGTGTCAACCACCATTTGCAAGCTTCTCTACCTCCTGTTCAGCTTGGTTGGAAGCTTGGAGTTCGAAGGTTCTCTTTACAAGGAGGTCCTGTTAAACAAGCAAGGTATCATGCAGAAACCGAAGGAAATTGTCAGGGGAGAAATCACAGCCCAAGTGTGTGGCTTGGTCTCTCAGGGGGCAGAGGTGTGGGTGAGTGTGTGGGTGGGTGGTGGGGGGTTGGCCATTGTATGAAGTAGTATTCCTCAATTTTTCCACACACAAGAACACCAGGGGAATTTATTAGGATGCAAACTCTTAGACTTGACTCCTAGAGACTCTGATTCATAGGTTTTAGTACTGAAGGAAAGATAAAGCTGATGTCGGATATTCTGGTGGAATATTCCCCTCAACACTTGGGGATTCAAGAAAGAGTTCAGAGTGAGGAACCAGAATTGGAGTCTTCCTATTTAGGCAAAAAAAAAAATATGAAGAAAATGGGTTTGATTTCTTCCAGAGTGAAGCAGTAGTAGATAGGCCTTAGCCCAGGGGTGGTAAGAAATTATTTTCTAAACATATCCCATTCAGTTAGCGAGGCTGCCATTTAGAAAGCGCTGTATGGATGTCTATCCATTTGGGACTCCAACTAAATTCATGATTAAAAAACTTGTGTGTGTATATATGTGTGTGTGTTTATGCCATGCCCATGGAAGTTCAGAGGACTACTTGTGGGTGTTGACCTTCTCCCTCAACCATGTGAGTCTCAAGGAAGGAACCCAGGTCATCAGGTGTGTGTGACAAGCACCTTTGCCCACTGAGCCAATTCTTTATTGTAAAAATTGTGGGGAAAATAGGGTAGTTATAGTTTCTTGTCAGCGTGATGACACATCCTTACACTTTTGATAGTTATTTGGAAGAAAACACTTTTAAATAGTTATTGTTAATTAGAAATGATACAAAGTTTGCAGTAACTTAAAACACTACCAGCCATTTGTGAAGGAAAATATTTCATTTTCCTATGAGTAAGAGGTGTACTTTTATATTGGATCAATGAGATATAATGGCGTTTTTAAGTGTTTTTGAATCTCTTTCAAAGTGGTGATTAAAGAGAGACAGAAGTTTTGCTAAGTACTTATAAATTCCAATATGTTTTGAAGGTATATTAGGATCATTTAGAATAGGAACAAAAATTATGTTTAAAAATCAGTAGTAGAGGCTTTTATTCAAGGTGTCCCTGAGCTTCTGATATTTTTTTTATCTTCTCCTGCTGTGGTAGACAGTTTTGCTTTCTTTGTTTCCTAGGTTTGTGTCTTTAATCTCTTCCTCAGGGAAGCCATGGTCTCTAAAAGTGTATTCCATGATTATGCAAGATATATCAGCTACTGGAAAGTGCTCCTTAATCTTAATTTAATTTTGCTTTGCTTATTAAAGACTGATTTGAATATTCTGATAATCTAGAAATTAAACAAATAGGCCAATATCAAGACATAGTGAGATTTCACGTACTTGAATAATGCAGATTTACGCTTTGAGAGGTGCTAGATCTTCAACAGGGCCCTTCTATTCCAAATGTGGTCATTTTAATGTGGCCTCGTCTTTCTGAACTCAATTATTTGTATAGAAGAATGATACTAAGGACAATGATGGAGATGTTTTTTCAAACTGATTTAAAATAAGTAACTATATTAGAATGTGAGATTTCCCTGCAGCTGATTTGTGGTGGGCAAAGGATTTGCTCTAGAATGATAAAGGTTCTACAATTTCTTTAAAACTCTTGTAGGAAGTTATAACAGAAGTCCAAATGCTGAGCTGCCTTGTGAACCTTTACAATACATGTGTGCTTTGTTAGAAGTTGTTTTCCTAAAGGAAAAGGATGGGAATCAATTGAGAAATATTGACCCATTAAGGAATATGCCCAGCAGATCTCTGCTATCTCCTCTTCCTGGCTGCTTCTTTAATGAAGGACCTGCAGTTTTTGGTTTGGCTTATTTAAAAAAAAATCTAGTAAAAATGTTTAATGGGGATGTGGGTAAAATAAATTTTATTCTTTAAAAATGCTTTGGGTTTAAGTGAGAAAATGTCAGCCAACTGAGTCAAGACGGGTTGTCAGCAAGGTTTCAGGCATGGCTAGATCCAGAGTCTCAAAGGATAGCAAAGGACTTTTCTTATTACGTCTGCCTTCACCTCGTTGGCTTTTTAAATCAATTAGTTTGATTGTAGCTACTGTGATGATGTCCATCCGTGACTCCTGAGAAGATCAAGTCTTCTTGGACAGACTCTGTCCCCACACCCCCAGACCTAAAGTCATGTGCTTTCTCAGGAGGGGATTCACATCTTATCATTGCCCCTGAGACGATATGGTAACAAGACTGGGGAGTCTTGTTGATTCCTGTGAGGAAAAGCAAAAGGCTGGTATCACAAGACTGGAATCGGATATATGGTGGAAATAGACATGTGTAGATGCCAACTCACGTGGTGCCTGATGCAGTCGAGGACTTCTGAGGATTTGCATTATCATGCTGATGATTATTCTTTCTGGTAACCAGAATGAGCCTGGAGCTTATTTAATACACACATACACACGTGTGTGTATATCCATATATCTATCTATACTATACATGGACACACACACACACATACACATGTAAAATGTGATTTTAGAGAAGATGAAAGAGTGAAAATTTTAGGTAAGATTTGTTGTATGAGCATAAACACAGGCAAAAGTCCTTTGAGAAGTTTGCACAGGTTGGCCCCACAGGATAAATATGGAGATGCATTCTTACCTTCCTGAAGGTGGAGATATAGTTTGTTGAGATCAGGTTATGGAGGCATTAGGATGCCTGGTGAAAAGTCCAAGGTTTCATTTAGCAGGTACTGATAGAACGAAGTAGGTATGTATGCATGTGTTCGAGAACGTTCACGTACGTATATGCACATGTGTTTATAGACAAGCATGTAGGCAGAGAATTATACTTGAAGGGGACACTAACAAGAAGATTTCAAGGCAGCATCTGAGGATGTCTGAGGAAAGATGGGAGAAAGTATGAGCCTGAAAAGTGCTGATGAGTGATGGGCAGTGGGTTAGTGTAAAGGGTCAAAAGCCTTACATGAAGACCTGCTAATCATTGAGAAGAAAATGCAGTTGGCCAGATTCAGATAATATACATGTACATCTATTTGAGTAGAGAAGATGATAGAGAAGGAGGGGGAGCTACCCAAGGATAGACAGAGGAATGGATGTTGATACAGTGTGAGCATTGATTGGCAAGCCCAGGATCTGTTGTTGCCTGATTACCTCACTTCTTCCCTCACTCTCAGGCTTGCTCTGCGTGTTCCTACCACACCACCATTATCCCATCTTACTGTGTCTGGAACCACTTCCCTACAGATCTTCATTCCACTGACCCTGATGCCTCAATATCACCTTCCAGTGTGGTCTAACATCTGGAAATAACCCAGCATCTAAAAACACCCTGTCCTCATCCCTTCAGTTGGGAGCCTAGTGATTCTGTATAATTTTATTCCTAGTGTGTAACCTAATTGCTTACATTAGTGTTTATTCTGGTTTACCTCTTCCCAGTGGAGTGTGAGCCCCTTAAGGTTGGGGTCTGTGAACAGTGTTTTTAGCTAAAGGAAAGGTGATATGGTGTGGAAAGATACGGGTAAAAATACTGTCAAACAGATCTGGTTGTAGTTTAATCTTTGACTATACATGTACTGGACCCATCACATGCTAGACACTTCTAGGCAATGGAACTATAGATGAGAAGACCCACCTGCCCTGTTTTTAAGGAGATGGCCTGCATTTGTAATGATTTTCTTCAAAGTTTTTAAGTTCAAGTCTCATTTCTAACTTTCCATGTCAGTATTTTATGTGTTTGTGGCAGGAGCAGAACAATGGCCATGGAGCTGGCTTGATGGTGGATCTTGCTGAGGTAGCAACCAGAGAAGAACAAGGCTAGGGGGAACTGATCTTAATCCAGGTTGGCCAAGAAGTGACCAAGGACAGGGCATCCTCAGTGCAGGCCCCGAGGGGAATATAGTCAGGATTGGACATACATGTTACAGAAACTCTGAAGAACAAAAGTAAAACTTGTATAGTGATAGATTAAGTGAGCTAAACATTTACTTCTCTTCCAATTCATCAACTCTAGAAGCAAGTAGCCCAGGGATGCTCTGAGGCTTCATGTACACGTGGGAACCAGGGTGCTCTACCGAACGTGAGTCTTGAATTCCTAGTTCAAGGTTGAGTTACCAGTGGTCAGGCCAACAGGAGAGAGGAGGCCAAAGGTAAAGGAAGGCTCCAGAAGCTGCTGTACAAGTGCTTTGCTTGGCTAGACTGAGTCAGATGTCTCCTGTGATGAACAGATTCCTAGGACATGCAGTCTGTACTACTGCTGGGCATGTGACCAACCAAACTAAACACCCCATCACTATGGGAAGAGTAAGTAGAAGAGAAGACACAGGATTGGCAGGTATGTGGGAGTGAGTTCCTGGTGAGGTCCTAAATTCACTTCTTGGACATTTCCAAGTTGAGATTATGTTCAGTTTTCTATACATCCCTGTTGTCATTTACTTCTTGGAACGCCTTTGGTGAGAGATGCATTGTACCAGGATGGATGGCTCTTGAGTGCTTTCTTCACTTTGGGTGTTTTATTTTGGGTCCGCTTAAAATACTCAGTGATTTATGTTTTTCTTTGCAGAAACTGCAAATCATTATGTCCTCATTTTAATCGATTACATATATTTCAGGCCCACATTTCTCTTCAGAATCTATCTTCAGGTTTCTATAGTACCTTTCTCAAGTCCCAGCGTAGGTGACAAAGCTTTGAGCGCAGATCCTTCTCCACTCAACGGTTAAAGCCCCATCAAAATTTCCAAAAATTTTTGATCAAACCCAGTTTTCAGCCAACTCTTGTATTTGCATATCTACTGAACACCCCTTTCTCTAGAAACTCACAGACCTGACTGTCCCTGTACATCTCCTCACCCACTGGTCTTTTCCTTCCCCCTTGACTCTTCAACTTTGACTGTAGGATTTATTGTCTGCCTGGCTTCAATCCAGCCACCTCTGCTGGCTCTTGAATGTATTTTCTCTGAATAATTGTTCAAACAAGTAATCTTTACCTAGGGTCCCACCCAGGCCTTGCATAGCCCCCCATCTCCCACCCCTACCCCCATGCGGCCAGCATGGACCATTTTTCTCCCTCTGTAAGTTACTAGGACCATCTCCTTCAGTGAGCTCTCTCAATACCAGGTTCAACTTCCTTGAATATGGAATGCCACTTTCAGGGAAAATACTGTTCTAAGTCCAGAGTTCTACTTTATGGTAACGTGGACCCTCCTGTGTCTACCCATGACCCTCTGTGTCTCCCCCCTCCGAACATTCCTAGATCCTGATTTTGTATATCTGCATGCTTCCGATGGCTGCTTTTCTGTCGCCTGACTACTGATTTTCCTCATCTTCTCCAAGACTGTGACAGTTCCTCTCAAGCTTGTCTTTGTTTTCATTTCACTTGGTATTTTTGTTTGTTTGTTTGTCTGTTATTTTATATTTTTTTAACTTTTTGTAGGGGTCTTACTTTGTGCCTGTCTTAGTTAGGGTTTTACTGCTGTGAAGAGACACCATGACCAAGGCAACTCTCATAAGGACAACATTTAATTGGGGCTGGCTTACAGGTTCAGAGGTTCAATCCATTATCATCAAGGCTGGAGCATGGCAGCATCCAGACAGGCAGGAGGAGCTGAAAGGTCTACATCTTCTGAAGGCAGCTGGGAGAAGACTGACTCAAAGCAGCTAGGTCAAGGGTCTTAAAGCCCACGCCAACAGTGACGCACCTACTGCAACAAGGCTGTATCTCCTAATGGTGCAACACCCTGGACCAAGCATATACAAACCATCACAATGCCTTTCGTTGGCCCCACTCGGATGTTAATATCAGTTATCTATGACTGTGCAACAAGCCATTTCTAAGCATACGATTCTAGGCTTACGATTCTGCAGGTCAGCGATCTCACCAGGACAGGTTTTCTTTTCCTTTGGGCTTTCTCTCATATAGTCATAGGGTTGCTGGGATACTTCGCTTCTGGACAGCATCTGGTTGTCAGCTTGGAGACCTTGATTTTTCAGCATGCTATCCCATACCGCAGTGTGATGGTTTGGGCTCATGGTAGCTTCCTGAGAGAGCATGGAAGTATAAGAAGGATGGGGCCCTGGCTGAGAAATGTCACAAATACGCCTTCTATCATATTTTATGAGCCACAGTGAGTCACTGGGCTAGCCCAGATTCCAGAGGAGAGAAACTAGATTCTGTTTATGATTGACAGAAAAACAAAATTATCTGATGCAAGGGCATGGCTACAGAGATGTGCAGAACTCTGACCTTTCTGCGGTCTACCTCAGGCCTTGGCTCTAGATCTCTGATGAAGCCTCACATTCCTCTCTGTCTCTCTAATCTTCCTCTGTCCCTCCCTCCCTCCAACGAAAAACTGTGTCCCACCTGTCTTCTAACCTCACAAGTATAGTCTAGGCGATCATTGTTCTAGAAACATTTCTAGTGCTGCAGTTGTTCATAGCAATGCTTCCTGGGACTTGCAGCCCCCGGACTCACCTATCAGTGGTATTACTTATTCAGTCAACATCTTTCCACACTGATTACCTTTGCACCCTCCCTGTTGCTTATGGCAATCCTACATTACCATGGTGTGTGACAGTTACTTAGTTCGGTAATAGCTACCGTACTTTTAAGCATGTATGCATTGCTTTTGTTAATCCACTTTGCGTAATAGCTACAGGGAACATTGGCTAACAGAGAGGAAACTGTTGTGCCTTCAACTTGGCATTGAAGATGGTTCATGTTTAATGCCAATCCTATTACAGTCAACCAGTGTCCAATTCCTTAGCAAGTAGCTGGTAAACTTTTTTACCTGTCTGAGTCCTGGTCACAGTTGATGCTGTTTCAGCACCACAAGCCAGGATTACCTGTCTTTCTAATTTTCCACCTTGCTCAGACATGCTAATTGTTTTTGAAAATATTCATTTGAAAGTGCTATTTTCCTAATGCCTGCAAGCCCAGCTGTTTACAGAAAATAACTTTCTTGGTGGTAAATATCCTTGCTCTGTCTGCATTTATGACTTTTCAAAAGGCCTTCTCCATTCTTGGCTTTAAGTTTCTAATTTTCAGTGGAGACAAATCACGAACTCGGAGTGGGTTATCAATCATGGATTTGTAGACAACACTGTGGCCATGACAACACTGCTTTGGACATCTGGCTTCTCTCCTTCAGGTACTGAGAAAATGCTAGAGCTTCCAGGAAATGCAAGAAGGCAGTCAGCATTCCCCATGCTTCCTGTGCTGGAGCCCGCAGGCCTATGAGGGTGGAGCTTGGGGAAGTCCAAGGTAGGAAAAAGCAGAGGGACCTCAAGTGAAGGGGAAGGAAACTTGTTGGACTAATGAGAAGAATGAGAAGAAAAAGGAAGAGATAGACAGGAATGACAAAGAGTGACACCTAGGTGCTGAGAGGAAAGGTTGGAGGCCTTATCTATTTAAATGAGATTAGTACAGCATTGCTAAGTACATTTGATGACAAATGAGATTTCATTGGTTGATTACAGCCACCAACCAGAAGTTCCTTCCACTAGATTTCAATGTTTTGAGAGCCTTTTATTCTGCCGATAAATTTTGCCATCCTGTAATTATTGCCACAGAATCTGTGTCCTTCAGTTTCTTATCAGAAGTGGTCATCTTGACATCTCTCCTTGCTCAGACCTTATTTTTTTTTTTTTTAAATCTGTTTTAAGAAGTAGTAGTAGTGTGAAGAAGGTTCGTTGTGTCCACTTGTCAAGATAACTAATTCCAGTGTGTAGCTTCTGCCAGACTCCAGAATTGACTGCTGCCAATGGTGGCTTGTGCACCAGAATCCTTTATTATTTATTATTGTGTGCACTGGTTGGGGCTCACTTCATATGACTCAACACAGATGACCTTTAGAAGACTTTAACAGGAGGATCTGAAGAAAATCCCACTATGTTTTATCTTGTGGGTGTATTGTCCTTGACGTTTCCATTTTCTGGCTTTACACTGGTTGCCAAGCAGTTGGAATCAAAACAGAAAACCTACATAGTAGCTGTTTAGGATGCTAGGAAACATCTTTCTAATGGCCAACCGCCTAGCCTTTATTAGTTTCTTTTTACAATTTAATTTGTTTTTTTGTGTATACAAGTGTTTTGCCTGAATGTCATATATGTGTACCATGTATGTATCTGGTGCCATCAGAGGCCAGAAGATGGAATCAGATCTCCTGGTACTGGAGTTAGGGATGGTTGTAAGCCACAATGTGTGTGCTGTGAACCAAACAAACTCTTATTCTCTGCAGCAACAGGAGTCCTGGCCACTGAACCCCCTCTCCAGCACTTTTTATTAGATCCCTAATTTTACTTGGCTTTGCTTTGCTTCTTAAAAGTACCGCCCCTCTTTCAGAAACCAAACATGCAGGTAAATGAGTTGAACCCCTGACAAGTCCAGTGGATACATGATTGTTTAATGTCAGGGATACTTCCGTCTTTCTAAAGTCAAATTTCCCCATCAAAAAAGGAACTTAAGTCCCCTGCTTAAGTGTTGAAAAACAAAACAAAACAAACAACAACAAAAGAGCACACTCCATCATTCCTCTTGTGGTGTTTTTATTAATATGACACAATCCTCAGTGTGTGACATTCGCCAGAAGCTTCTTATTGGCTTTTTCCTTCAGAATTCTAGCCTCTACTGGCACAATAAAATGCAGAAATTGGTGTGCCTTCACTGAGTTTTTAATGTCTGAACCTTTATATCACCCAGAAGGTATTAATCCCTGAGAGTAGACCTCACTGCATAATTGGTACCTATTTGAATTCTACCTAAAGACTGTGTTAGGATGGGCCCAGCATTGAGGTTCTCTTACCAAGTGTTGACAGATCCACACAGGCATCCCATGATCCAAGAACTGGCTCCCAAGGGTCCAGAGAAAGAGTTTCCCTTTGAGAAAGGGCTGCCCTGGGCTTCAGGTATCCAGCCTGGTGCCAGGTGTTAATTGAAGAGAAAGTTAACCTATTCTGCAGCCTGATACCCTCTGAGATTGTTTTTCAAGTGATTGTGGTAATGCAAATGTACTTCACTATTGTTTGGGAGGGGGGTTTGAGGGGGCTCTCACTGTTTTGTTTAATCAGCTTTCTGAAAATTGGAAAACTTGACCTTGATAACTTTGGATATCTTCTGGACTCCCTCATTGGCTTGTTATTGGTTCTGCTTATCAGAGGGAGACCTGAGAACTCTAATGGGTTTTGGTGACTCCAGATAGACAGTATGGGATGCTGGCAGGGTGTGAGGCTGGCTGGAGAACCAGACCAGCAGCCAGCTGGAACCAGGGTTCAACTGTCTACTGGTGAGCATATTCCTGAGCCTCCCTAAGATTTGACTTTGTGGATCTGTACAAACAGTGGCAAGCAAAACAGATTCATTCCATCCTGCCCTGCAGCACTGAACTTCCTAGGAGCATGGATTACCGTGTGATCAGTCCCGTCACCTCTAGAGACAACATGTTGTATTGACAACATAGGATCATTGGAATAGCGACTGTCACTCTTAGGGAGCACTCCATTGATGTTAACTATTCCAAGACATTATCCTCATGGTATCATTAGCTCGGTGTCTTCACATGCAGATTGAAGCTAACACAGACTGTTATAGACCCATCACCTTCCAATATGCCAAGTTTTTTTTTTTTTTTTGGAACTGTTTGGAGGATTTTCCTCATGAGTTCTGACCTGTGACCCCGGTGGTCTTGTTTAATGTTTTACACAGGTGAGATTATTCATCCTGATCAGTTTTGGTATTTGGGGCAGACAGTTCTTTGAGTATTCTGTAGAGTGTTCAATAGTATCCCTGGCCCTGACCCTCTGGAGGCCACTCCTCTCTTCCTCTATTGTGACAAATAAGAATGTCTCTAGACACTGTCATTCATTTGTTACATGGTAGCCACTGCTTTGTTCTGCTTTGTTTTTAAGTTTTTTTTTAGGAGAAAACTTTCTGATATTGTCATTTAGAAAGCCCTAACAGGGATGAATTACATTTTTGTTACAAAGGGAATTTATGAACACAAAGGGCAGGTATCTTTTTAGGGTCTAAAGGAGAAAAGGAAGCTCTATCACTGTATGTTCCTCAGAATAGCTAAGAAGGCCACTGCTCATTTTGACAGAGATGGTCGCCAGGGAAGGAAGCTACTGGATCAGCTAAAATAATCTGCATTTGTCTTGACATTTGCCAAATGCTTCCCTTTTCTTCTTCTTTCTCTGGGAATCTCTCTGGGTTAATAAAAATATCTCTTGGGTTTACAGAGCTGTGCAAATTGAGTGGACCAAGAAAGAGAAAGCCTGTGTTCACTCAAGGAACTGTAATTTGCCTACTGACAGACCAGGAATTGGCTCAGTTAGGGTCCACCTATATCTTTAGGTGGCTAAACTAAGTCATAAAGCTATTTTGGAGGAATAGTCTGTGCATAGATTGTACCTCGGAAATTCATGGAATGGTTGGTCACTGTGTTTGGCATGGAGAACACTGAAATTTGGTAGGCAGTGCAGCCCCTTTCACCTATGAATTTTCAGGAGCAATGGCTATGTCTACTTTGTTTCTGCTTGGTGCACTGTGCCTGCATGCAGGACAATCTCAGTATATAACTAGGTGTAAAATTTTACAGTACTAATTTAAGGTTCTTTACTTCCAGTTTTATTAACTACTTGTACACCATTGGGGACAGTTGACAGGGTATCTTAAGCAAGCCTGAAAGCAATGCATCTAAAAGAACAAATTCCAACAAGTGTTGTAGTGGCCCAGAGTCTCCCAAGAACTTAGTTGCCTAGCATACCTGTTAGATCTTTGCCAAGCCCTGGCTCTGTGACCCTCCCTGCTCTACTATGCCTGGAATTCACAGAGGAAAGGGGAGCACAGAAGACAACAATGTCCCCTCTCTGGCTCTGATCTGGGTTTATTGTCAGGAAATCCCCCCTTTCAGAGACTTCTTTGTCAGCATCCTCTAACCAGCCCTCAGCCCCAAATCCCAGCCCTTCCCCCCTTTCCCCCCCCCCACCAGAGGATGATTTCAAGGCTCTATGGAAATGAAAAGTTGCTCTTCTTCACAAAAAAGGGGGGAGAAAGAAGAAGAAGATTGGGGTAGATAAAGTGATTAGCACTTATTTTGTTGAGGAATCCATCGGAGCTGCCATCCTCGAGCACTCATTTGGCTTGTTGGTAGGGTAATCTCTCTTAGAAACATTGGACAGAATTGACCAATTCATTATGTATGTAAGTCTGCTTAAGAATGTTTAATTCAGTGTGCCCTCATCTCCTGCCTTCCTAATCTGCCCTGGCTATTCCATTCTCTTTGAGTTTCTGCAGCTCATTTTCTCCCTGATTATTGAAGCTTTCCCTAGACATTCTGGGCTTGGTGGAGTCTTGATGAATGGATTTATGGGGAGGGGAATGTCCTCCTCTTTTGGTTGGTTGTTGTGAATCAGATTGTTCTGGGGTAATTAAACTTGGGAAACTACAGGCTTAGGTAGGAAAATATGAGACCACTTAAGCCAGTGAGAATGTTGCAGAATGACCTAGAAGCAGTGGGAAATTTTTTTTGAAAAGTAACCACTTTAGGACAGTATAAATAGTCCTGCAGAATTGTAAGATACAAAGATTAGAGCAAGAACATGAAATATTGGAAAATATTGAAAGAACATGATATTTACATATGACACATAGGCCATGTGTGTCCATCCAGGGCCTACTGAGCAGCACAGACATGAGAAAAGCCTTCCCCTTACTTGCTGTGTTCATAGCACATGCTCCTACCATCTCTGATAACAGAGAAATCAATTCATAGGGGCTGGACAGTAGCCATTGATAGAAATTAGTATTTCTCTTTGTGTGTGCTTGGTGAAGTTACTGAAGTCTAAACATTCTTTCAGCAAGTGTTCAGGTGCCTGGAGTAGAATGGGATATTATTTTGTCTGTGCTCTTTGACCTCCGTTGTTTGATAGGTGCTTTGCCCTCCAGATAAGTTTTCTATTTCCTTGACAGTAGACAGATTTTAGAGAAAAGGATAAAAGCGAAAGAGGAAAACAGACCCAGAGCCCCTGGTTAAGTCTTCACTCCAAGAGCCAAGAGCGCATGAGGACAGCCAGCCTCCAAAGCAGCCAGCTCTTTTGCATCCATTAGAAGGGTTCTTGGTCCATATTCTCTACTGTATCTAATTGAATGCAGTGCGTTGGATACTGCAGTGTGGTCGGATCACGATCTATACATTTACCTTGCTTTGTTTTGTTTTGTAAGACTTGGAAACAAGAGTAGAGCAAGTTAGATTTTTTTTCTTTTGAGATTATTATTCCAGCTCTGGAGATTTCCTGGGAGATGATTCTTCTTCTTCTTCTTCTTCTTCTTCTTCTTCTTCTTCTTCTTCTTCTTCTTCTTCTTCTTCTTCTTCTTCTTCTTCTTCTTCT
>JADRCH010000063.1:4362703-4373019 GCA_019843965.1 Rhynchomys soricoides | reverse complement strand
TTTCTTTCTTTCTTTCTTTCTTTCTTTCTTTCTTTCTTTCTTTCTTTCGAGTTAGTATTTAATTTTATGGCTCTGAGTATTTGTGTTCATGTATGTATGTATGTATGTATGTATGTATGTATGTATGTGTGTGCCATGCATGTGCCCTTTGCCTGCAGAGGACAGCAGAGGGCATCAAATCTCCTGGAACTGTGGTTTCAGATAGTTGTGAGCTACCATGCAAGAGCAGGGAGCAAAGCAGGATCTCTGCCAGATCAGCTAGTGCTCTTAAGTGCTGAGCCACGTCTCCAGCCCCGTGGTGTGCGGTTGTTAGGAGCATTGCTTTGTGAATACTTGGTAGTATGCTGGGTTTTGCTGTTAGCTGGGAGTTCATGACCTCAGTAGGTACTCCATAGCAATTATTCTGAGGAGTCAGTGCACAGAATTACGTGGTGGGAGGCGGAGCCGGGTATATTAGTTATAATTTACCTACAGGACAATCTGCCAGGTTGGGCTGCACAGTTAAGTGCGTCATGTCCTTCATCAGTTTCCTTCTGTCCTTCTGCTGCCAGTCTTCCACCCCTAAGATGTCTCTATCATAAGTCAACCAAACTGAATCCATTACTATATTTGTGCTTCCATGCAAGTGCTTATGCAGATTCTTAAGCCTTTAGTGGGTAGCATATATGGTTTGCTTTCAAATATTTTACTGTATTTTGGTACTGTTACTGGCAAGAGAAGGAAGTGTCAGGGATTTGGGTTGAGCAAGACTTTATATTATTTGTGGTGCAAAAAGATTTGTTGAAATCTATAGCTGTTGGCAGTTTTTCTCTGTTGTTTCTCATCTCACAAGCTAGGTTTTTCTAAGTACATTGAATTCATGAATCCACTTTCTTTCACTTGTAGTTAATTAAAGGTTTGCATTTGTTTCTGATTGTGGTTGAAGGAAAGCCTTCAATTTGTCTTCCACATAGCTAGCTAGTTCTACAGTGATAGGGCCTGCTTCCATGTTCCAGCTAGCTAGAGCTGTAGTATACAGACCTAGCTCTTCACACCTGACAGTTGGTTCAAAATATTAACTAAGATAGTTTTTTAAAAAATCATAAGTGTCTTAATGTTAATCTTTGGCCAGCTGACATTCATCCTTGTGAAATTCGAATAATCTGACCTTTGAGGCTCGCCAAAGTAGGAAGATGTTAGATCAGACAAATATATCTTTTCAGAGTTGAAATTCCTTTATTTTAAATGTGTGTGTTTGAATTAAGTATAACATGGGCCTGTGTATGTAAATAATTATGTGAGTTTTTTAATGCAGATTTTAAATAGTAAGGAAAATGATACCCACCTCTGCCCCAGTGACCCTGCTATTAGAAGTTTACCGTTGGTTGAGATGTTTGACTACAGCTTTAAGATATGGATAATTTATAAACAGTATTGATGTTGCTCCATACCAAGGAAAACAGAGAACAGAAGCCAGTGTACATTGCTATAGGTGCCGTTAGTAACAGCAGAAAGGAGCTCAGAAGGGCAATGGGGAGAACCTGTCTTAGATTTTTCTGGCCTTACTGTTTCAGACAGAGGAGCAGGGTCCCATAGCATCATAGATTTTGTGTTGTCAGAAAATACTCCTGCATCTGCATCTCAGCCACTGAATCATTCAGTATTAATGACTGTTATCTTCAAACTGAAACGTATCATCATGGAGGACAAGGAACACCAAATGCCTAATTCCTGGAGAGAGAGGGAAGAATATTTGTGCCAAGCACGTTTAAAAGAAGTCATTGGAAAGTCCATGCAGGTAGCTACCTATCCTCAGAAAATAACTCACAGGATGCTCTGTCCTATGTTAACAAAATCACAAGAGATACTCAAAGCAATGTGTAAGGATGGAAAAACTCAAATCAAGAAAAACCTCACAGAATGTGGACCTCTGATTCATAGCTAACCAAATTCAACTCTTCAGGACCAAGGACAAGGCACGGCAGGGTTCTCCTCCCTTAGATCCCTTAGAACCCTGCTGGCTGTACTTTCCAGCTGTGTGCCTGTTTTATCCATCCAGTCACATTAACTGTCAAGTAGTTAATCGTAGAAATGGAGCAGGCTAGATGCATGCTTCTGTGTATCCTCTCTGAAGCTTTGGGACAGCTAACTGTTTCTTCTGGTTATACCTTGATGCATAATCAGCTTCACCACTTATGCATGAAGTCTGCTATTCAACTGGAGTAGTGGTCAAGCATCAGTTGGGATCTTGCTAAAATTGGTCCTGTGAGTTAAACATATACACATTGACTGTACCTGTGGTTGAAATTGTACCTAAGATGCAGAAGAGGATGTGCAGTGTTGAATTGAGATGGTGCCCACTCAGGCCCCAGGAATTTAGAATTTGTTTAAAACTGAGTTGACAAGGAGTCTGGTATATTAAGAAAATGTAGACTTTGAGCCTGATAACCCCAGATTATCCAAAATTGCCGTTTTATTAGCTTTGTCCATTGCTTATATAATTTAATATCTCTGAACATGATGTCCTCAGGAATAAGGAGGTGGAAATACCAACCTGAGGTCTATGGTAAAGTTAATGGATGGAGAACACTCGAAAATATGTGTTTTTTCCCCTCTGTGGTGGTAACTTATATTTAATGAGCCAGATTTATGTTTTTCCTTCAGATGCTTAGGCTATCTGGTTTTCAGTGTGCCCAGACATCCTCATCAGTGGATTTTCTTTGAGAAACGTGTGGGCAAACACTCTAAGGTGGGCTTCCTGTTGTATTTTAAATTTCTTGCTGAGGGAAACACATAAAATGACAACTTAAGAATGCACAGCTCTTAGAGTTTTCATAATTGCCTAAATTTTGTAAGGAGTCAAAGAAGCTGAGTCATGAGCCTCCTCGTATCTTAAAGTCTGCGTTCTGGAAGCTTCAACTATGGATCGGACATTGCGTCATCTAACCTGTCGTTCACAGCAAGAGGGAAATTGTAGTTTCAGAACAGTTCCCAGATGTCATTTCACGTTTCCTGTGGGACCTAACCTTGCCTGGAGGGCAGCCATGTTCTGGGTTGGGAGCCTTTCGTGCATTATCCCACTTTGAGAGTATATTTTCGTGCACATGTCAGCTCCTGTTTCATCTCTGTTTTTGTACCTATTAACTCATGCCTCGGCCCTTGCAAAAATGTTAGTTGTTTGAATGTTTGTTAAGTATGGGACAGACCCTAGGGATGCCTATACATTGAATATATAGTCACTCTCTCACTGTGATGAACCATTCGGCTCCCAATGTCTTGACAAAATGTTTGCAGAACATAGAGAATTATTAATCATTAGTTTACCATCAGCCATTGCTTGGAGGACAGTGCTATTCTTAGCATTGGCTGGCCAATGACAGGAGTGACAGAGGCTCACCTTGTCCATACCTTGTTCTTCAGACCCTTCCACCCTTCAGCAAACTTCTTAAACATCTGGTATTCACCTTGGAGAAGGCATCTTAGCTTGCTTGGCTCCTTCTTCCCTCTCCTCCCTCCACTTAACTTCTTACCCCCACACTTTTTTTTTTTTTTTTTTTAAACCAAGACACAGTTCTGGTTCTGACTCAGAGCTATGTTCTTTCTTCTGGTGGGAATGTTCTTTCTAGCCTCTTCTTTGTAAGGCTAGCATTCCATTTTCTATGTCTCAGTTCAAAAGAACAACGTCCCCTGGGAAGTCTTGTCAACAATGTCTTGCCCACCAAGTCACCTTTAGTCACACAGCCTTACTTCCTTTACCTGAAGTCTTAGGTTCTGCCTACAACTGTCTTCACTTACCAAGGTCTGAGTTGAAGTTGTCTAGGTGCTCATGGACACATATGGTAAGGCTGCAATGCAGTTGGTATTTGTGTTGTGAACGGATGTGTTGCACACCAAGGATGCATGTGGTATGCTGAAGACAGAGGCTCAGGTTGGTGGGGCCTCAGAAGTTCTACATTTGGGTTGCCATCCTTGTAAACTTGGTGAATGACCACTCAGGGCACCCGCTTCCTAGTCTTCCCTATAGAAATCTCCTGGCAGTTTTGCAACTGTTTCTGGGGTAATTTTTTATCTTTTTGATTGAACAAAATCAACTTGAGCCATTTGTGTGTCCTTAGAATGCTCCATGATTTCTGGAGTGTGGTTGTAAGAAACATCTTGCTCTTTCTGTAGCCAGAGTACACTTTCAGAGGTCAAAGATGAATTGTCAAGCACAGCTGAACAAATGCAAGCCACAGACCATTGCTCATGCTACCCTGGGGTGGCAAGATGCCTGGCAGTATTGTCTTTCAAGACCAGGGACTAGGCAGAGTGGTGTTGGAACCCAGAACATTTGATTACAAGTTCCCTTTGACACAGTGGACCTGTCCTGTCAGGAATTTTTAGTCCACCCTGTCACCTGTCAGTTCTTCTGGTGCGAATTCATAATTCTCTAAAAGTATTAGGGCAGAAATGCTTTAATGCATATATAGTTTGTTTTTAAGCACACACTGAACTTTAAATGATTAGAATCACCAAACTTGCCAAAGCCTTAAGGGTCACACTTCACATCCTGTTACTTTGCCAGGCTAGATTAGAGTTCCCTGTGTTTATTCTTTCTATAACAAAAGTGCAAGGCCATTCTTCATGAAGAAGCATGAGAGAGCAGGCGCCCCTAAGTCTTCACCTTAGCTCTATGTGTGCCTCTGAGTGTTTTCCTTTACGCTCACTCTTTGGATTGTGGATGCCTTTGTAGAAAGCATGCTGTATGGCTTCTGTCTTTGCACTGGGCCCCCAGATTTGTTCATGTGTATTATCAAAATGATCTTCTGGGGATACACATATATGGTCCCAGTACAGCCAGTGTGTGCAGGTCCTGAGTCACCTACTTTAATGTTCTCAGGGTCTCTCTCCAGGCATTCCTTACAGATGTTTGTTTGCTAAGACCCACATCCTTTCCTGTAGATCTTGTTTTTTGTTTTTCTTTTCTTCCCCTCTTTACACACTGAATCAGCAATTCTCCAATTCCTTTGGAGTTCCAATTCCTTTCACTAGAGAACAGAATTGAAGTCAAACAGAACAAAACAATTGACTGCTAGGAGTCCTTTTGCAAAGACTTTGGGATGAAAAAAAATGACTTTCTGTGAAGCCATTTCTGGTGAAGAATTAGAAAAGGAATATATACACCATTAGGCATATCTAGATACTAGGTCATGAATTCAAATCGCTATTTCACATGTAATTCCAGCAAAATCTGTGTTTATTTTGTTGTAATACATATGTATGTATTTCTTCGTGAACTCTGGCTTCTTAAGATCATAAATGTAATGTTGTTTCCTCTTTTTAAACCTCTACATTACCCCATCTCTGACTTGGCCATTACTTTACTATAATCACTTTATTGAAGTAAATATTTTGAGGTTATCCATGCTTGTCATAGGAGGGAGAAGGAAAAAAA
The DNA here is from genome assembly GCA_019843965.1 of Rhynchomys soricoides. NCBI lineage: Eukaryota > Metazoa > Chordata > Mammalia > Rodentia > Muridae > Rhynchomys > Rhynchomys soricoides. The sequence continues at coordinate 4,367,606 of JADRCH010000063.1, read as the reverse complement.
TAACACACTTTGACTTTTTATAATCTGAGTAGGTATCACTTATGCAGAAGCTTAGTGTAGCTTTCATCTTTCCTTGGTAATGCAACCATATTTTTTGAGGATCAACGGAAGAGTCAGGTCTCCAGGAAAGAATATGGAGATCTTGTATTTACTAAACCACTCTCACTGTTGCAAGTAGAAATATGTCTGGTTTGTGGGAGGGTAGAGCTAAGGGCTTTTTGAGTACCAGGGTGCTGGCCATTATTGCATTGTCTTTGGGACTTTGCTATGGATCTCAGATTCACAGTTAATTGCGCAAGTAGGTCTGAACATTAGTCATTAGGTTTGATATATTTAAGTTGGTGTGCTGAAAGTTTGTTTTAACCATTGCCCTGCAGCTAATGTGATTATACATATTTAAGCATTGTGTGTGCACACTCACACATACATATGCATCCACATTAGGCTATATCATCTGGAGGAACTGTGTGTGGGCGTGTGTGATTGGCAAGTGTGAAATTGAATTTAGTATGAGATTTTCTGTCTTAGGTAAAATATTTGAAAAAACGTTGATAGCGAAAAGCTGTCTAGCCTTGGAAACACTGGAACAAGAGGTCTGAATGTTAAAATTTCATTTAAATGGCAAAACACTTAGAACTACGCTGAAGAATTTAGTTTTAGTGGGAAAACTTTAATTTGCCTATAGTGTGAGGTACAAGTTATTAATTGCACCAAAGATAACATGCTAATTAGAAGGTTCGTGTATGGTTGTCAGAGGTTAACAGTGCACACTGACAGACTTGGAATAGAAACTAATTATATTATGTTCTCTAGAAGGAGTATTTTTACCCACGAATGGAAGATACCTTATTATAGCCCTGTTTTTTCTTAGCTTGAAAAAAAAAAGTCTTTTAGCTGTTCTTTGTAATGAGGCTGCGACAATGAGTGTTCACACCAGTGATGAGGCATATAGATAGCTTGACTTGCAGCCTCCCTTCCAGCATAGCCATGGAGACAGTTCACAGAAACATTACGCACATTTGAAGCTTAGATGAAACACACACAGAAGAGACCTTCTGAAAGTTTGCCCTGGGTTGGAAAAAAAAAAAAAAACAAAACATCAGAACTATAACGATTTTTTGGGACTACTTCAATATTCTGTTTTGAAAGACCTGGTTGATAAGTCTTTTTTGGTGATGAGTTGGGCTTATGCATCCTCTTATCGAATTCTAGTCCAGTATGTGCATGCCTGCGTCAGTGCATCTGTGCGTGTGCGCATGTGTACATGAAAACTTAATAAGGAAATTATCATTTAGCTCACCATTTCAGGGAGTTCAATCCATAGTTGATTTGGCCTGTTGCATTGATGAAGCATGTGAGAGAGGAAGTCTGCCCTCTCCCCAGAAGCTGAGAGACAGAGAGAAAGGGGAAGGGTCTGCAATCCTGATATCCCCTCAAAGGCACTCTGCCTGAGGCCTAACTTCCTCCCAGTTGACCCTACCTCCTCAGAAAGATTCCATCACTGCACAGTAGTGCCACAGACTAGGGACCAAGCCTTATAGCACATGACACTTTGGGTTACATTAAGGATCCCAACTATGGTAATGTGAATGTAAATTATAAAACTTTTAGATACAGCTATGAGGTACAGGGATCACCCATTTGCCCACCACATGGCTTCAGTGAAGGTCATCAGTACTTGGGTGTTCCTGTCTATGCCCTTTGCACGTATACCTCAAGTCTTCCCTCCCCTAGAATGGGTCATTTTCTTGACTTGCATATTCTTGTTTTTCTTTATCATTTGACCTCATATGTATTTGTTCGTTTTTTTTTTTTTTTTTGATCTGATCTCTGTTGGAGTGGAGCTCTATGTCTATTTTCTTTTGTTCTGTTTCCTTCTAGAGCATTATTTCTGCCTAAGCCTGACCTCATGCCTAAACCTCTTGTTTTTGTTACTGTGCAATACATTCTCACCCTCACCTCAGCCTCTGTTCCTGGCTATTTGTGACAGTGTAGTCCGGGCTGGCCTGGAATTCATAGAGATCCGCCTCTCAAGTGTTGGGATCCAAGGAGTGTGCCACCACACCCAGCTAGGTTACATTCTCTTGACCACTTTTGTCAGTGATCTTTTGGATTAATCCAGTACTGATTTGCCAACCAGTGCTAGCCTTACAAATGTCCTTGTTAGGATTTTTCAGGAAGTCTCTTTTCTATATACTTGGAGGTAGACCTGTGAGAGTTGGAGGAAGCAGTTCATTCAGGAATATTGAATTGGTTTCTGGAGTGGTTATACTAATGTATACTTCTGAATCGAATCTTTCTGTGTTACACATTTTCTCCAAGTTGGATTTCATGTTAATATATTTAGATATTTTTATGATTAATCAACTCAAAATAAATCACTGGGAACATACAATGGAGTCTTACAGGGATCCTGTGATTACATAGTCTGTGCTTACAATGCTTAGTCAAGAGTGCCCATTCTTAATAGTCTTGAGCAAGTACTAAACAGGTCATTAATACACTAAGTCCATTCGTAATGTTCAGTTGATGTCACAGTTTAATTGTAAGGTGATTCAGCCAACAAACTTACCCAAATTTCTTCCTGGGCCTCCTTTTGCCATTGAACAAGATTTGAAGACATTTACTTTCAAATAATCTAAGCTAGAAGTAGCAAAAAGGAAAAATACAAAAGTATTAGTCTTAGTAAAGTGGAGTTAAGATCATGGACATACATAAATATTCTACGACACCCTTTATTCTCACTGTGTGGCTCTTGCACTGACCTGACCTTCTAGTCTCTCATTTCACTGACAAAGGAATAGGGCTTATATTTTTTTCTTCAAATCAGGATTTCTAAGTCACATTTCTTGGGTGACTTATTTTGTTTATTAAAATGTGCAATTAAGTTTATTAATGAATTGGGGATGTCCATGATTCCGTGTTTGCTGTGAAAGCCAGGGCAGCTCTCCTCTCCTATCCTCTCCTCTCTGTCTTTTCTTTTCTTTTTTCTTGAGTGAATGCATAAGCCAGAAAGCTATCAAGTTCATTTGGTAATTTTGAAAGATTTAAAATTTTTTTCATATAAGACATGTATATGTGTACCTCAGTTTCACATAAGGGGATATCATATATTTTAATGTTAATTAAATGAGAACTGGGTAGTTTCTTCAGTCTGTGAGTTGATAACTTCTTTGTTGGAAGGTTTGGGCTCTTGGATTAGAACTCACATATCCCAGAGTCTCTGACCAAGGTTTCCATCTACTTAGACCCACCCACTTCCTGTGTGCAGTTACCGATGGTACCGTCTTTTAAAGAGCAGGACTTTGGTTAGGGAGAGTGGAAGTCCTAAAAAGACCGCTGAGGTATGTGTGTTAATGTCTCTCTTAATCTCTGGGATGATGATAGGTAATGGGCTGTTATTGGAGTATTCCCTAGTAATCTCACTAATAGCCCTGCCAGTATGAAACTCTTCTCACCTGTACCTTCGGGAAGTTTGAATTATATACAGGACTAATATACATATAGTGATGAATCCTCTGGTTCTGTGAATTCATCACTGTTCAGAAACTTGGAATTTATTGAAAGGAGTGCCCTTAATCTCTGAGGCCTTTGCTAGTCCTTAAACGCCTCCAGTCCAGCTGTAGTCCACCTCACCCCATCACTTGCCAGGGTGGGTGGAGATGAAGACTCTAGTAGACTACATGTCATCACACACATGGTTGCATATATGTTTTGTTTCTCATCTATGAGTCTGGTTGAGTTTGGGATTTTTGGGACAGTGTCTCACACTGTACCCCAGACTGGCCCTGGGCTTGAGACAAGCCCTCTCCTTTAGCCTGTAGAGAGTAAGTTGGCAGGTGTGAACCTCTACACCTGATGGGCGTTTACCTTTCTATTCTTTTCTCTTTGTTCACCTTGGAACTGGCCTACTACTTGGGACTATACTTCTTATCTGCCCTGCTTATTTCTATCTTTTAGCATTGTATTAGTTAACTTTGCTTGTTCCCATTACTCGGTATCTGACAGAATCAACTTAAAGGATGGAGAATTTATTTTCATTTACCAGAAAATCAGAGGGTTCAGGGCACAGCTGCTTGAGCAAGGCATTGAGGTGCAGTAATGTGGATCCATGAAGATGTTTTCCCTGTTGCTAGAGAAGAAGCAGAAAGAAAGGCCACACAGGAATGAGAAAGGGTGAGATGTAGCCCCAAGGATATTTCCCCATTGACCTACTTCCTCCAGGCCCCGCCTCCCGCCTTAACAGCACCGCCCAATAATGCCATCCTGTTATGAACTCTTCAAGGGCTTAATCTACTGATTATTATAACTTTCATGATCTAATTGTTCCTGGAAACATCATAGATACACCCAGAGGTGTGATCACTAATCTCCCATGCAGCTTTTAATCTAATCAAATTGACAGGTTTACCACTCACAGGTAGCTAGGCATTTATGTGCCCGGGCAATGGATCAGGACTACTGTGTCTCAGGCGTTATACAATCGAGACTTGATACCAAGAGGAGCTTTGAACGTTGTTCAACATGAAAAAAAAAAAAAAAAACCCAAACCAGTTTTAATTGCTTCTCCCCCAAATATTTGGTAGTTTGTAGAAGAGCTTCAGAGTTTAACATGGAGGCTCTTCTCTGGAAGTGACTGGAATTTTGGAACATCAATTCCAGTTTAGGTTAAAACTCATCACCCAGCTTACAGATAGGCTAAGAGAAAGGTTAGGATAATCCTAGGGGTTTTGAGTTCTTCACTGTATATAAAATTATTAGCTGATTTGATACAGTTTTGCTTGTTCTGTAATCTCCACAGGACACTTGAGTTCATTGGATGGGAACCAAAGCAGTTAGTAATTCTTTCTTTCCCTTCCTTCCTTCCTTCCTTCCTTCCTTCCTTCCTTCTCTCCCTCCCTCC
>JADRCH010000063.1:4255239-4362603 GCA_019843965.1 Rhynchomys soricoides | reverse complement strand
TTTTTTTTTTTTTTTTTTTGGTGGCAAAGCCTAGCCATCAGATATATAAAAATACAATCTGGCTATGTGGTCTATCCTAATCTAAATTACTTTTATGCTCTAAGGTTGACTTTGTTTAATGCTTGTTTGGAATCTGGCATCCAGAGGTTATTGTAGCTGAAGAAAGAAGCAGACAATAAACAAGTGACCCTTCCTGGGACAGGTTCAGCAGGGGCATTTTCACTGGCAGTGTGACTGGGACAAATCAGTCACTCAGTGCTTCATTCCATTGAGTTGGTTCGGATCTTAGCTGTGTTGCCACTGAGGGTGATGGGGACATGGGGAGCAGGAGGGGTCCCAGGTCATGTCTGCCTTACCCTCTTGGTTCTCCTTTAATTGGTCTGGCCTTGGTTCTTTAAAGGCTGTTGGCCTTTGGATGCATTTTAGGCATGAATGTTGGAATCACTTCAGGCCACTTCCCCGGGTCCATTCCTTTGCCCTGCCCATCCATCCCTCACTGATCTGTGACTTGCCTATCTTATTGGTCTCTAAGAACTTCCTAAATCCACAGCCATTACAGATGTGAAACAAAGGTTTGTTGCGGCCTTCAGACCTCATCTTGACTTTGAAATGTCACCTGAACAGGGAGAGTGTAGAGATGGTTTTGCGCTCAGCTGGCAGTGTGTGGATCCGTGTGTGCATGACCATTTCCCACTTCTCCTCATTTCCAAGCATGAGCTTCTAAGAGAACTAAATGGAAGCATCCTCACTTTCTCCAAGCAGTGGACAGTGTTGCACAACCGGGAATAGCTGAGATACATTGCCCTCATGTTCAATTTCCCTAAAAGAAGCTTCATAATCTCTGGATTGTCATGACCCATTACTTATTAAATATCTCATACTGTAATGAATGTGGAGGTGATGAGTCTGTGGGAGAACAGATGCCAGAAGAAGACTTCTTGATTTGAAAAACAACAGAAAAGCAGACCCCAGAGTGATGGCTATATTATGTGATGTATCTGTTATCACCTGCCATGGTGAACTTATTTGAATTCAATGAATTGCTTGTTCTTGGAGTAGTGCATTGCAATATCAGAGCTGGCTAATTTATTTATAGTGTGTGTTGCTGTAGCTTTTGTTTGTTTGTTCAATGTTAGTAGTTATTTTTACTTTTTAAAGTTTCTAAATGAAAATACAATTACATCATTTCATCTTCCCTTTCCTCCTTCTTATTCCTCCCATAATTTTTCTCCCATGCTCCCTCTCAAATTCACAGCCTCTTTTTATTTATTTATTATTGTTTTACACACACACACACACACACACACACACACACACGCACAGCCTATCGAGCCCATTTAGTATTGCATGTACGCCCATGATTTCAGGAAAGATAACTTGATATCGGATAACTAATACAGTGCTCATTCCTGTGGATGACTAATTCTCTCCCTTTTGGTTGTCTTCAGTTGCCTGTAGTTCTCTGTCTAAGAGTGGGTCCCCTTCCACATCGGTATATCAATCTGTGTTGTCCTGGGTCAGGTCTTATTTCGACACCCAATTTAGGCCACTAAATTGTTGAGCTATCATGGGCATAGCTTCTCTATCAGTTCTAAGAGAGCCAATCTTGCACAGACTTCTTGGTCCTGTGGCTCTCATAGTCTCTCTGCCCTCTTCCATGATGTCTCCTGAGGTTTCGGTGCAGGAGCTGTGGTTTATGTGTATCCACTGGAGATGGGCACCCCATGATTGGTTGCTCTCTGCATTCTCACCAGCGTGGGCTTTGTAATGGTCTCTATCTGCATTCTCAATACTTAACCCTTAGACCACAGATCAGAGTAGCTCTCACCTCTCACATACAGTTCTTTTTTTTCACTCCTCCTTTCTTATTCCTTGGGAGTTGTGGAGTGGTGGCTATATAGACTTTTCTCTAGAAAACCTGAGAGTACTGTTTAACTACTAATTGTGTCTTCCCATTGCCCTTTATTTTTATAAAGCACTGTTCTTGAATTGGAAACTAAGGTCCCCTTTTGCCATCTCCCTCACTCATTTACTCAAAGTGAGTATCGGCTCAGTTCAGTTGATGTTGTGCTGGGTGTTGTGTGATATAGCTGGTTGTAAACCAGAAGTTAATAGTAGAAGTTGGGGTGGGGGTGAGTGGTAGGTGGGGTTACATGTGACTATGCTAAGTAGTCTATGCATATTCATGAGTGCAGCCCTGACTGTGAGACCCTGTGGGTTAGCACCATCACATCTTGCTTTTACCAGCAGAGAAACTGACACCTGAAGATCACAGGCTGTTCTAGAACCCAGCTCTGCTCGACTTCGTGGCCTTTCTTTCTTCAGTTTGCATTTTTTTCATGCTTGTTAGTTTTCTTTAGTGAACAAATGTGATTGTCATTATAGACCATAATCAATAACATATTTAGAAAAATACATATTTTAAATCACCACTAGCAAACTAGCTCAAAAATAGTTCCCAGGTTTTATAAAGTTTTATTAGAACACAGCTCCACCCCGTTTTTCATTTTCTGTCTCCTATGTTGCTTTCATAGAAGGGCTCAGTAGTTACAACAGAGGCCAGATGGTCCATGGAACCTGCATTCTTTGGACCTTTAAGACAAAGTTTATTAACCTCTGGTTTAAAGTAAACTGGCCTCAAACTCATGGTAATTCTCCTGCCTCGACTTCATGAGTGCTGAGATTACAGGTGTGAACCACCAAAAACAGCTTCCAGATGTCCAGTTCTAAGGTTCAATCCTTATCAGCATAGTTGTAAAATTGATGTTTGTTGTAAAAAAGAATTTATAACATTAAAAAATACTCTACATTTGGTTTTGTTAGAAGTTGTATTTGAGAGAAATTTCTGGAATTTTTTATTCTGACAAATTAATATGGTTGAAAATCAATGTAAAGATTTCTGAAAAAAATTTTCTGCTTTTTATTATATACCAGGTCAACCACTGGACAATTTTCTTTTGCTCTTGAGATATTTTTTCACTTCGTGCATTTGATGAAAATAGGCTTTTATATTTTGACAGTAATTTGTTATTTTCTTGAAGACCCTCTTTTGAAGGAGGTGTGATCCCTATTGTTCATGTTGCTGGTTGTCTTGCTGAAGCAGAATTTCTGGCCACATAAAAGGGGAAAAAACCCCTTTAGAAATGGAGGTGAGGCTTGAAGTGTGGACTTTTCCCGACCAGCTTGGATTTTATCCCTATTTGTTCTAGTTAGGGCTCTGTTGCTGTGATAAATACCATGAACAAAAGCTGTGAGCATGTTTATTTTGGAGTAAGTTCACAGTCCATCACAGAGGGAAGTCAGGGCAGGAACTTAAGGCAGGAACTTGGAGGCAGGAACTGAAGCAGAGACCATGTAGGAGTGCTGCTTACTGGCTTGCTCCCCATGGCTTGCTCAGCCAACTTTGATGTACAGCCCATGACCACCTCTCCAGGGGAAGGACCATCCAGTCTAGCGGAGGCATTTTCTTAATTGATGTTCTTTTCTCCTGGTGGACCCCAGTTTGTGTCAGGTTGACAAACAAGTAACCAGGACACTGTTTTTCGTTGCAATCTTGTTCCTGGATGGTTTGGTTTTCTTTTCTGTGTTCCTGGTCAATACTAGGTGCTCAGGAGATGCTTATGTGTCTGGTGGGCTTGGAGGGATCTTTGAGTAAGAAACAGACTTGCAATGTGTGAGAAGCAGTGTGTCACCACGCCATTCAGCGACATGTGGGTTCTTTCTCCCGAATTCACATTAAGTCCGGTTTGCTGCTTCATTGGATGACAGGAAGCTTTGATGGCCTCTTAATTTTCTCTCTTGTCCCTTTGTCTCAGGTAGTATCACATAGGTTTCCTTAGGAAGGGTGTCACTGGCAGCCTTGGTTGGCTATCGAGTTGCTCTGCAAAGATCATCTTAGATATGACAGGTTGTTGAAAGGAGCCTATTCAACTCGGTGGGTTGAGGCAGTGTAAGACAATACTTTCCCCAGTTTGGTCCACATAGTTCAAGAAGTTTCCATCAGGACTGGAGCAGAGTATGTTAATGATTTGATGTTTCTGTAATTCTTTTTCTACTAATGTTTTTGGTATGTTTTGACATATGTATAACAAAGTGGTATAGATTGTGCATATCATTTATCAGTAAACAAAGCTGTTGTGTGACAGAGATGGAGACTCCTAGTTCGAGAAAGACAATGCAGTCACTCAACATAGACTGAAGAGCCTGTTGGTCTGTATCATCAAGTGGCCTTGCTTTCTCTCTTTATAGAATAGGTATAGTGGGTGCCCTGACTCTTCTGAGGCCACAAGAGAATACAGAAAGCTCTTTGAACCCTGCTGGCATATGGGAATATGTCGATGTTAATCACCACTGCATATAGAAAATCCATGGGATGTGCAAAAAGCGCTAAAGACTAGTTAGTTAAGCTTAGGACTTCAGAATCGCCTGGTTCTTAATTTGAGTGCAGACTTTCGTGTTTGTGACTGCGGACCAGTTTGATACTTAAGAAGTTTGGGCATTGATTCCACAGGTATAGATGGGGTTGGCGAAGTATTATATTCCACTTTTGGGGGCACATGGTTTTCCATATTTTAACATGTCTGCAGTTGAATTCTCTTATGATCCACAGGTTTTATAAAATAACATAGTTTCAACCTCATAAGATTCTTCTCGAGGATAAAAGGGTGATTAATGGGAAGTGATACCTACTACATAGAAACTATTTAATGAAGATTAAGCTATCATTTTATTGCTATTATTATTTATTATATTGGCTTTTGCATTGCTCTGAAAGGGAAGGGAGACGGGAAGACATGGAAGTGGTCGGAGAGTTTTGAAGTCCAGCCCTGATATAAGTATGATTTCAGATCTCAGTGTCCTGGGCTCTTAGAGGAACCTCTGTAGTAGCCAGCTTGAGAAGCAGGGAAGCATTTTGTTGTGCTGCAAACATCTCTGCGGAGCATCACTGTGTGTGCTATTGGTTTAAATGATGGAGCGCTGATGATTTGGTTCCAGTAACCGTCACTCAGCGGAGTACTGGCTATTGTAAGTCTGTGCCAGGAGTCAACATCTGTGCTGAGGAGGAGATATGTGCAGGACACACCTACCATTTCTATTTGGCATACAGTTTTCCATCTTCCAATAATGAAAATGCATACACACAAAAGGGAAAGGTATATATGTAAGGTGAAATATGACGTCTTTTGCCAAGTAAACACTAATACTTTTGTTTTTGAACTCTGTAAAACTTAGCATAATCTCTTTTGTATGGAAAAGACAAGCCTGGTCAGCCATCCCTTTCTGTCAGTGGCTCCTGTGTTCAAGGCCAGAGATGGCTGGTTGTCATGGTGTCTTCTTATCTCAGGTTGGCCGCTCTCAGAACCTGATGGAGGCTAGCCTTGGGAAGAGCCTTTGGAAAAGGCAGTGTGTCTTTGCCAGTATTTGAGTTGGCAGTGAGTTTAGCCACATCTCCACTCACCCTCTACCTTTTAGGACAGGGTTGTGTTCAAGTCATGGGGGAAGCGTGTTTTCATATATCAGTAGAAGCAGAGAGTCAAGATATGCACTGTTCTGCCAGTTGAGGATATCCTGTGGTGGGTCATGGGTCCTGTGGACTACTGGGGTAGGAGTGGGGGTCACAAATAACCACATGAAGACTTAGCATCCCTGTTATTTGAGACGAGGGGTATGAGATGAGGCTCTTTCCTCCCAAATCCTCAGGCATGTTATTTCACATTTTGTTTGCTGTTGGTCTTTTGAACCCATCTGGTGCTTAACAATTGAATTCTTTCTAGCATCAGCTCATTTTTTGTCTTGTTTTGAAATCAGTAAATCTTGTGGTTTTGCTACACTTCCACAAAGCTTTACTTAACATTGTGGGTACCTGGAAACTTATCTTGAAGGGATGTCTCTCTAGTAATACACAAGGTCTGCATTTTGCAGGTCATTTTAAAGTAAATGCTGCCTGGCTTCGTACGAGCAGCTGTCTGAATCGCCAGGACTCTGGTGTGGAACACCTAATTCCCTTCTGTTGCTTACTGGCTTTCTAATTTTACCCCTGTGATCATAGTTGTAAAACCTAATTTCCAAAGGGTTTTGTGAATCCTATTAGTAGCTCTGTGTTATAATAGCAATTTTATATTGCATTGGTATTCATTTTCACTATTATGGAATAATCAAATCAGCACCTCTCTTATTATGCCATCGAAATAGAAAATAATGGGGCTGTAATGTGTAACTGCTAATGTGATGAAACTCGCTCATTGTGTTCGGGGAAGAATGTCCTCCTTTCTTGTTCCAGCTCACTTGAAGCCATGATTGAGGAAGGAAATGGAAGGCATTTCTACATCTGTGATAAGGCCCTGCGAACATCCTTCGTTTGAATACGTAATTGTCTTTTGATGGCTCTGGGTACTCATAGGCACACCTGGAGGACTTTCCCTGCCATGGTGGCCAATGAGCTGGCAACAGCATTGCTGTGTGGACCCATTTTTGTGCTGTGGTTTCTCTTTTAATCATGAGGAACATTTGATGTCTCTTTGCTTACAAAGGAACTGTACCCTCTACCTTGTTCATCAAAGCCTTCATCTACTTTGTTTTGTTCTCTCTCTCTCTCTCTCTCTCTCTCAAATCATGAGGAACATATTTAGACTACATCATTAGAGACTACCACAACCCCCGAAGTTCTGAGTTGACAGGGGTATTGGGAGGCAGGTCAAGTGACTGCCTAATGAAGATGAATGAAGAAAATTGCCAGGACCAGGATCACACAGGGGCTTCCAGCCCAGGTTGTTGGAAGTGTGATGGAATCTCATCGCTTCATTTATCAGTGTCATATTTGGGCTAAAAGTGAGCAGTATTGTTCTCATCTCTCCCAGATGGATAGGTCAACTTTAATATTTATTGCTCATGTAGAACATTTGTTTGATGTATTTCCATTAGCTAGGCAATAATAGAAAAGCAGTGAAGAGAGACAGGAAACAGTTCCCTTCCTATTTGGTTGAAATACAGCATATACTAGTGTGTAACTACGGCCTGAAGTGCCGTTGATTCCCACCCCCCTTTGGCTGATGATGTGATTGTATATATTAAAGAGTCCCATGGAAATAATGGATGCAGCATGAATATAATACATATTGAGAGCAGCCGGCAGCGTATAAATTGTGTTGTCTTTTGAATATCATGATTTGGTCATATAATTTGCGAATTTCTCTTGGCTGTATATTCAATTCTGGGTCTAATATCGTATTTTATAATGGGAGCAATGTGTAGTGGATTGCTTCATCCTCTGGGCTCTATGGTGAATCTTAAGAAAGCTAAAATTTTTGTGAGAGAGCAAATTGTTCTCAGTAGCTGAATCATGTTGATTATTTTCTTTGTATCTTTGTGAGAACGAATACCTTGTTGCAAAAAACGTTTTCCCATATGTTTAGAATATACGAAAGATAAGACCCTAAATATTGAAACAGATAGCCTCTGTGAGAGCAGCTAGCTCTGCATTTATCAGCCAGTGTTCACATTTTGCAGTAATCTGAATGTCAGAGTATTATTTTCTACCCTGGAACAAACCTAGCTCTTTGTGAGGTAGGTGTTGTCTTAAGTGCAACGCAAACATCTTAGCCATATGTTTCTATAATTTAAATTAATTTGGTACAGTCATACTGTTAATCTTCAGCGACTTGTTGATTGGCATTTTGCAGACATATTTCTGGATGGCTCCCAGTGCCGTTTTCTGCAGCCTTTCTGGCAGTAGCAAAGAGCAACATTTCCACAAATTGGAATCTTGTACAGCACTGGGAAGCAAGCCAAGATTTAAATTAGACAATAACCTCTGCTCTGTATATAGCTCCCATTCTTCAGCTGTAGGCAGAGTGATTTGTTTAATACAGTCAGCCCAGTACCATATAATAGACTGATGTATGAGTCACTCCTTGGCAATGTGCGTTTCTTAAATTTATATAGATTGAACAACTGGTTGGTAATGTACTTAGTTACAGTGCTACAAACAATAACTATTAGGAGAACTGAAACCGCCTGCAAGGGCCATGCTGGGGAGATGTTTGTGAGTATCCTGAAGGATTGTGATTTTTAGAATGATTCTCCTTTTGAGGCTAAGAGACTTCTACTTCATAAACACGAGTGTGCTGCTTTTATTTATTTTTTTAAAGCAAAGTAGCCATAAAAGTTTTATGTTATAGTTTTCTGTTTCTCATTTTCTATTTGTTTAAAATTGAATTGGGAGAACCTAATTTGCTTCAAAAATTAAACTAAACATCAGTCTGCTTTCAGGGCCAGACCGTTGGGTTGTGGTTTTGCATGTGTGCATGGGAGTGTTTAAACATTAGCTGTTTCTTCTAAAGGAATATCCGTAGATGTGTATTTAACCATGGTTTCCAGGTTGGCCTGTGTCCCTGGCCTTAGCTGTTCACATGCTGAAAGAGACCTTTCTGAACAAAGATCTTTTCTTGAGAGAAGAGCTTGAGCTCCAAGCTCAGTTCATGTTTATTTAAAAGATTAAAATCATTAGACCAGATCTCACTTTTTTTTTCTTTTGGGTCCAAAAGAAAATTGATTTTGCGTTCCATGAGAGTGCGGTCTGAAAGAGTATATTCAGGGGTACACAAACAGAGGCGATGCAGAAATCTGTGTGTGCAGCTGAACAAAGCAATTCTGTTTTTACCACTGAGCATTTATTGAGTCTGGGTGTGAAATTTTCTGAACAGGATTGTCACCTGTCTTATGAAAGCACTTCTTTTTTAAGGCAAAGGGATCATTTAAATCTGCAATATTTTAATGCTTTTGTTGCCATTGTTTTTTTGGCTTTGGGGGGGACACTTTTTTTTTTTTTCTACCTCTGCCAACTGGAGCATTTATAAAATAACATATTCTGTAAATATTGAACAATACAAAGACATCTTTCATAACAGTTTATAGTATGCTGCCTGTGCTCAGTGGGAGCCAAGCAGTAGTTAGTGGCAAATGATATGCCAATCAAAAATTATTATTGCGAGTGTAACCTGGTGTAATGCAGTGTCTTATCTGGAAGTGTCAACTTGATAGAAGCCAACTCTTTGTCTTTTAGAGTTAAGCTCTTGTTTGCCCTCAGTTAATTCTGTCTCCCAAAGGCTCATTTGAATTGCATGAAGGATAATCTGCTTGACAGTTTTATACATTTAAACAATCTTGATTATATGGTATTTTACATGTTTTTTAAGCTCCCAGTTACTATTTTATGTAGGCTTTTAAAGAAGTCTTTAGTCAGAAAAGGAATGAGCGAAATCGATAGGTAGAATCCGATCCCCCCTGAGCATCATTCAGTGGAACTGGATAGGGGCTCTTCACCGGGGTGCTGTTGTTTGAACATTGATGAGGGGTGGCAGTATGCTCAGAGTCGCTTCTATGAAAACTAATGAATAAATGAAAGAAAACGCAGTATCCAAGTTCCAATGCACTGGATGGAGGTTGAAGGCAATCTTCTGCCTGCTCCCCTACGACCTAAATTGGATAATTTCTAGATGAATTTTGGTTCAGGATCAAGTACCCTGCTGCAAGAATTTGGAGAGTATCTCTGTGTGAGCCGTCCTCTGGAAGGGCATGGGTGCACACACATGCTGTGGGATGTTACGAGCTCACCATCTGGTACCAGGCACACTGTCTTCAAATCCTAGACCTACCACAGGTTCATGTGCTAGGTGAGTTTTGAACAAGATGGTACCCAGCCTCTCTTAGAATCTGCACCTGTACACAGGGGGAAGGCAAGCCTTTCCCTGTAGTGTCCCCATCAAGGTGAGATGAACTGCATGGTCCGTATGTGCTGCCGTTGCTGTGGCGTGCCTTTCCAGCTCCAGGGCTATGGAGACCTGGAAAGGACCTTGAGACATTACTTTGCTGCCTTTTCTTTTCTATTTTGTTTTTTTTTTTCCACTGTCAAACTGCTAGGTGGTCATTGTTGGGAAATCACATTGTGGTTCTTAACCCTTGAAGGAAAGGAATTTGAAGAAAAGTAAGACATCAAGAAATCGAGCCTTGAGGGGAAAAGGAAGCTGCTAGGTGGGATTTGAACCCTTGTCCTTGATTTGAACCCAGTGGGCAGTAGAAATGGAATAGAGGTATATTTCTTGTTCACTTATGAGAATACCTTCTCCATAGACCTGTTAGTTCCCCTCCCAGGAGGGTGCTGAGGACAGGGTAATGGATGAGTGACTCAATCCACGAAGCTAGTTTACTTCTCCCCACTAGCACAGGTCTGAGGTGGATGGCGTGCCAAGTGAAAACCACTGTCCTCTGAAATCCCCCCTTTCAGGCTGGTGAAGTAACTGCCCTGACTGAATATTGACTGGTGGGGATGGAGCAAGTGACTTAACCAGATGCAAACGAGCACAGCTTGTTGTGGACCATATGCAAGTGCAGGGAGGGGGACCTTGAGGGGTTTAATTAGAGAAATGGACTTGATGGGAAATTTGAAGGGCAAAGACTAAACAACTTAAGATGTATAAAACTCCTGCAAAAATGGAGTTTTTCCTGGAAAAGAGGAAGCAGGAGACAGTGGTTCAGACTAGCACTGGTGAGGAGTAGACCTATAGCGCATAAGCAGTGAAATGTAATAAAGTGTAGTTTTTGTCTGCTTAGAGCCAAGGATGTCGCTCTGGCTATCTGTCAGGAGGTGCACAGGCTAGTAGCTACTCTGCGTTCTTAATTTAAATTTTTAATCCAATCACAGTTTCTTCTCATTCCTCCCTCTACCCCGCACTTCCCCCCCAACTTGTGCTTTCTTTCAAATTCATTTCCTCTTTTTTCCTTTCATTGCTATGTGTGTTTGTATACAACTGCTCAGTTTATATAATGTCATTTTTGTGTAAATGTTTTCATGATTGGCCATTGGATATTGGGTAACCAAGTGCTACCCTCTTCCTTGGGGAAGACTTTTTCTGGGGGCCTATGATATCTCACTCCGTGCTAGCACATCTATTACATCACCCTTGTTAGAGTCATGGTGAAGTAGTCATATCAGTGAGACTTCATGGTATTGCTTCTGCTATTTCTAGGAGACAATATCTCATGGTAAACTCCCTGTTCTTCTGGCTCTTCACACTACCCAACCCCTCTTCCATAATGTGCAGGAGCTCTGCTGTAGACGTATCAGTTGGGCTGGACTCTACAGTTCTGCATTTTGATGGGTTCTGATTTTCTATAATGGTCTTCATGTGTTGCAAGTTCGAACTCTGTGACCCTAGAACTGTGGATCCAGCTAGATTCAAACTTACAGAAATCTGCCTCTTCTTGCCCCCTGCCTTCTCCGAGGTGGCCTTAATCTGTAATCATTTGTTAGGGGTCTGCACCCAGTTTGAGTGGGAGGAGAAATGGAAGTTAGAGAGGTCACGCCCACTTCTCAGCTTCTTGGGCCCTGTCTTAGGGTTTCTATTGCTGTGAAGAGACACCATGTCCAAGGCAACATTTCATTGGGGCTGGCTTAACAGTTTCAGAGGATTAGTCCATTATCATCATGGCAGGAAGCATGGCAGGGTGAAGGCAGACAAGGTACTGAATTAGATGAGAGTTCTACATCTTGAACTGAAAGCCACCAGAAGGAGACTGTCTTCCACAAGCAGCCAGGATGAGGCTCTAGTTCCACACTGGGTGGAGCTTGTGCATATGATACCTTAAAGCCCACCCCCACAGTGACAAGGTTCTTCCTACAAGGCCACACCTACACTGACAAAGCCACCTCCTAATAGTGCCATTCCCTGTTGGCCAAGCATTCAAACACATGAGTCTGTGGGGACCAAACCTATTCAAACCACCACAGACCCCAAAGTGAGACTCATGTTTCATTCACTTTGTGTTCCGCAAGAACTAATTGCATGGCCTGCCTGGTCCAGAAGCAAAAAAATCTGGCATCAGACCCTGCACCATAGAAAGAGAAGTGACCCTCCAGAAAATAACAAGCTGTACCTGCCACAAGTAACAAGCGCATGCTTTGTCAAAATTAAAGATTTCTTTGGGGAACTTGGAGAAGCAAAGTCAGAATTATTCTTACCATTGTGGATTAATGGGTCTTAGTTGGGGTAGGGTTATTAGTCAGAAAAACTCTGTTCTTCTAATATATGAAACTCAGGCCATTTAGTGTTGGTGAAGATGAATGTTTAACCATCAGATGTTCACAGGGAGAATTAAAAACATCGAGAACGTGTCTCCTGTATTGACACTGAACGTCAAGGACGTGGCAGGGACTGAGAAGCTGCCTGGCCTAATTGTGTGCTTCAGCTGGCCAGGGGTTAGGAGATAATCCCTTCCCTTCTTCCAGAGAAATAAGGAGACTTTGCAGGAAAGGTTTGGTTTCAAGAGGTGGAGACAAAGGCTGCCTGGATGAGAAGGCCTGTTCTTTAAGATTCTATAGGTTTGGGGAAGGTGTGACATCAAGGACCTTTTCTTTTGTTTAGACTTGTCAAATATTTATAACCAATTGTCTCTCTTTATTCTTGCCAGTAGCTAATTCTTCTCAGGTGATGCTTGGTTTAAAATGTGCTCTGTTGCTTCTCATCAACAATTTATTTATTTACCCATTTATTTATTTTTTTAAACCTCTCCTGGGAACTACTTTCATTTTAAAGTTGAGTGTATGGACATGCCGAATTTGAGTAAAAATTGTAGTCCTTTCCTGATGGAGCGACATTTTGGAAAGGAAGCCGGTGGGTGTGAGTGTGGAAGTCATCCTTTGTGTGTGTGTATGTGAGCATGGGGCGTGACTCTGCACACGTGCACAGTACAGCTAGACAGTCTCCTTCTATTTCTTGCTTGCACTGTATTCTGCACTAACTTTTGTTGCTTTGGGACAGGATCTCACTAGGTGACTCTGGCTGGCTTAGAACTCACAATCCTCTAGCCACCATGATTGTACACAAGTTTTCTGCAGTATCTGCTCCCAGGTATCTTTGTCCCAGTCATTGGCTTCAGATACCTACTGGAGCGGATCACGTGTGTGAGGGTGGCTGGGTTCTGTCTCCTCTCTGGGTGTTGTATTGGCTCCACTGGTGAACATAAGGGGGGAGAGGGGACTCGACCTTGGCTATCAAGAAGCCTGTTTTGCCTTCAGAAATAGTCTTGTGATCTGACTGTTCACAGAAAATAAGCCGGATGGTCTTTTTTGTTTTCTTCCCTCTCGCAAGTCTATCTTATGACTCATGAAAAGAAATTGGAGGTTGAGAGGCTCTTGTGTTCAGGGGCAAAAAATAAAGATACTTTCCTCATCTCTGGAATCCAGATACCAAGATAAGGCCTTTTATTATCTGCCTAGGTGGAGCCCAGACTTCCTAAACTCAGAAGGGGTGGGGGTGTGACTTCCTTTTGATTGTCTCTTGGCTCACAGGCTCCAGAATTGATATGAAAATGTAGGTTGTATATGGAAGTGAAATTTAAGGAATACATTTATCTGTAGTTTCAGAAGTCGCAATAACAGCGCCATCAAGAATCCCCCAAATGCTACATGGTAATTTGATACTGAAATTCATTGTGCTCATTTGTTTTGAGAGATATGATTTATTAGGTCAGGAACAACTGACTGAGTCAGGTTGCAAGGACCAGCCCTTCTGATTGGAGTCCTCACGGGCCAGCTGCTTGCCTCTGCTTGTAGTTGCATGGTGCATATCTCTGAACACTGCTTGGTGCATGGTCTCGAGCTCCTTCTTTCCTGACAAGCAAGAAACCTTCAGACAAATTATAGTGGAGTATTGAAACCTGTCAGGTTGTGGTCTTTGATGTGAAACCCCATCAAAGTATTTATGTTCTGCTTCCCTTTCCCACGGATGGGCATGACACTGCTAGTCACTCACAGGGTCAGCATTTCATTGTGCGGGACATACTTAGCACCTCCATACCTTGTGCACAGTGTGTCATCACAAGACAACAGAAAGAGATACAACTCCTCAGTGACATTCATCTTTTATAACCAGCGGGTGGGGCAAACAGATCAGACTAAAATTCTACAAATACATACAAAGTCACAACCCTAGAAAGAGTAAACAAGGTTGTAATCTCTGACAATCAGCTCTTCATAAATGTGAGCATTTGTTAGACATAGCACATATTAAGTCTTTTTCTGACTGCATAGCTAAATAAAAAAATTCTCATTTTTTTTTTTTAACACAAAATTGAAAGCATATCATGAGTTTCTCTGTGCAGGGAACCACTCAGGCCACTTAGCAGAGATTAAAAAAAAAAAAAAAAAAAAAAAAAAAGCCAATCACTGGAGGAGAATCCTGCATGTGGGAAAGAGAACTGAGTATTACACAGTTAGAAGGAAGGAAGGCACAGGACCAAGCAGTGAAGGGCCTTGGGAGCAGAGGTGATGAGATTGATAATAAATGAGAGGAAATGGGGACAGGAAGCTATCATGGTATCCTCTGTGAATAGATGTTTGTCCAGTGGGGAATGGAGTTTGTGATCAATAGGCTGTGCATTACAATGTCAAGGATGAGTGCGATCAGATCTCCAGTTTGGTAGGCTGTCTAGTAGGGTTTCCATTGCTATGAACAGACACCATGACCAAGGCAACTCTTATAGGGAAAAAATTTAATTAGGCTGGCTTACAGGTTCAGAGATTCAGTTCATTATCATAAAGGCAGGAGCATGGCAGCATCCAGGCAGGCATGGTGCTGGAGAAGGAGCTGAGAGTTTTACATCTTGATCCACAGGCAGCTAAGAGAAGACTCTTCCAGGGTGCTAGGAGGAGGGTCTCAAAGCCCACTCCCACAGTGATACAGTTCCTCCAACAAAGCCACACCTCCTAATATCTCGCCACTCCCTGGGCCAAGCGTATTTGAACCACCACAAAGGCTAATTCTACAAAAGGCAGACTAAGTAAATTATTCTATAGACATGTCATGGCAATTGGCCATCTAGAAGGCTGTGCTGAGGAGGACAGTTGTGAAAAACTTTATACTGGGTTTATACTTTCATTCCAGGTTTGCTCTGAGAGTATAAACATTTTAAGATTTTGAGATTATAAACATCTTTAAGATTATGTACATTGCAGAGAGGGGACAAGTTAAAAGGCGGAGCTGATGGGGGACATGGGGGATGGGGAGGCACACAGATGGGAAGGTTAATGTCAAAAATTGAGTGGTTACATTTGGGATGAAAGGGGTTTATGTTCTCTCGAGCTTTTCAGTAGTATTCATTTCTTAGGGCATATAAAATGTTATTTCATTGATAACTGGAAAGATTGCTCCACTTGCAGTGGATCAGGAGAAGGGAAACAAGAATCTGAAGGTAAGTTAGGGTTGTCAGGTTCATTAGAGAGGAATGAAAGACCCATGGGTATGGTACATTCTCATGATCTCAGCCCCCAGGAGGCTGAGGCAAGAGAGTTGGGAATTCAAGCACAGCCTAGCTTATATAGTGAGACTCTGTCTTGATGAACCAAACCACCTAGCCAACAAACACCAACCAACCCTAGGACTAGAGTCTATTTGTATCATTGGCAAAATGGAATGACTTCTTGTGCAAGAAGACAGAGAGAAGTTAGATGGGGTTTAGATGAGTTATCTAAAAGAGAGTAATGGGTTGCTTGAGAGGAACATGCCCAAAACTGGAAGAAACAAGCTCTGTGTGGGTTTAGTGGATGTGAGGTGTCCAAGGCTTGCTGCCTGGTGTGTTAAACGTTACTTAGACTGGCCAAGTGTGGCTAGCAGATAAGTCATGGCATGTGCTACCAGCATATGTGTTAAGAAAAGGGGCATGGGAGCTTTACAGGAACACTGAGTGAGTACTTCCAGACAGAAACATTTCTTCCAAACATAGGTAATTGGAAGGGTCAAAGAAGAATCATCATTATTTGTGACAGGGATACAAGGGGAAGGTGTCCATGGGCTTTTCTAAGGAGCAGCTCATGGTGAACTCACTGATAACACATCATTGCATAGAGGAATACGGATAAGAGGACCATAAGACGGGATGGAGAGTCACATTGTAGAGATGGCTGGTGGAAGGGAGCTGTGAGATGGACTGGAGAGAGACTCAGCCATTTTTATTTTCCTACGTCTTTCTTGTTTTTTTGAGACTGGATCTTACACTAGCCCAGGCTGGTTTGAAATTTGCTGTGAAGATGAAGCTCGATTTGAACTCATGGGAATCCTCTTGCCTCAGCCTCCACAGTGCTGGGATTACAATGTGAGCCACCATGCTGCGTACGTTCTGTAACTTAAGGTTGAATGGGATAGGAATATTTTGACCCATCAGAGCTGGAATTAAGTGGGAGGTGAGTTGGTAGGGCCGACTGTCGACCTGGTAGAGTGAACCCAAGCAGAAGGCAGTGTTTCTTCTCCTGAAGGAAAGAAAGCCAATTGAAGTAATTAGGCTGACAATTGAAGACTTCCACATCTGTGTGAGAGTCAGAGGTTTTGCTAATTGGGTAGGTAGGAATTAGAGCCAAGAGCCTGTGTGAAGGACAGAGGAGGCCATTGGAGACTGACAAAATGAATCAGTTATAAGGAGATTCTGGGTGCTAAAGAGGCCCTGATGAGACCAGAACCCTTATGATGAGGAAACCAAACCTCCAGGAGGGAGGATACATAATTTTGGTGCTTATATCTCCAAAGAGAGTAGTAAGTGTGTATGTGGGGTGGGGTGGTGATGGATGTTTGTTTACATGTGTGCTATTTCATGAAGGTCCAGTTTACGTTTGCTGAGTAACACAGTCAGCTGTAGATGTTAAACCGTTTGATTTTCATCTCTTTCTGGACTCCTTTGTTTTCATTCCCTACAGTTGTCATCTCCTTTCCCAGTAAATTTGTTTTTCCAAGTTCAGGAAAGAATGAAGCATGAAATCCAGACATTTATACTGTCTTCACAGTTAAAGCCACTAAATGCTCTCAATTGATCAGAGGGTCTGTGGAGCTACGATTCTCCTTGCTGTTAGCTTCTAAGGGGATGTAGTAATGTAGGGGATGTAGTAATGGGAAAAGTGACCTATTAACATGGCCTGGAATGATAAAAGAGAGAGGAAGAAAGATGTGAAGATTCTAAAGAAAGGAGGAATAACTGCCTGTCTGAGCTGATGGAGGAGTTGACTAGCACTGGACTAAGATGGCTGCTTGGCCCTCCAGAAGAGGCCACTGGTGGGAAAGCATTAGTGAGCTGGGATGTGGCAAGAGGAAGAGGTGGAGGACGTGGCTGAAGTTGAGGAGATGTGAGATGTGTTCCGGAGCTGAAAGAAAGGAGATGGATACAAATGAGTCCACATGCTGAAAGGGCCACAGTGAGCTACATCTGAAACGTGTGTCCTAGAAGCTTTACTTCCTCCCCACCCCCCAGAAACAGGAGGAAACGATTAGACACTGGTGAATGGAGAGGGACATTCCCTAGTCATCATCCATTGATCCCAAACATCGAAGGCTTGTAGGAGTTCTCATTGCTCCACAGACAAAACCAGTCATTCCAATGTGACCAGAAATCACTCATCAAACCCCATTGCTTTGTAAGAAATGCTTCTAAATGTTACCGGAAGCATCCTCAGATTTCCAGTTAACGTTTTATGTATTGACTTTCATTGTAACATCGTCCCCTTCCCCTCTCTTTTCACAGCAATACTGCGATAGGAGAGTGTCAGTCTCCTGCTTCCACAGCTGTGGCCTGGTGACTGAAGGAATCCTTTAATTCCACCCATTTCAGGCAGTGTCCTTTTCTTAGGAACACTTCCGTACAACTCACATCCTGGAAGGGTGAGCATGTATAGACGTACGGTGTTTCTTGCTCAATAGACATGCTTTTAATTTTGAACTTCGGAGAAAGGATGTGGACCCATTGCCATTGTGAATACCCTGTGTTCCCTAGCTGTGAAGGGGCACCCGCAAGCTTGTGCTGCCCATGTCATGATGCAGTAAAACTCATTTCTTCTCTCTGTATGGATGCTGTTCTTTGTCACATGTTACTCAGCTGCTCTGGTGACCTCTGAGCTGTTGGTGAGGGGGAAGATGTAGAATAGAGAAGCAGACTTGGAGTCGCACTCTGCATTTGGCTCCCAGAAACCAACATAGTCATGTCATGCTATGTCATATGTCTCATTGATTCCAGATGATAGGTCTTCTGCTGTAGCATAAGATAGTTACTTTTCCCCTTAGGTCTTAGGAATTTTCCTTTGTAAAATTTTGGCTTGTTTTCATCTACTGGGGCATAATTTATAGGCTAAGGACATAATGTTCACAGTCTTTTTCCTTATCTGACTCAGGACTCTGTGGTAGAAGTTCATATTTTTCTTAGCTTTTTTTGCTACAAGGGACCCTCTTGCTGTCCCAACAAAACTAGAGTTGAGTATCTGCATAATTCCTGTGTGCCTGGTTTTGTGTGGATACGTCTTGTTCTCAGTTTCTGGAAGGCAGTGATCACAGCTGCTTCCCCCTGTTTCTGCTCCTTGCGTCTGAGACTTGACGGTGTCCTCACATCCCGGTGTCTGGCAGGTGTATGTCAGTCTCCATGTTCTTTGGAGCAGCACTTAGCATGGGTGCTCATTCCTTGTGTCTCTCTTGGTGGCAGGAATACCACCTTCTTAGACTTTGTTCCACCTCCCTAGTCACTCTTCCCTCAGCTCCTCAACAGTCCATGAACTGACTGGAGTTCACATAGGATCTGCTGGGGCTTCTGGGAAATCCCAGTTCTCAACTCCATTTATGTCTGGGGCTTCACTGATCCCCTATCCCCATGGGTCTTGCTAAAAGTCACACGTGAATAAGTGAATATAGAACTTTCCCACGAACTGCAGACATCTCTCAGCACCTCAGCTCGAACGAGTTTAAAGTGCACCTGTCCTTTTGCCCACTCCCCAAAGGGTGACTCAGTTCAGTTTCCTGTTTGGTTGAATGGCTTGCAAGTTTTAGAGCTCCAAACCTAAAAGTCTCACTTTCAGTCCCTTCCTCTCCCCTGCTCTCAAGTCCTAATTAGGTCCCAGGCAAAAGTGAACCTCTAAAAAAATCTCTGATCCTTTCTCATTTCACCCTGCACCCCATTACCTGCCCCCCAAACTCAGACTCCATCTGTTCCCTAGTTCTTGGACAATATGCTTCACTCTCCACCCTAACTTTATGACACTCTTCACAGGTGGAGTTACTTATTCATTTCCGTTTGATTTCTCTGTACTGACTGGGTTGCAGCTCTTGGAAGTTGGCAGCCATCTTTCTTGGCTCCCATTGTCACTGGAGCAAGCTCCTTAGAATATATGCATTGTAAGAATTCGGAAATGGTGGGACAGTAAAATCTGCCTGTTGCTTTTGTCTTCAGGACTGGTGTTTATGTACTTGTTTCCTGCTGACGGAGAGTAAGGATATCCTTTCTGGGAACATCCACTGTAGACACATATTTTTCTGGTGATCAAGCTGGTAGTTGTTAATTTTAGAAGGCATAGAACAGAAAAGCAAAAGAGGGATGACATATATTATCGTTTATGACTTTGAATCTTGGCTCTTGCATCATGACCATTTCCTTCTGCCATTCAAACCCTTTCAGAATGATTCAAAATAACATTAACATACTGAAGATATTTAAGAGTGCTTGCTTGGCTCCGATGGGGGAGAACTCTTGGGAACAAGCTCTTCTAAAAGAGACTTCCTACAGGATTTCAGTCTGCAAAGCTTGATGAAGCTGAGGTTTCACCTGAAAATACGTTACATTTGGTTTAGCGTCAAAAGCAGTCTTCTGCTTTGATAACTGTGGCTGCTTTCTGAAATGCCATGTTATTACCTGGACTTCCCATCATCTTTCTTGAGGCTAGTTTGAGGATTTCTTGCTTGATTTTTCTCACAGAGCCACACTATATATAGTTCCATGTGACCACATAAAATACTAGCTGTAGGTTCCCAGACTAAGAACTAAATCCCATTTCTTTGATGAAACGAAACAATCTGTATTTTAAAACATAGTCCCTAGGCTACAGAGATGGCCCAGCACTTAAGGGACTCGCTGTCCTTCTAGAGGATCAAAGTTTGAGCCCCAGCACCCACTTGAGGCAGCTCACTACCTCCTGTGATTTTACCTTCACTGAATCCAATACCTTCCTTTGCCTTTACACTTACACACATGTGTACCCCCCCACACACACACAGAGAGAGAGAGA
This sequence comes from Rhynchomys soricoides, assembly GCA_019843965.1. Classification (NCBI taxonomy): domain Eukaryota; kingdom Metazoa; phylum Chordata; class Mammalia; order Rodentia; family Muridae; genus Rhynchomys; species Rhynchomys soricoides. Next base: position 4,342,523 of record JADRCH010000063.1, on the reverse strand, counting down.
GAGAGAGAGAGAGAGCGCACACTCAAATAAAAATAACTCTTCAGTGAAAACAAAACCCAGCTATGTTTGATTTTTAACACCAGTTAACATCTTGCCTATGAGTGAGTTCACTGAACCATGAAGGTTTCATTATCACTTGTTTCCAAAACCAGTACAGAGGTGACAGTTGAGCTGGAGGAGGGCCACCTCAACTCTCCGTGCTTTTCTCACAGTCTGTTGAAGAACTTTGACATCTTAGGTCTGCCCTCTTACCTCAAGAGCGGTCATCACCTGTGGAGAACCCTGACGCCTTTTGTCAAGGGCCTCCTTGTTGCACACCTGTTTGATGTAGCTCTTCAGTTGTGTGTTTTGATACTCAGCATCAACCTTGACACAGTCATTAAAATATACTAGTGAGTGCTGTGGACAGTCAGCATCGCCCCAGGACATGGTATCAGCAAAGTGTTCTTTTGGAGCAGAGTATGTGGTAGACCAGAAGGAAGTAGCTTATGGCCAAGGCCAGGGCCAGATGGACAACCCTCATGGAATCTGTTAGCAATCCCAGGGGCCCCGTTAGACGGGGTTTACTTTCAATATTAATCTTGATAGGAAGGCAGCTGCTGTTCTTAAAAATATCATGCCTCTAACTTGTTTTTATTATGGCCAAAGAATTTTATAGTATGGTTTTATAGATGACTTTATTAACCAGTACCATGGAATGTGCAATATTTTTTATGTGAGATCTCTCTCTCTCTCTCTCTCTCTCTCTCTCTCTCTCTCTTTCTCCCTCCTCCCCACTAGTCACAACAAGAAGAAAAATAACTTTTTGTTTGGAATAATTGTACTTTAGAGAGGAGTCACTGTAAATAAGAGTAACTTTTTATTTAAGAGCCAAGGAGCTTGCTTTTGACTCCTAAGCAGGAATTTGCCCCCAAGTATGTTTCAGTGTAATACTGTGACATAATAGGGGTACTATTTTGAGGTGGCCTTCATAGTCTGGAGCTTATATGCATCATTCCCTGTAGCTGTCTGTAGGTGATTTATGCTTTCTCGTCTGCTTTTTTTTCCCCCCTTTTGGTCACTTTAGCACCCATGACTCACTTTTTCAAGTTGCCCCTGTCCACCCAAGTCACTCTGGAATAGGGCTGAGTTTTTGCTGAAGTGAGTAAATCTGGTAGATGACATAGAAAGAACTGTTCCCAAACTGCTGATAGTAACATCTTTTGGAAACCTGTAAGGAAAAGTGAAGGTAATCTTGAATGTATTAGTCTGTGGTGCCTATGACCCTAAGAAGAAAATGCCTTTTATGTCAGACTTAATTTCATGCTTGTTTATACAAAATGCTGAAATAAAATTGAGCTGTGTACCAGATTAACATTGGTCAGCTTGGCTGAATTTTGTTATTTGTCTTTAAGATGAAAGTCAGTAGCCCTGCTTTGAAGAGATTTTATTTTTCTAGTTATGTTTAAGCAATGATTAGCTTCATACTCAAAAGTACTTTTCAAAAAGCCTGCCTTTAAAAAAATAAATATAAGATTTGAAATTGGTTGGTGAGGGGAATGTGATTGCCCTCATCTGCCCTAAGACCACATCAGAAATGGATTTATTGTCTCACGTGAGCCCTCCCCACTAAAAGGTTTTAGACAAACAGACATCACTGGTCAAATAGAGAGAAGTGATAAGAAGGGCTGTACCATCAGCCATCTGGTCCATAGTTGTCCTTGCAGGATTTGAGTCACCATAAAACCATAGGACAATGTATGGATCTTCTTGCTGTGTGGGCAAGGGGGCTTTTCAGGTATGTGGTGAAACCCTGGCCTGCTCTCTCTTTCTGGCCAGAGTGGTACTTGCACTTTCTCAGTATCTGAAAATTTCTGAGTGAGTGTGTAAGCCTCGCTCTCAGAAGTCATGGCTGTGAATTGCAGACATTCCTGGACCTGGTGTGATCCTGCTGGCAGTCCATGGTTACGTATAATTTCATATTATATATGGAATTATCATATATAATAAAGCCCATATTATGGGCTTATCATTGATGTTTTCTCAGTTAAGGAAATCTCAGGTCTTTGGTTTATCAGATGTGATTAAGTCTGGAGAATAAACACACTGAGTCATTCAAAATATTTCATGAAGGATTTATGACCTTATTTATCGTCTCGAGAAATGTTAGCCTTAGGAGAACATGTTAACTATTTCTATTTCTTTCTCTCTTTTTAAAAATTTCTTGACATATTCTCATTATAAAGAAAATAAGAGCAGGTGGATATTTATAGACATAAAGCTCATAGCTGACAACCCATTTATTGCTACATATTTGAAACACATTTACCTTGATGGTGGTCAATAATCTTATGACTAGAGATACTCAGAGTCAGCTTGCTAACCACTCTGAAAAGAACACTAGTGTTCAGATGGTGTACATGCAATAGCTCTGTAGTATTTTTTGTGCTTGATGGGAGGGTGGGTCTGGGTCTGGGTTTTTCAGTCTTTCTTGGTCTGGACACAATGGTTCTTGGTCTGGACACAATGGTTCTTTTGAGGTTGTTCTGTAGTGCGCCTGTTCCTTACTGAGGTAAAAAATACCAGACGTGATCACTCTCTCTGCAGAACATAATTATCTCTGGTGGAGAGTCCCTAATCTATACTTGTATGCATAATTTTGTCTATACATCTATGCGATAATTGTTTGAGCGACTGAACATATGATGGTCACAGAACATCAAATCATAAACTTTAGAGATCGAAGACAGGAGACCGTATAGGAAGCCATCGATGATTATCTGGCGCTCATACTAAATCATAATTAGAAAGATTGATTGAGATTAGAGAACAGATGTTTTTCCCATTGGTTAGTAGTAGCATTGAGTTACTGAACTGAAGACATTCTGTAACCAGCCCAGAGCTGTTCATTTAGAAACACAGGGTTTCTTTGACTTAGTTTGTTATTTCTTTCTATCCTTTGAAACTTCATATCTTACAGGAAGTAGTGCTTGAGATACTTGCTAAGGGTCCTTGGTGTAAATATGCCTTTAAAGACCTCTGTTTCTTTTTTAGAAACTCTCTGGGGTCCTTAATCATTTGACTGCAGGAAAAACTACAAACTCTGACAGTACACGGGAAGTGACTTGGATTTTTATCTTCTATGACTTGTCTTTTCTACCTTGCTCTAAGGCTTTGTTAAGTCATAATAGTGGTGGTTCATTTGACTTTAATGTGGACCAACTCATACTTGTCATTTGATGCAAAGGGAAAATAGTAAGCGGTTTGATAGACCATCCCCAACAACTCCACGGCTGAGGACTTCCTGTGAGCTCTGTTGGGCTTGGCCTCTGCCCGAAAGGATTCCAATAGATAGACTGGCACTGCAACAAACTGCTTTACCACAGTGTAGAGCGAAGCACAGGTTGCCTTGGAGCTTGGAGGAGGAGCCAGTCCAGCCAGGAGAGGGAGGGTATCATGATAGGACTTGTTTTCTGTGTATCCTCAGTGATGATGCAGTTTACATCAATGGACCATTTATGGAAAACTAATTTATACTAAAGTGCCCATGGTAGATGGCAGCTAAGTTGTTATTCCTCTCAGTGACGTCATATTTATCATAGCTCATAGCTCTTTCTCAACCCAAGAGTTCTGCTGTTATTAGAAGTTTGGGTGTAAACTTCACATCTCTCGGACAAACAGATGGGGGAATCTTCCTAGTTCTTGAAGCAGCATAAGACCAGGTAATCCCTTTTCCTTCAGGGTTAATAGCATGTTTGCTGTAATTTCAGTGGTCCTCAAAAAAACCCAAATCTGATCATACATGTTTCTTCTATCCTTTGCTGTCACCATGTGATTGCTTATCATTTGACAAACACCATGGAAGATGCACAGGCTAAACATTATGAATTCTGTCTTTGTTATTGTTGTTTGAGATAGGACCTTGCTACATAGCCCAGGCTGGGTTTGAACTAGCAATCCCTCCACCCTTTGCCTCCTGAATGTTGAGGCTACAAAGGACCTACATCTGGCACAATATTCCTATCATCTAGAAACAGTAGTCCATGTTTTCTTTTCTGTTGTGGCAGATCTTTCTCTCTATGTTCAGCCTTTCTCCACCTACAGACACGCACATGTCTCTTGATATACATGTTCATGTTGAGACTCAGCCTTCCACACTAGTGCATATATGCAGGCTCCTGTACCAGGGCTTCTTCTATCAGGAATGCTGTGTTCACATCTCTTGACCTGCCCCACCTACCATGACATTGGGCCTTTTCTCAGTAGCTTTCTCGCCCAGGATGCTCTTATATCCCAGGAAAGCTCCTACAAGCCACTCAAGACTTCATTCAGTGGTTCCTTTCAGAACCCCCTGGCTTTCTAGTGAGACTTCTTTCATACATATCCAGTGCTGTTCCCACCATAGAGAGCTGTATCTGACTTTCCCATTGGTGGAGGCTTGGACAAAAATCAGAATTAATTTTTTGCACAGTGCCTATTGCTTCTTCTTATATAATTGACTGCTAATATTCATAATATACTTCAATGAGACCTCATTTTTACCTAGGTTATTGAGTTCCTTGGTCCTCAGGTTTCTCCCCCTTGATGGCTCTTTCTGAACAGGATCCTTGGTTGGTGGCTTGGCATTGACCAGTTTCCCCTTATACAGTCCATTCCCACACACTTCTGTCATTTCTTCTTGAGAAATGAGGAGATCATAAAGGTAACAGGACAGGACTTACCTGATGAGGCCCACAGTGTGAAATGGCAGAGTTGGGATTTGAACTGAGATCTCTCTAGTTCTCCAATTTCCATGGAACACCTATTGTGGGCCAGACATCATCCTATGGTGAAAAGAAACATCATCGCAGAGTCAGAGGAAACCCTTGTCTTCACAGACACTCCATTGGCATGAGAGGGTGGGACAGTAACAAACATTAGTGCAGGAAAGTCAGTTTGTGATGAGTGAGTTTGACCCCAACAAAACAGAAGGTGGAGCCATGGGAAGGGTAATGAAGGTGGGTGTGCAGGCTGGAGATGACTTCAGTGTTTGATCTGAAGAGGCCTCTCTGAGGAGTAAACAGAGAACAGAGATTTACATAAAGTAAAGGAGAGAGTGAGTGGTTGGGGCCAGGATCAGCTGGTGCAATGGTTCAGGGAAGGGACTTGAACAGAGAGAGAGAGAGAGAGAGAGAGAGAGAGAGAGAGCGAGCGAGCGAGAGCGCAATGGTCCAGAGCCTGGTGGCGAGAACAGCCTTCTAAGAAGGAGTTGTTCAAGGGATACTCTGGCAGCTTGAGTGTGTAGTGACTTGCTTCTCTGGAAAGGAGCTTGCATTTTGATCTGGATACCACCAGGAAGCCATGTTTATTTTTGTTTCTGTTTGTTTATTGTGTGTGTGTGTGATTATGCACTTGGGTGCGTGTATGTGTGCTAGGGCATGTGTGGAGACTTGGAGTTGATGTTAGATTTCTTCCCCAAGTTATAGTTGAACAGTGTTTCTTGCTGCAGCTGGAACTCACCCTTCTCTGTAACCTGGCCAGTTAGCTTGCTCCAGGGATCAGGTGGCTTGCCTTCCATGCTTCCTGGGTATCAGAACTGAGATCCCTTATGCCTGAGCTCAAGTGGCAAGTACTTTCCTGATAAGCCATCCGCCCAGCCTTGCCAGTGGAGTTTTTGAGTAGTTAACTCTCCTGTGCTATCACAGGGGCCACAAGGATCACTCTTGATGCAGTTTTGGCTCTTCCACTGGCTAAGCGGAAGAAGAAAGTGGTTAAGAAAGATGACATTTTATGCACTAACCCCTTTACTTCTCAAAGCCTCACAGGGCTGATTGGCCTCAGTGTTTTTGGATAGAAAACCAAGTATGTGAGGGGGCACAAGTAGCTGAGCCTGTAGCTCAGCTAGGATCTTGGACTTCATCCTGTAGCCAGTTCGATGGGCCCAGTGTCCAGACTGTCTTATGGGAAAGTGTTTCCACGCTCACTCTCCCTGACACACTGTAGATGTTCGCGCACCCTTGGGCCATCCTTGGAGATCTCTGTGTGCTTTTGTGTTTCTTTGTAGTGCTATCTAGGCCTTTGCATGTGGTGGGAATTATTTCCCATTGAGCCATGTTCACAGTGCATGTGGTATCTTTCAGTATTACTTTTGCGCGCCTCAGGTCATTGATGTCTATACACAAGTGTGCATTTGTAGAGAGGTATCATCCTCTCCCTGCAGAATCGTTCTTAGACCCCCTCCCAGTTGAATACATTTAAGAACACCAAGGCTGGCTTTCATGGCCCCTGCCTGCCCTCTCTCTCCCTGCTCACTTCCCTATTTTAATCTTTAAACAAGCCCTGTGGCGTGGTTAGGCCCACAGCGTTGCCAACCCAACTCACTGCTGCACTGCACTACTTGTCTTCTTCCTGAGTTCAGCGCTGTTTCCTGAAGTGACTGTTTCTTTCAGACTTTATCTTCCCTCACTTTGGTGGCCGACTTGGTCCTTCCGTTGATGCCTTTATTTTTCATGCCCATCATTGCAGCCACACTGCTTATCCCTGCAAAGGCAACAGTCCTGCCTCTTTCTCATCCTCTAGAGAGAGGTAAGACATTCCCCCAAATATGTCCTACTAACTGGCATCTAGCCCTACTAACTCAGCGTGGGGGAGGAAGCAGAGGCACACAAGTGGACTATGGAAAGGCTGCTCACACAGTGTTGTGTTCCTGTTGACATATGTTGACATGTGCTTAAAGGCACTAGTCTCCCATTTTCTGTTCTGGAAATACTGATGAGCGTGTGTTGACTAGGTCAATGATTACTCCACTTTGGCTCAAACCTCCCATGGTGCTGAAATCTTCATCTTTTTACTCGTGTGTGTGTGTGTGTGTGTGTGTGTGTGTGTGTGTGTGTAAGTTTTATATTAAACAAGTGTCTTTTCTCCCCTGTCACTAGTAATTTGTCCAGATGGTTGTATGGTTCACAAACTCAAATGCATCCAGATCATGAGAATCCAAAGGCCTCTGTGTTTGAGGAGTGTCCATATGTTTAAATTGTGTTACTTGTGTGGCCACACCACTTGCTAAAACTCAGATAGCAAAGAGTATATTCCCTTTCTGATAGAGCTGCAGATGTTTCTGGCCATCTTGATGGTGAGGGTGAGAGAGTTAGGTGGGCAGCCTCTTCACAGACTGCCCTTTTCCTGCAGGTATGAAAGCATAGCTGTATTGCTCTCAACAACAACAGAACAATATGGGATCCCAGTGTTTCCTTTAGCTCATTCTAGAGGCTTAGAAAACTATTTAAAGCCAGTGTGGTGACTCATGCCTCTATGCCCACTTCAGGAATCTAAGGCAGGAGAATGGCCAATTTGGGGATAGCCTCTGCTACATATCGGCATCCCATCTAAAAACAAAAACCAAAATGTGGGGAGGGAAAGAAAGGGGGATCTTTTTTAAATATTCAAGATGTTAGTCTAAAATGAACTAGACAAATATTGACATGCTTTACAGTCCCTGAGAAAAACCTAAAACTAGAGCCCCACGGCCTTACAATCTGATCCAGTCAGTCATGGTAGGGTCAGGTAATTTGCATGCTTGGACAAGCATTGGATTAGTCTCTGGTCCTTGGTTATACTCTGAATAGCACTGGTTTGGACTAAAGAACATTTCTTTAAACTAAAGTATTTCAAGTTGGAAAAAAAAAGTCAGCCATTAAATTGAATACCTGAAGCCGATCCCCTTTGATATCACATGGTTGGTTGTCTTCTCTCAGCCTGCCAGTGAGTGCATCTAGTCACAGTATTCTGTACTCTGCCACCAATAGTTCCATCCCCAACATCCCACCCTACCTTTCTAGACCTCTGAATCTTTCATATGGATCTTTGGTTTATAGTGGACATGGTAACTGTCCATTCACACGGGCACAGTGGGATACGTGGTAATGGTCAGGTCAGGGATGACCCTGATTGCACTCTGTGCCAACATGCGTGCATCAGTGCTTTGCACTGGGAATGCTCTAAATATCCCCTGCTAGCTGCTTGGAAATACACCGGGTTGTTGCTAAGCGTGGCGATGGTCCTGGGCTGCAGATCAGTCTGTAGTGCCCTTCCAGGAACAGTGTTTGTCCAGATAGAATGTTGCCTTCTTGGACTGTATGCTTTCCTCTTTCTGATTTTAAATGCCATAGATGTTGTGTGGAACAACAGTGGCGGTGGGTCCTTTTTCCTGTCCTTTGGATTTCAGGCGCTGAGGTTGTCATCTGGGGGGTTTTGGAGAATGATTTGGCTTTTCACTTCCAGTTCATTGGTTCATTCGGAATAGAGCTTTTGAGCATCCACCATTTCCCAGTCTCTTTGTCAGCAGGGCATCTGTGTAGCAAGCAGACACACTGTTCCCCTCACTGAATTTATATTCTTGTAACAGGATTAAGATGATGACTGTACTGTGTGGTCCTGAAAGTGTGAGTGGACAAAGTAGAGTAGGAAGAGAAGGGTAGAGAGTGTTGGAGATGAAGGCTGTACAGAAACAGGGTTGTCATTGGACGCATGGCATCCAGAGAAGACGCAGAAGGAGGGGATGTGTAAGCCATGCGGTCATTTGGAGGGACAATGATTCAGATGGAAGAACCAGCCGGTGCAAAGGCCCTGAGGTAAGCATGGGTCTTGGGTGTTGTTGGGACAGCAAGTATACCATCAGGATTTAGTAGTATGAGCAATGAGAATGTTGCCATGATGTCAGGAAGGAAGCAAGGGCCTTTGCAAGCATTTATCCCCCTCCCTGAGCCAGTGGGAAGCCACTGGAAAGTTGGTGACAAAGGCCTCTGTGGCAGTGCTGTGTATAGTCTGTTGCAAGATTGGTGGAGTGGTGGTAACCTGCTAGGAGGGCTCCTGCAGCTAAAAGGCAATGGGCTTAGACAGGGCTGGGTCCCGGGAAAGTGGGCATAGGATGTGGACACAGGTGATCCATTGGCTTGTGTTTAAGTAGAAGGATGAGCCAACAGGATCTCCTTTTGGGTAACTTAATGTGAGAAAGGAGAAACAGCATAGATTCAAGAATGGCTTGGCCTAAGGCAGGTCCGCATTGAAGGTGATGGGAAAGGCTGCATAGGACAGGCTTGGCAAAGCAAACCGGGGTTGGCATTGGATGTATGTTGAAATGCCTGCTAACATCCAAGTTTGAGTGTTGGGTGTGAGTCCTCACATTTTGGGGTGCTCAGGAGAAGACGTCTGGGCAATTTTAGCTTGTCAAAATGGACGTGTGTGTGTGTGTGTTTGTGTGTGTGTGTGCGCAAGTGTGTGTGTGATAATGCATATGTGTGATTCTCTGCATATATGTATATATACTTGTATATGCTTAATCAGCAGCATCATATGTGTGTGTATGTATATACACAGCATATATATATATAAATGCACACACATGTATATTTAGATGCTCTTTGCTGATAAATCATGTGTTGAAAAAACATAGGTAAAAAATATCACAATTTGAATATCCTAAATTGAAAATATCCTAAATTGAAAATGCAATTAAAGACACCAAGCCTACCAAGCATCCCAGATTAGCCAGCATATTACAAATGCTTTTATGCTTTGAATAGGAAGTATTATAATTTTATATATATATAATAGGCTCATATTTTACATGCTTGGTTCCCACTGTGGGCTGTTTACTTGGAAGGGCCTGGCTACTTTAGGAGGTGGAGTCTAGCAGGAGGAAGCAAGACCATGGGGACAGGCCCCCGTCCATGGCTGCTTCCCGAGTCCCCTGTGTCTCTGTTTCTGGGCCATGATAAGCTGATATGATCAGATCCTATGCATCTTCCTTTTGTGGTCTGAAACCAGGAGCCAAAATAAATCTCTCCTCTCTCAAGTTATTCCATCAGATACTTTAGTCACAGAGACAAGGATGCTTACGGTTCTACCTTATTGACAATTGGGAATAATCAGCCACACAATGCCCACGTGATAATGTGGTATTGATGTGCTTACATAGATGGGCACTTTGTAGACCTAGTGAGGAGAAAATATAGATAGTAGCCAACAATGCACTGGAAGTGAAGCATGCCACAGAGTTTCCTTTATCTCACATCATGGTCACGTGGCTGACAGGGAGCTATAACCTGCTGCTACTGTCCTGTCCAGCACTTATCACTGGCCTGGGATCAGAATTCAAAACCCTAGGTGTGTGGAGTGTCTATGCAGTGGTCAAGTCAAACCACCTTGGGGCCAATCTCTGTAGCTTTTGTTCTTCCAGATTCCTGTTGGGCCCCTAACCTTTGGTGACAGTGTAGACGATCCTTGTGCCCCCACCTGAGCTTTATTTCTTGGTAGGGTAGTCCCACTGTTTGTCATGTCAGTCTTGTTTCCCTGTGGGCTTCTGATGCTCAGTGAAAGTGCAGCTTGATACCCGGCATTCATTTCCCAGGGTCTACCTAACAGAGCCATCAAGAGTGAGTGGACTTCACCTGCTGCCTTCTCTAGCACATGACCAGGCTTGGCACAAGTGGTGTATAATGGCATAGTTTGCTTATGCAAGTAACTTGACGAGTATCTGGGTGAAGTATCAAATCGGATCGTGTTTGCTAACAAATTTAATGGGAAAAGAGAAGAATTTGAAGGAATATCTTTTTTTTTTAAAACTATTACATTTGTACCATTTAGCTGTTTGAGATCCTCTTGGTAATGCTGTTTTGTTAGACATCTGTACAACTCTTCACATGGATGTCAGAACGGTTTCAGTGGAGATGATGCTGTGGACTGGCCAAGGCCAAGAAACTGCCTTGTGCTTACAGATGGGGTTTTGTCTTTGCTGTTCTACTTTGCCCCAAGCCTGTTGCTAGCTGAGCCAGACTTTCCAATCTGCATTAATTTACTGTGGCACTTCACACGGTCACATGAACCATGGGCATGGTGTTCTTTGATGCATTTCTATGAAATCCCGTGCTGCTCCTTTTTAATTGATGCCCTTCTTAAAGTATGTTTGCTGAAGCCATAATTGCTCCTCATACGGTAAGAGCAGGTCTGCCTCTGAGACAGTAGAGCTGTTCTTTTATGGTCCACTAAGGCTCCACGTGCAGAGTGATTTGGTTCTCCTTTGCAATGGTAGCTTTGGGAATGGCATCTATCGGAGTTTGTTAGTGTGGATAAATTCCCGTTATCACTCTGCTCCTCATGAAGGTTAGAAGCCCCACATGTGTGCTCCATAAGACTTCGGGAACAAGGTGTTTTCTTGGGCGATGTTTTCATGGGTCCGTCACAGTAATTAAGTGCCTTCCCTCATTCGTCTTATTTGTTCAGAATATCTTGCTTTGAGTCTTGAGAATGAGTATGCATAAAGACATGACTGAGTAGGGTCTTGCTTTCGAGGAATGACACTGTAGGTTATCAGCTCAAAAAATTGGAGCTAAGCAGGGCCATAGAATGAAAAAAATTAGAAAAAATCAGCTGATTTTTAAAAATGTGTAGGTTTTGCTACAGTGCAAAATTAGGATTGGCTTTTATATGAATGCTCCAGGAAAGGAAGGAAGGGAAAGAGGAGGAGAAAGAAGAGGGGGAGGAAGAGAAGGAAGGGGGGAGGAAGAGAAGGAAGAGGGGGGAGGAAGAGAAAGAAGAGGGGGGAGCAAGAGCCAAATTTTTTTCCAATAAAGTTTCCCAAAGAGTTTAGTTATTGTGAGGTGAACAGAAGGAAGATCCACAGGCTTTTAAAATTTTCTTTTAGGTGGTACAGGTTGGCGGGTCAGGAAAGTATCTATGGCCTTCATTTAAAAAAAGAGTTCACAGGAACCTGATTTCTGTCACTGTCATGTTACAGTGCCTTAAACAGGTGGGATATCATTATCTGTAGATTGAACAGACTGAGAGATCGCAGAGCCTGTAGATTCATAGAAGGCGTTGAGGGTCATCAAAAAAACCAAGAAAACAAAACAAAACAACCATCAACCAACCAAACAAAACCCTTTCCAGTTACACTGGACTGTGGAACTGTTTCCTTGAGGAACATTGTAATAGACCTAGGACCATTAGTATACTCTCCAGCTTGGAATACTAGAGTTAACAATAAAGTTTAAATTTTGAACTGATTACCAAGTGAAAGAGTAGAGTATATGTGGATCCTGGCATGTGAGGGATGCAGAGTGAGGCTGGGGGATGCCAGCTATGAGTGCTCAAATCCTCTAGAGCAGGCAGCATGACCCCTGCAACCCTCAGTCTGCTGACCAGAGCAAATGAGTATGATAATAATTCTTTCTTGTTGGCTGTTGGGAAAAAATGGATTGTATTTGGTCCCACATTGGGAGATGAAATGAAGAAATATTTACAGAGGGCTTCCTTGAGCTTCACTCATTATTAATCACCATTCAAATATTTGACAGATCACCTTGGGTAGCAGGGGTGATTCTGGGTCACCTAAGTTTGAGTGGGATCAGCTTGTCATCCTTTCAACAAATGCCAAGCATGGTTAGTCCAATGAATGGCAGTGGGGAGCCCAGTTAAGGGCCTCCCCTTCCTGGACCTGGAGGGTGTGTGTAATTTAATGCTTTTACCAATGCCGCTACCTCCTATGACATAAACTACATTTAATTGTACACACTCAAAGTTAATTGTTCTTTGGTCCTTCTATTAGCAGTCTGCCCCAAAGGAGTACTTTCCCTCTCCGAATCCTGTCTATTCTTAAGCATCAAACAAGTGAAGCAGGGCTCATAGGTTACATTTTCACATGGAATAAACATGGTGGCACAATCTTAGAGGCTGAGCACTCAAGAGGCTGAGTTAGGAGGATTGAGAATGTGTTCTGAGGGGAGCCTGGCCTCCATAGCAACACCGTGTCTCAAACAAATAAGTACGAAGAAAAACCAAATATAAAAGAAAGAAAATGAAGCAAGCGTTGTGGGAGAGAAAGTAATCAAGTAAAATGCCACTCCTTCGTTCTGGCTACTAGATTGGCTGGGTTTAGCAGGTAAGGGATACACAGCACCCAATGAAATGTGGGTTTCAGATAAAGAATTGGTTTTATTGGTGGTGTAACTTGGTCCCCCAGCCCCATGTGCAGAAGAAAAACAGTCTCCTGCTGCCAGCCAATATCTGAAGGCTCTTTTAACAGGGCCTCTTCCACCTCAGGTAGATGGGGAAACCCTTGCTTGTACTTGAAATGATTTATAACTGCTCCCTCCCGATCACCAAGTGCTTCCAAATTAAAAGCCATTAATTAAGGCCTTACGCAGATATGAGAGATATGCACAGAGTGTGCTGTCCGCTCCAGCTCCCCCTCCAGGTGAGAGCTTTTCAAATTATGTGGACCGCTGGAGCCACCTGCTTGACTAAATGCAGCTCAGCCCGCTAGCAGCTCATCAGTGCTGTGGCGGTGCCAGCGTTGTTACTGATTTTTCTCATTTCTCCAGGGCAAATACTAATTAATGGATACAATTCACAGCTGATTAGCTGTAGTTTCTTCAGTAATTACATTCGCATACTAACTGTTCTGAAGAGGATTTCTAACCCAGTTCTTCACTCTGAGCTTAATTTTTTTTTTTTTGAATTGTTTAGGCCTTTGCTTTAATGGCCATTTTATTTTCCTTTGTTGTTCTAGGTGCTATTAGATAATAAGTGAGTTTAATCTTAAAAAAAAATACTCTCTGATAATGAGCTCTTTGCCTTAAATGGATTTCTAATTCCCCAACAAAGCCGACATTTAAATAATGTTAAAGTTGTGATACTGACTGTCAGGCAGCTGGGTGTGTGTGTGTGTGTGACGGATTGGAGCATAGAATATATAGATTCAAATATTGGTCATATTTGATTATAGGCCTGAACATTATATGGGAAAACAAAGCAATACAGAAGCTTATGGGGCTCTGTTCTAACATACTTTTAACACTGTAGAAGAATGGGGACATGTGTGCGAGTGTATGTGTATGTGCACTTGTGCATATGTTGTTTGAAACTATATGCCTTCAGACAAGCCAGAGAAAGGTCTTCTTTAAAGGCTAGTGAGTACAACTTCTAGGAATTCTTAGGGAGATAACCACCCAAATGAATAAGAGAGTATGCTCCGGAAGAGCGTGTCTGATAACTGATAGTTCATTGCGTGTGTGCATACGTAAGTGCGTGTGTGTGTGTGTGTGTGTGTGTGTGTGTGTTGAGGTGTCGTGTAGTGGTTGATGCTGCCTCTGTAGACCTTAACGGCACTCTGGAGCCATTAGAGTTTTTTCCTCTGAATCTTGCTTAGTGCTTGGATCCTTGACACGATAAAATGTAGCATGTCAATCCTGCTTCCTAAAGGTTCAGAGTGGGACCAAAACCTCGCCCCCATCCCCCAGAAATCAGTGATATCGAGAGGAGGATTATATTGTATTTGCATATCTGTGAATCTGCTTTCTCCTTATTGGCTGTATCAGTCTACATATGTGTCTGAGTATCTGTGCACCTATTTCTAATACTGTCCATCTGTTCACCCACCCAACCTCCCGTTCATCCAACCAGTCATTGATCTACCGATTTATCTCTTGGGAAAATTACACCTTTTACTTTAGTGAAATTGCTAGCTTTAATATACATTGGAAAATACCTATATACATTTCACCCCTTGGAGACCACACCTGTGCTTCTTTTGATGCGCTAAAGGAAATGAATAGAATGCTTTACACAAGGACATTCTCTTACCATTTAACCATCATGAAAATAACACAGCTCTGGATAATTATGCCCACAGAGCCTTCCCATATTGCCAGCCTGATAGCAGAATGCTGAAAGCAACGAAATGTGCCGACCCAGACCATTTGGACCTGAAAATACATTTCTGCCCAAATCCAAGTTTTACATTTTGATAACAGGTCCCTGGAAGTAAAGAGCTTACATCTGAAATGCTGATACAGTCTTATTTGTGATGATATGAATGGGCCATTGTGTTAGGGAATGAAATAAAAATTGCTGTGTTCATGGGATCCTGCTTATTTTCTAAACCTCTTTGCACTTAATGTTACATGGAGAGATTAAATAGCACAGCTTTCAGCAGCTCTGATGGAGTAGATATGGCAGGAAGCTCTGCTTGGAGATGGGAGAAAGATTCTTAAGTCTTATGTGTTTATATTCGTGCCACTCCCCATTCACCAGAAAAGAGAATTTGAGTCTTGGAAATTGAATTGTATTCTCTTTAATTCACATTTTTAACCCACCCACACTTGTGACACTTGTTCTTGAGAAGTAAAGTATGAAATCCCAGTATGCTCTAAAACATTTCGGTTATCTTGGGAACTCCTTTTCTTCCAGTCTCTGACAAAGGTCGGTTTAATAAACAGCACACTAGTGACCAGACAGCCAAATGGTTGTCCCTTCACTACCAGCCCTGGGAGAAGCAGAACTATCTTCTAGAATTATTGACAGTGTAACTCCATGCTGTAGCTGCAGAAGGAGCTGACTAACATTACAATTTCACATTCCCAGGTTAGCCCATGCACCCCATTATGCTTGCCTCCTTTCCCGATCGTTCCTGTTAACTAAACAACTCTAGGTTTTACTCTGCCTTGCGTTAACATAAATCAATGTTTCTTTTTTCCAGTTGGGAAATAATAACTACATGAACATGGCCGAGGCAAACAACGCCTTCTTTGCTGCCAGTGAGGTGGGTGTCTGTCTTACCACGTCCGTTTGTGTTTTGTGTAATTGGCTTGAAGGGAAAAGCAAGATATTGATTTCTCTCTGTGTCTCTCTGTCTCCATCTCTGTCTCTCCCTCCCCTTCCCCCCCCCCCTTGGCACAAAGTAACAACTTTAGAGGGAAATGGGAAAAGCCTATTGGAAAAGAAACTAACCCAACAAGACTTTATCACTGTCCACAGGCTGTTGTTACCATTTCAAAGCTTATAAGTGAATCTCTTGATGGAAAAGAAAAAATATATACATAGGCAATTATAAATGTGTAATAGAAAGTTAGCTCTCTGTCTCTCTCTGTCTCCCTTCTCTGTCGCTGTGTCTCTGTCTTTCTGTCTCTCTGTCTGCCTCTCTTTTCTCTCTCTCCTTCCTCTCTCTCTCTCTCTCTCTCTCTCTCTCTCTCTCTCTCTCTCCTGGATGTCTAAGCAGATAGATGGGTATTTTGGAAACTTTAATAGAAAGTGTTTTGCTTCCTATCTCTCTAAGTTAATCTTGGGCATCATAGCTTAGGGAACCATGACCAACAGTGTTACAGTTTCTAGAGTGATGAGCAGTGAGTGCTTTGTTGTTAGAACCCCACCACACAGCACAATGCCCAGGATAGTAGAGATCCAATAAGAAATGATTGACTGTCTGAGTCAATGAATAGACTTAGTACATGATGTGATTGTAGCGAGGAATTCTGGGTGATGGGCTCTGCGTGCAGTGCCATCTTAACTCTTGCTTTGTGCTAGTTTGCAGATACACATGGGATAAGTTAAGCATTGTCTTCTTGCTGTTTCTACTGTGTTTCTTACGTATGACTTCCCACCTTTCTCTGGTCTCATTGGCATGCCTTTTGAAAAAAAAAAAAAACCCTTAAGATACTTGATTAGCTCAATCAAACGTTTTCCTAAATGGATAGATTGTGTGAGATTTAACATTTTCAAACGAGAACAAACAGAAGTATGAAATCAGTCCAAATGAAGCAGTTCCTCTGTGACCAGGGTAATAAAAAGTCTCCATTTTCCAAACACATTCAGATATGGGAGAGTGAACTAGCTTGACCCCAGAGATTGAAAATAATAATGGATTTGCAAATGATCTTGGTACAGGCGAGCAAGTGATATGAAAGAAATTAATGTCTAAAAATTATTAGCGTAAGTGCAGACTCGAGAAGTAAGGGTCTTTGTAGATTAATCATTTTCCAGTGAGCATCATGCCTCCAACCGGAAGACAGCTTAGATGCAGGAACACTGTTTGGCACTGGCTGCTGGGCCGTTTGGGATAATGAGTGCAAACCCCATCTGTAAGGACAACATGATGTTTCATTCTGTGGGATTTTTTTTTCCTCTACATTTGAATCAAACACTGATGAAAGCTGTGCTGCCAGCAGCTGTTCAGAAACAATTTAATTCCAGCTGTGATAATTCACCGTGTCAGACGTCGGCTGTTACGTGTTGGTACAACAGTACTCTCCAGATCTGCATTCTTATCAAAAGGAACAAATGTTTTGAACATTTCAGGACAGATGGTATTTAACCATGCACACACTACTTTAACATGTTCAAGGTAAACACCGAAAAGTCAATATCTGTAAAAATTGATCACATAAACTCCAAGTGATTAATCTGATCCAAAGTCCATACCTTTCATTGTTGATGGAATTTGTGGTGTTTTTATCCTCTTAGAAAACCATGGTTTGGATCAGAGGTACTTAATATTATATTTGATATTTTACCTTTCTCTTTTGTCCATGGAAGGACTCACATGTGCTATTTTACCTCTCCTTAAAGGTAGTTAAGATTTTTAGCATCTCCTTGGTTACATATTACAATGTTATTTCATTGTGTTGTTTTATTAGGTCAGTGCAGACATATATTGCTTCTAAGTTAAAATTAATGAGTCTTTAAAAAACTTATGCCATGGGGACATATTATATATAACATACCTCTTTATAGTCCTTAACCAAAATAAAAATTGAAAACCTCTTTAATTTTGACCGCCTGGCCCGAGGTGTGCTTTATGCTGGCGTTTAAAATCTTATGTAATGGCTTCACTGTACGTCTCCCCAAGATCAAAAATAAAGCTGGAGTAAATGCTAACGAGCCACATTATGATTCTCATCTAATTTCCCAATCATGGCACTAAAAGTAAATTTATCTGTTTTTTTAACATTTTAATGAGTGCAAACTAATTCAGGAAGACTTTAGGTTGGCATGCTGTAAAGCCTATATCGTGCCTGAAACTGGTTTCCTTCACATGGACGATGTCCTGAAGATAACACTACAGGGACCAGGGTACTCTTAAGTTTGAAATTAACACATTAGCTTTATCTTTTCTATCTGTGTCATGATGATTCTGACCGTTTTTAAAGTACTTTAAATATTTATTGAAATAATATTTCAAGTGTTAATTACAGCGGTAATGAAAACAGCCAAATGCCACATATCAAGAATGAGTGTTTATCCGTATTGTTAATGTGATATGTTAGATTTCATTAAGCAGTAATGGGGTAGCAAATGAGTCACAAATTACAGTTGCATCTGTTACTAGACCACATTAGTGCCAAAATAACAGCGAACGCAGCCATAGGGTTACGTTCATTAGCCAACCCGCGTTTGTGGCCAATTCATCCCTTTGTTGCTAGGAATTCAGGGTACCACAGAAAGAGACTGACATTGATGGAGGGTATCATTGCATGTACGCCCACGTCAGAATATCATATGCTCCACTCTGGCTCTCAAATGCTTTATTAGGTTTCAATTTTTTTTAAATTTTTATTGAGGTGTTCAAGGTGGCTACTTGCCCTGCCATAGATTTACAGAGTCTTTCTTGTGAGCTGCAAGTATCAGTTGTCAGGTTCTGTGTGCAAGAAATGCCTTTTGTTGAACCTACCCCCAATCTCCCGTAGAGTTTGTTTCTCTTCCCTTTCAGGCGGTTGTTATATAAAGCATCATATTTGAGAAAACAATGATTTTCAATTCTTAATTAGGTCTCTTTATCAATAATAGCAGACTCCAATTACCCCATGCCAGTTCACTCTTTCAAACACTATTAATAATAAATGAACTACATCTGTGACCCTCTTAGCTAGGAATAAAAAATAAATCTGGGTGACTCCCAAATCCTGTGCCTCACCAAAATCTAGGTGCACAGATGTATATAAAATAATTGTCATTTCTTCATCACCTCGGATCTTGGTGGCTCTTCTCTCCTCACATAGCCCACGTGGTAGGAGAAAGATATTTAAGGTAATTGAAATGGAAGGCGGTCTTGATAGTCTTCAAAGACCCTACTTTAAAACCCAGCCTGCAGAACATCAGTAGCATTCATGGGTAACAGTGCACCAAGATTTACTTAAGTTTTAAGACATAACATTTGTCTAATGAGGTGACTAGGCGGTGTCCTTGTACTTAGTGTAGCTATATCAGTGTGGCTTTGCACTCTCTGGGTAGTCTTTAGAAGCCTGCTAGATGGTGTCCTGATACATGCATATGGAAATATTCATGCCAAAGAAAACAATCTTCCTTAGAGTTTCAATAAAAGCCCCGGCATCTTTTAATATGAGCCACAATAAGCCTTACAGAAAACATTGCACGACACAGTAACAGTGTCCACAGAAGCAGCGGTTACACTGGGGAATATACCAGTAAAGACAAATTTAAAAACCAAACCGCAAAATTAATATTACTTGTTTTATAGCTTTTCGCAGAAAGTAGACACCTGTAATGTTCACTTCTGGGTTAATGGTTTTTGTGTGTGTGTGTGTATGTGTGTGCACATGCACGTGCATGCGTGACCCCAAATTGTCAGCATTTTATGAAGCATGTGGATCGTGTAAGCGATTTGAGCTGTTTCACTAACATATCAATAAAGTGGCAATTTGTTATATAGCCAAATTTTATGTTGCCGATGCTCCAACTAACAACAAAGACAGATGTTGCTAATTAAGTACGCATTAAAACACTGTTAATACTGATACTCAATTAAAACCATATGATAATGAGACTTAAATCTTTAATCAGAATGATCAGCAAAACTTTATCTATGGAAATCTGTGTTTAAGATGTTTTCATGTTGAGAAATAAATATTTGGCCTAGATACATAGTCTTTCTTGTTTCCTCTAAGGAGGGATAAAATGAGGAAATTGACTGTGAGGGTGTCTGTATTTTGTTCCCTTTCAGCAGACATTCCACACGCCAAGCCTTGGGGACGAAGAGTTTGAGATTCCACCGATCACACCTCCTCCAGAGTCAGACCCCACCCTGGGCATGCCCGATGTACTGCTACCCTTTCAGACTCTCAGCGATCCGTTGCCTTCCCAGGGAAATGAGTTCACACCCCAGTTTCCCCCTCAAAGCCTGGATCTTCCTTCCATCACAATCTCAAGAAATCTGGTGGAGCAAGATGGTGTGCTTCATAGCAATGGGCTGCACATGGTAAGCACTCCATTTATTACCTGTGACTACGCTTTGTCATTTGTTTTCATGGTAAGGATCGGCGAGGCTCTGTTCAGAACTATCCCTGTCCACTGGGCTGGTGGCCACTTAGATAATAGTCTGATTACCCTCTAACTATAGGTAGTACTAGATTGACGTCTGGTATTGGGTGATTGACAGCCACAGAGGATGACCAACAAGAGCCTTCCAATATGAAATGAACTTTAGGAAGGCTCCTTAATTACTGCTTTGAAGGCAGCAGGTCTTCCCTGGCCTTTGTCTTAATGTGGGGTGCTTGAAGTGAGAACTTACTCAGATGAGTCTTTGAACATGGAAGCCCGTCTTAGGTGCCCGGGCCTTTTGAACTTGTTGAATTAGAGTGTAATGTGTATGGTCCATGGTTTGTTCTCGTCTCCAATCAAATATCAAACAGTGATACAGAAGAATGGGGGAGGGAGGGTCTGATTATAACCAGCAGAGGGAAAAATGGCCTGTGTTATTGTGTGAAATACACCTAATTGTGTTATTTATTGTCACAAACGTAGAATAAGACACTCTAGAGAGCAAAGATTACTAACAAGATAATTTTATTTCTATTTTTCTTAGTGTGCAATTATAGTCAGCAATCACCAGAGTAAATCTGTTTAAGTATTTTAAACTCTTCTGCTGGGACTGTGTCTCTATGCCAGCACAGTATATAATGTATTTGTGTCTGTGGAGGTGAAGCACTAACCAGGCATCTTAAAACAAGATTAATAGTTTATAGGGCTCTCTCTTTTTAAACCCTGATAAAATGAGACAGCTGTTGGCATAACAAAAACAAATCCTATTGCTTGTTTCCATATTTCTCTGTGCATTAGGACCACGCCAATGATGTTTATTGGTTTTATTTTTAATTCTCTAGATAACAACGCACGATTGCGAAATATGTAGTGGATTAACAGTGCAAAGACTCAGTGTTCTTTCTGAAATGTAAGATTACTTCCCCAAATAGGATTTCGGCAACATAATTTTCTTTGCCTGTGATCTTTTGTGTTTGAGCTGAACATGAGGATTTTCATTTTTACTTTTTTTTTTTTAGTCAAAGAAGAATGCAGTTTGCAGGCAGGAAATAGTCATTAAGTATTCATAAATGTTCCCTGACATCACAAATAATTGTTTCCTGTGGACTTTCGGACAGTTCTCTTCCTTTGACACTGGAAGGGGGGGAGGTTCTGTCTTCCTCTGCAGTCTAGCTTGTAATATACTTGGAAAATAATAACGATAAAAAGAGTGTTTAGTCGCCAAGGGAGTTTACTAGGCTGGCCATATTTATAGATGCTCAGCCAGGCTCATTCAAGTTGCAGGAATACTTAAAAGACCATATAATATATGCTAAAATGTGTACTTTATTAAATTGGTAAATATTTATTAGTGGTATAAGAATCTGCCTTTAAATTAAACATCTGATGAATTACCTTGCCTCAAAGCTATAAAACTGTTATTAGTGCTATAAAAAAGTGTAAAGGAGGCATTTTGACTATGAAATTTCATTTCATGGTCAATTGAATTTACTATATTGGAAAGAACTAAAGATGGAATCATAAAATAATTATGATATTCACATACACTTAAAGACAATGCTTTCCTGGGCTGGCGTTGGAAGTGAGGACTCAATTTTTAATGCTTCTTTTGTAATGTATGGCTAATCAGTAAAGCAGTTCAATTATTCCATTGATTTTTTTTTTTAAAGTATGAGTACTTTAAGTGCAGGCTTTTGTGTTTATGTGGACCGCATCATGGTTATGGCTACTGGTTTGAAGCTCTGCTCAACCCGAATGCTATTTATTTTGGCTTGAAGCAAACTAATCTTCTTGGAAATTCTAGTCGAATTTCACCTTGAAAAAATGTCATGGGGTTTTAAATCACAAATGTTGAGAAAAATAAAATGTACCAGGACAGAATTATGATGAATACAATGTGTCGTTGGTTTTGTTCTGTGGACTCCTGACATGTTCACCTGTAAACTTGAATTCAGAATCGCCAGAGGCATGGTTAAAAATGGGTTATGTCAAGATTCCTCTCTATCTCCCTCTGGGTACAGAGGTGCTGGCTACATCATAATACTTGGCAGAAGCCTCCTCTGAGATTTCCTGTAGGAAGGTCAACACAGAGATAATAAATAATACTGTGTACATCATGCATGCAGCGTCTAGGGCACGTGAGCTATTCCATACCTTATACAAGTAACAAGTTTTATTATCCAAATGAATATGACTGGCTGTGAGGGATTGCTGTGGTGAATTAAGCCTATCATATAAGAAGAAAAGCCAGTTTGTTTATGTCATATCGGACCAGCTTTTCCTCAGAGCCCCATTGGCGTTGCTTTAGCAAGACTGACAGTTTGTCAGAGGACTGATTAGCTGCATTATGATAGGCAACAAGCACAGCGAGTTTATCTTCCTTAAATTTATGCTGTTATATTTAAAAAACAGAACGCAGAAGCAAAAGGGGAGAGATTAGAAAGAGTCCAATGATTAGCATTCACATTTCAGAAAATGCAAATACCCCTCTGGTATTCAAAAGAGAGTTGCTGAAAAAAAAACGGAAGGTCCGTGCGTTTGTGGCTTCAAAGAGCAATCTTGATTTGCTTGGGGTGGGCGTGGAGGTTTTAAAACAAAATGTGGTTGGCAGGTTGAAACCAACAGTAGATTTTTACTTAAAAATTTGTTACCTCTAAGCATTATTGTCAGTTTAGCCGATCGTCTGGAAATTATTTTAATCTACAAAAGACTGCAGTTCTGAAAACCGACCGTGTGAACTCCAAAGGTTTCTTTTTTAACACCTCTCTATAATCTGCCCAGCCTGCTGAGTAGCACCGACATCAGTAGTACATCAATTTCAGAAAGTGGATTATTTTTACTAGACAGCTATTGTGACATATTGGGTCAGTCATAAATGAAAGATATTCATGCAAGCATGCAATACTTGTAATGAAGTCTCACTCTGACCTTCTGTATGATTGATTCTGTAATTTAGTTTTCTCAGGCAGTGCCTGAAATGAAATGAAATCATGTTGAACAAGTTTTGAATACCCACAGTGCACCAGGAGAAGAAAAATCTGCAGCCCCAGAGGCTTGAGAGAGAGCAGATGAACGATTTATCTCTATGCTATTATAGCCTTTGCCAGCATTCAACATTCCTGTCCTTTTCTTTCTTTCTTTCTTTTTTTTTTCTTATTTGGCTTAAGTACTTAATTCTGCAGGTAGCTGTAAATGGAAAAATAAAATGCTGTTCAGATTTAAAATGACAGGACAGGAATATGTGCAGGGGACTGATAAAATATCTTGAATAGAACTGACCTTTCATGTAGCTGAAAGTTACTGGGGGATTCATTCTCATAATTACCATATAGATTATTTTTATTTCTTTCCTGCAATGAAACATTTCAGAGAGCAGGGCTGCTGATTGAATGAAAATTGAACTTGTTAACATTCTTTTCAGCTCAGCCTGTTGTACATAACAGGAGGTTAGCTTTGATGAGTTTCAAAATTCTCTTTGATATCAAAGAAACAGATAGTGAAATAATTGTCTCCAGTTTGATATTTTGTATGCCCCCCCAAAAGAGAATTTATAAAACACACTGATAATTCACACATGTTTTCTGCCGACATTATTTTCCTGTGTAGAGGGCCTGCGTGCTCTGTTTGATGTTGTGTTGGATTTAATTGTGATAACTTGTGTGTGTGGAAGATGCCGGGTGAATGCTTGCGGCACATCAAAGGGAGTGGTTGAAAATTGAAAAGGGAGGGGGGATGGGAGCGCGTTTGAGTGTGAAGTGTCTGGATCTGCTCAGGTGAGAGAGCAAAGGTCTGGAGGGACTCAGGCAGCAGAGTAGGATCGTTTCACATGCTAATAACATGCTTAACTCACAATGCTGGTAGATATCATTGGTGGTCAGAAAAGTGGGAGTTTATCAAAATGACC
The DNA here is from genome assembly GCA_019843965.1 of Rhynchomys soricoides. Classification (NCBI taxonomy): domain Eukaryota; kingdom Metazoa; phylum Chordata; class Mammalia; order Rodentia; family Muridae; genus Rhynchomys; species Rhynchomys soricoides. Next base: position 4,318,552 of record JADRCH010000063.1, on the reverse strand, counting down.
TGTCTAAAATTACCAAGCGTATTTTACACATTTTTTCACACAATTGGCGTGGTTCTCATTTTGATTAAGTTACAAAATGATTTTCTCGCTATCTTAAAAAAAAAAAAAAACAAAAACCTTACATTCAAAGAAATAGCCGACTACCAATTAGTACATTGTTTTTAGTAATGTCGCTTAATGTGTTACTGATAAAACAGTTATTTCATGGGTCATTAATGTGTTTAATGTGTGGAACGTTCATATTAAAACAAGCCCTTATTATTATGAACATGTTCATTGCCGTTGTCAACAGAGGCTGCACAGCTGAATTCTGTGGGACAGTTACCGCTCAGCCATTGGGGACTGGCAGCCATTGGGGACTGGCCTGTTCTCATACAGATTGAATGATTGCTCTGCCTATGTATTTTAAGTTGAGTTGCTGTCAAAAACCATTTTCATTGTTAGCTAACAATGAAAAAGGAGCAAACCCCTCACTTTTAGTGGACAAGGCCTCAACAACACAAAATCAGAATTATGAAATTGAAGCCCATTAACTGCTAGCACAATCCTACAGAGCACCTACTAAGTGCTACAAGACTAGTAATTACCTGAATTATACTGCTTATAACATGGTGTTTCATTATTGTTTTGGTTTTGGTTTTGGTAACCAGTGTCTCTTCCATGGAATTTCAGCACTCACAATCTGAGGGCTTAAAGCTGCCCATTACGGAGGGGACACCTGTCATACAGCTCTTACTGTCTGCTGGACTGACTGCCAAACATGCCAGGCTGTACTGCTTGTCCTTTACAGTGGAGCAGAGAGTCTCGAACCATCCAGTGCTTAAAATACTCTTGTCTGCCTGGCCTGTAAATACCACTGACCCTCATCACAGGGGTTAGGTGCTGCCTTTAAGGTCAGAGTCAGTGTTATCTATAAAAGAGACTTAAGCTTGGAACTAATAAACACAATTAAATGTTGGGCAGTGCTGTACATGGCAGCTTATTTGATTTGTCAGTTTTAAAGGGTCACTGTTCTTCAACAGTGACATGGTCAGTTTATTTCCATGTCTCTTCTTGGTAGCTGGTATCATCTGCAGCTGAATATTGCCAAACCTCAGCAGTGATGGGGGACTATGGAGACACCATTTTACAGTACTCAGATTCCTGACAGGATGGCACAGCATGTGTTAAAGGCAAAAGCCACTCTGTATGTTTATCTCAGAGCCTTACTGTTGCCTGCCTTCTTGGTGTAGGTGGCCTTTGTGTGATTAACACCACCCTACCCCACCCTGACTCCCACTAGATGAGGGCAGAGCCCTCACCTGCTGCTGCTGTTGGCATCTGTGGGCCGCCCTTGGGGCTAGAGCTATTTCATCTCTTCTACATATGAGTGAACGAAGGGGCAGTGTAAGAGCACTCATTTGTTACAAGGCATTCCTGACCGCTACACTAAATGGGAGGGAAGGGAACAGATGGGAAGCTGGAATTCCTCTGGAAACACTTAATATAGGGTTAAAGGGAATAAGCACGTGCCGAGTCTGCTAAGACAGACCAGCTTCACTGTTTGCAGAGGGAGCGACCTACCCTGGAGTACTGGGTAAGAAACTCTTGAAGTTTATATTTTGCTAGGAAACAATTAAAATTAGATTATTGTACATAAAACCCAGGCGTGGGTAAATCATAAACCTGAGGTCATGCGTGAGGCCGTAAGGCTGTGCATAGTGTGCAGGTGAAGCTGAACAGCGTAGGTATTAGGATGAATGACAAGTTGGTGGAACGGTGGCTTGAAAGATGACACAGCCAACAAGAGCTTGGACTTCTCTTGCAGAAAACTCAGGTTTGCCCTGCCCCCCTCCACGCCCACACTGGGTGGCTCCAACTCCAGGGGATTGGCTGCCTCTGACCTCCATAGGCACCTATACACCCCCACCACACACAGACATACAACTGAACGTTGGAAAACAAATCTTAAAACTAGAATAGTAGAACAGGAGTGTAATTCTCATTGGCTTGCTTGCTTATTGGCATCTGCTTCACGGTCTGTGGGGTTAGAGATATTACTGGCTAAGCATTATGGTTTGCTTGATTGTTGTTAATTTATAAGTAAAATTTTAACATTGCTATAGGACATGGCTCAATAATTGAGCATAAAATTGCTGGCCTATATTTTGTATTTGTAGTTACTCTGGTATTTTTTAATAGAATATAATGTTTATTACAAGTAATTGTTTAATTATTCTAGTTCTCAGGAAATATTGATTAAGAACTGGCTCAGTGGAAATCTATTTAGTCACACTGTCTCATATTTGGGTTATTTGCTTCTTAATTGGATGCTGTCCTCCAATGTGAAAACCTGATGCTGGGTTATAGAGAATATCGACTTTGCAATGCAGATAAAAGGCACATAAATGCATTTGCATGCGAGATTTAAAATGAGTTTTATGATGAGATAAACCCAGATGGAAGGAAGCACCATTTAATGAATTTATGGATTTAAAATAGAAAAATAATATGTAATATTTAAAGTTAAGAAAACAAATGCCAAAGCACATAGCTTACATTTGGGGAAAACACTAGGGGAGATATTTCTCTCTATATCACTATAAGTTGCAGCTCAGTACTTTAATGAATGTATGAAAAAGATTTAAATGTGAATTTGATTTGAGTTTTCCTTGCTCGGGAAATGAGTGCACACAGGGTCTGCCTGCCCCTCCCCCAACTTCCCCTCCCCCAGCCCATCCTAGTCCTATGTGTGATTTGCAGTCATGGTTCTGTAGTGGGGACTTACATACCCAGGAAGGTTTTTAGTTGTCTTTTGCAGTTGGCAAGTCAAGGAGAACCTTTTGTAGGGGATAATGTTTCTATTACACCTTTCCTTTGCCTGTAACAAGGGAAAGCAGACCTTGTGCTATTAATTTAGGCAGGTCCCAGGGTTTATAGACCCACATTGCAACTTCTTTTTGGTAGTTATCCGGTGTTTGGCTCAGCAGCAAACAGTGGGCTTAGTCTTTCCTTATTTTAGTGATGAGACATTTCTTTACTAATACGAATTATCCACATTTTAACAGTTTGATTTGGAGTCAGGAGAGATGGCTCAGTCTACTACTCTTGTAGAGGACTAGAGTTTGGATCTCAATACCCACACTGGATGGCTCACAAAAGCCTGTCCCTAACTCCAGTTCCCTGGGACCCAGTGCCCTCTTCTGGCTTCTCCAGGTACCTGCACACACACACACACACACACACACACACAAACACACACACACACACACACACACATGCACGCACAAACACACAAAAGCACGCAAGCATGCATACATGCACATACACAATTTAAATGATAAAAATAAGTCTTAAAAACTGTTCACTTACATGTTTAATATTTGATAATAGGCAGCACTTCAGGCAATTTAAGAAAGCAGAAGACTACTGTTAGAAATAGCCATGGCCTAGACTCCTTTGACCAGGTCCAGGGAGAAGCAACCCTCAGAGCAGCAACCCTTTTGTTAAGAGGCATGTAGATATTGTGGTGCTTCCAGGCCAGCAGGTAGCCAACAGTACTTTCCTATGAGAGCAGATCATGAAAAAGCCAATTCTGTCCATCTCTGAAGACTTTCTACAGTTGGATATTAATCCTTGCACTGTCTTCAAACACTGATCAAGGTAGTCACCTAGGCATGTATACTGAATGTCTTGAATTGACTTAGGTAGACCGCCTAGGAGGAATGGTTAGTTCTTGTTTATTAGAATGGATAATCCCACTAGGTAGAAGGCACACTATTGAACATCCATTGAACAACCAGTAGCATCCATGTATGCTGCCATCCAGATGTCCTGGAACAGTCTGTCAGATCCATCATTTTCTATCCATGATCTGTCTTGCAGCCTAGTGACCCTGCTGCTCCTGGCCCTGTGTTGGCAGCATCCAGTCTGCTGTGTAGTGCTCTATTCCTTGCACCTGCACCTCCACAGGTTACCTCTGTTAGGTGCGTGCTGCTCCTTTTCCAGGCTATTGATTTCTGCCTACTTTTTTACCTTAGCTCTGGGGACCCTTTCTCAGGGAAATGTCCTGCCATCTCCCGACCTTGCCCACTCTGGCCCATTGCCATCTGTCCACCCGTGTTCTGTGTCTCTTCTTCTGGCTAACCCTGCCCTGAGCACGTGTGAGCATGCTCTGTGCTGTCTCCCTCAACTTGCACCTAACAGGTCCCTTATCCTGGATCATGAGTTTTTCCTCAAGTGCTGAATGATCGCTACTCATGCCTTGTTGGTGGGGCACTTACCTAGTGTGAGTGAGCTACTAGGTTTGAAGTCAGAACCACAAGATAAAATTAAAACAGACAAATAAATAAATAAGTCTTGCAAAGGTTACTGGCATTCAAATCTTGTTGCTCAGAGCAATCTCTGAGAATGAGGTACTTATTTTGCCTGTGTAATTTGACCACTGACAAGTCTTTCAAGACCTAATTTTATAGGGAAGAATTGATTTATAAAAACATATTATATTTCTTTGGGCTTTGCTTGGGGTTATGTCTTTCCTTACTATCTCATTGCTACTAGGAAAAGCTATGAGCTCTTTTGGAGAAGTATATAGAAATTCTTCTGACCTGTGAATTGTTGCAGTAAATATGATGAGCCATCCTTACTACTGTTAAATATCTAAAAGATTTTCTAGTTTCCAAAGACTGAGTCTTAAAAGATTGAGAATTAAATGCTTAAGAATTAACTTTTTTTTTTAAAAGGAAGACCTAAAATCAATTTGTTTTGTGGTACCAGGGGTTGGAAACAGGACTCCACCTGTGGTAGACAAGCGCTCTTGTACTGAGTTACATCCCAGCATTAACATATTTTAAAGATCACTTTTTAAATAGAAAATGACTGGAGCTATTGAGGCTCAAGTTCTTCTGAGGAGCTGTTAATAATTGGTGACCCTACTGAAGCTTAAACCTCTATACTATTGAGATTGTATAGCACGTACAGTCTATACTATATTTATACACATATGTAGTATGTATAGTATAGAGTCTATAGGCACTCTGACCCCTCATCTTCTTACATCATAGTCCTCCAATGTAGGAAGCTGTGGTAGGGTGACTGTTGGGCATGAGGGATGTTGACACATTCTGATGAGTGGTTAATGTGATTTGGAATTTCCTTGAATATATTCTAGGAGGTTCTTGGTATCTTGTCCTATAGGAAATTAAAAAAATGGGCTAATAACCTTTTGGGTTGTTAACATTTTGGCAAAGCCTTGGCCTCCCCACCAATATTCTTCACAGTAATTCCCCAATTGCAAAAGAACGCTGTCTTTTTTAATGAAATATAATGCAAGAATTCAGCTTAGAAAACAAGTGGGCATGAAGGCGATCTTGTTAAAATGGATGGAGGGTGGAGAGCCCAGGGTCCAGCCTCTTCTCTCTCTGCTAGCGCCCTGCAGCCTTTGGACACCATGGCTCATTAGAGAACCATTTTGCTATTGAGCAAGAGTCACTAGCCAATGACTAGAGGCCCAGGGACTCACTCATGTCTGTCTAAGGGTTGATACAGTAATAGTGTCGATAGTACAATAGTACCAGTAACCAGTAGTCCTAGGGGTTAAGTTAGGAAACACATGCTGAGGTTAGCCCAGATCCAGGTACCTGGAAAACACCCAGGGAAGATTCCTTTTCAGTTCCCAGCAGTCAAATCCACAGTAAAGGTGTGGGTGATGGGTGGCCTCTGCCAGAAAGACTTGGTTCTTAGCCATCACTTAGCTGATGAGAAGCTATTGAAAATGCTGTGTTTGGCCAGGCAGTGGTGGAGCACGCCTTTAATCCCAGCACTTGGGAGGCAGAGACAGGCGGATTTCTGAGTTTGAGGCCAGCCTGGTCTACAGAATGATTTCCAGGACAGCCAGGGCTACACAGAGAAACCCTGTCTCGAAAAACCAAAAACCAAAAACCAAAACAAAATACAACCCCCCCCCCCCAAAAAAAAAAGAAAATGCTGTGTTTGGTGGCTGCTCAATAAGTATATATCTGGGCCACTTTTCACGGGCATTGGAACAATGGGAATCAAGTGTCTCCTCTGTGGAGGATAAAGCTGCATAAGCCAAACTTAGTTAATATTAGTTCACATGGCTGTGCCAGTTAACTAAGACATTTGTGCTCAATCAGAATTCATTGTATTGAACTGTACTCCCAAAGTTGCTTGATAACATTAAAACTTCCAGAGGCAAGTTTGAAAAGATTTAAAAAGCATCCCAGAAAGATGTATGTACAGGGTACCTACCATTGAAAGTGTAAGTAAGTGAATAATGCTAGCACCTCAGAAGGACGTGAAAGACTGAACAGTAGCTCAGTGTTTGTGAGGGGGAGAGATGTCCTGTCACCCCAACACTTTGAAGACTGAGTCAAAAAGGATTAGGAGTTCAAGACTAGCCTTGGCTACATAGTGATGTTGAGGTGAGCCTTGACTACATGAGATCCTGTTTCAAACAAAATCAAGAGTTCAAGGTCAGCCTTGGCTATGTCATGAATGTAAGGTCAGCCTAAGTTACATGAGGCCTTGTTTCAAACAAAACAAAACAAAGAAACAAAAAAGTTAAATCCAGCAGTTACTTTGATTTAACTGTTTTGTGTTATCTTCTGTTCTGTTTTACTCCTGAGTCCTGTTTTAGTTCTCACTTGTTCTGTTTGTCTGTTATGCTTTATAGATGTACTTTTATTTTATATTTTTTGAAGAAGTTTGAACCTTCCCACTGTCCTAACCCCATCTCTTATAATGTGACCGTTACTGACAGTAGGGTGACTTTTTAAATGATAAAAACGGACTTGGTTCTACAGTTACACCCAGTTTACCTTCTCTCATCTTGGATGTCACTCTGGCTTAATAGTCAGCATGTGGAAGTGATTTTGTCCCCTGAAACCATTTCTAGAGGGGAGGGAAGCTGCTCGGAATTAGTGGGTGGCAGCCGAGGATGCTGTGGAAGTACCACAGAACCCAGAGGACCCAGTCCACACCTCCAGTTACCCGATCCATCCATCTGCTGAGCCAAGATTGAGAAACCCAGCAATAGATCAGTACACACCCATCTAACTGGCTGCTTTTAAAAGCTTGCCAACACTCTGTGTCTGTATGTGATGCTATCCTTTCTGCAGCCACTGTTCTTTGAGGTAGCTTCTTGTTCAGTTACAGGGCGACTATATAATTGAGAAACCAAATGTTCAATGTAGTTATTGACAACCTTCTGCTTATTTTTTAAAAGGAAAAAAAGTCTCACTGGAGGTCCGGGGGGGGGTGTCAAAAAGTTAGATTTTAGTAACATCACATTTACTCCAAAGGACAAGTCTGCAAGAAGTGGCTGGAAGGGCATGCCTTTATTCTGCCTTCTTTGGTGTTTAAAAGGGAAGCAAAGAGAAAGAGGCAGCAGTAGCCTTAATGGCTTCATGGGACTCCCCAAACAGGGAAGGCTACTTCTGAAGTCAGAGAAATAATTTTCACAGAAAACTAATGCTGATGGGGAAATCCCCACCTGCTATTGCGGAATATTTTTAGAAGTATTATGACATTAAATTATGGTGGGCTCAGCAAAAGAAAACGAAAACAAAGTAGGTTTAATTGAAAGCACTGGTGTGGGAGCCAAGACATTGAATGACTTCCAGATGTCCTTCGGGGTGTAAATTCAGAATGATGATGACTCTGCTTAACATTGGACTACATGGAAAAGATTCTCTAAAGAAAGAGATTCTCCTCTGTGAAACCACAGATCCGTGTCTCTCTGGTCACTCTCTGCTGGGAATGTCCCTTTCCATAGGGTTCCCTGGAGTATGGGCCCTCCTCTCACACAGTGGATCATGGAACCCGTGCTGGATATGAGAAGGACATAGACTCATTGGTGAACCTCTTAAGGGTTTTGGCCAATTGTCTTTGTACAGAAGACATCCAACAACTGTCCTATAGCAAGACATCTGGGTTGCGTCTTTACATTTTGCGCTCTGGCCTTCCATCTTTGTGGCTTGCATCTAAATGTCTCAGCAAAGCTGCAATAGGTCTGACCCATCTACAGGGTTGCTGACCTTGCAAGTTTGTCAGTATTTGTAAAACTAAATTCCTTTCTCTCTCACTCTTGCCTTTGTAGGATCAGAGCCACACACAAGTGTCACAGTACCGCCAGGATCCCTCCTTGGTTATGAGGTCAGTTGTCCATATGACGGATGCTGCTCGCTCCGGGATGATGCCTCCTGCCCAGCTGACCACCATCAACCAGTCTCAGCTCAGTGCACAGTTGGGCTTGAATTTGGGAGGAGCCAGTGTGCCCCACACATCTCCTTCACCTCCTGCCAGCAAATCAGCCACTCCCTCCCCTTCCAGCTCTATCAATGAAGAGGATGCTGATGAAGCAAACAGAGTAAGTTATCAATGGCTTAGGATGGAGCCGAGCTGATGGCTGGGCCAGACCCTGCTCATGCTAGAGTTTGCATTTGGGGGATCACCTTCCTTTCTTCATGGATTTGGAGACACCTTTCAGTTGATGGTGATTTAAGTTTTTGTTTTTTTTGTCCACACACAATTTTTTTGTGAATGGGTAATGAAACAGAGGACCAGGGTGAGAGACCAGGTCTCTATGAGCTGAAAGACCTTAGGCACACCTGTTAAGTCTTTGTCCACTTAGCTGTCCCACTCTGCAAATGGAAGGGCCTATGCTCTGTTTCCAAATGTTCTAGACTCTTGAGGAATTCTAAAGGCTCTCATCTGGTGTTGATATGAGCAGGTTTCACTCATTTTGAACTGTGACCACAGTTCAGCAGGGCTCTATCTCAATGATGGCCACTCGGTGGATTTGAATTATTCTGTGTCTTTGCCTTTATCATGCAGAATATACTTTTGAATGTACATAGATTGCACATGTGACTTTCCTGAATGACCCGATGGATAGCTTGAATGAAAATGAACGTTGTGATAGCGTAGAATTACTCCTTATGCTTCTACTAATGGTGTGTTTGGACCTGTTCTGTGCTTGTCAGTTTTCTTGGTTTTCTTGGTGTAAAGGTTTCTAAGAAGCTGGCATGGTGCTCAGTGGTAGAGAGCGTTTCTACTGTGTGTGATGCTCTGAATTCAATCCCTAGCACCACTAGAAGGGGGGGGAGAGAGAGAGCCAGACAGAGAGAGAGAGAGAGAGAGAGAGAGAGAGAGAGAGAGAGAGAGGGAGGAAGAAGAGGGGAGCACAATATTGCCCAAAGGAAGCCTCCATTGGTTCTGAATTAGTTTAAACCAGTTCCAGACGTGATTAGTGGCATAATCGACACCACTGCAGAGATTACAGTCACTTTGGCTTGTGAGTTGAGGAAGACTTTACAGAGAAGGTTGTATTTGAGGTCTGACAGGATGCATAAAAGTTTGTGAGGCAGAAGAGAGAGGCCAGCATTCAAGTTCAGGGAAAAATGAAGAGCAATGGGGACTGTGTGTCCATTTAGGAGTGCCATGAAGTTTGATATAGGGGAGGGCAGAAATAGAAGAAACAGCCCGGTGTGCGTCTTCCAGTGGTGAGTGAGGGTTGATCATTTGTATGGGGCGATGGCATAATTGGATGGATGCTTTAGAAGAACCACTCTGGCTGTCTGTAGACAACAGTACACAGGAAGGGTCAAGAGAAAAAGAGATTGGCTAGAGGAGACCGTTAATGCTCGCTGGTTTGTTTTTATCCGCAGAAGGTATAGGGTACCGGGTTAGCCAGTGTTTCCAAAGAGGATGAATCGCTGAGATTTGACAGTAGAGAGAAAGAGATGAATTGGACTTTGGTTTGAGAGCAAGTATGAATGGGGTTGGCCTGCAGTGTGTGTGTGTGTGTGGGGGAGTTTAAGGTGCTTACTTTTGAGACTGGAGCTCAGTCCTTCAGAGCTGAAACTTTAGGGTTGGGGACCAAGTGTAGGACAATGTTAGGAGTAACAGTTTGGCCAGAACTCTGAGCATCATTTTCATAACTAGCAAAGAGAAGAAGAGGAGGTGGCTAGAATGATGTGGCAGAAGGAGGGGATTTAAGGTAGAGGTTTGGTCCTGCAGTACCCAATGGGCTCTGAGCTGACTAATGCAGAGTGAGTAATATCCTATCTCACACAAACTTGACTGGGTGAAGAAGGCGAGGCGCTGGTCGTGGCTTCTTAGCCAACTGTGCTGTTTCATATCCAGTTGCAGTCCTTCCCTCCACTGTCCTGCACTCAGATCCCCTGTCAAACAGAAACTGTCCGGATCACCCCACCCTGCCTTACTCCATTTTAGCCGAGGGTTTAGGTTTATGCGAAGACCGATTTGTTCCCTTTAGTGCCAACTATCTGCTAAAGGAGGATTAAAACGATTGCTATACGCCTCCTTTCAGCAAAGGAACTTTTCTTGCATTCTCAACCCTTAGGAGTCAACCATGAAACATGCTCTAATTGTTGTTGCTGGTTTGTTTAAGAGAATGTATCCTGGTCTGTTGTTTAAACTGTGGGACTTTTCGTTTCTAGTTAAGTCTTAAAAGCTAATGGTGGTCAGGACAAATTGCATTTTGCCAAGAGAGGCCTCCGAACGTGGGGACACGGGGATATAGCTTTACAGAAAGAAAACCCAGCTTTCATTAAGTATCTGCCTGAAAGGGGCCTGGTTCCCCATCCAGGCTTCACGCATCGGATGGAGTTAAACAAGCCGTGTGTACTCTGAAAATTTAGAGACAAAAGAGAAGGGTATGGGACCTACAGATCTACAAATTAACCGTAGGTTCTAGAGACTGGACCTTGGGAAGGAAGGGAAGTCCATTTGTATGCCTTGTAGATGGAGCTATCACTCCGAACAGTACAAAGTAGAAGGCAAACGGTGCTTCTCAAGGATTGAAAGACGTTCTCCAGGAAAGACTACTGCTTATTATGTTCCTCCCTTTAAAAGTTTAGCAATTGGATTAAATTCCAAATGCCCCTCACTTAGAAAGTTTTAAAACTCCAGTAATATTTGAATTAAGGTTCAAGTTAATAAAACTCCATATTGATCCAAATTTGAATCAATTATTGTTCATCAGGCCCAAGTCTGGCTTTTAAAGATATCTTCTCAAACACTTGAGGGTTCTTGATGACGAGAACCACAGACCAAAAAAAAAAAAAAAAAAAAAAAAAATCTTCAATGTACTTGCACTGTAAGCTAGGTCAGAGAAAGCAGAGGCGGGTGAGTCGTTTGCCTTCCTTCTTGGATGGGTATCTCTATGACATGGTCAGTAAAAATCAGGCGATCTGGTCTGTAGCGACGTTTCAGTGATCAAGAACACTTGCTGTTCTTTCAAAGGACTGAGATTTGGTTCCCAGCATCCACATGGCTGCTCATAACCTCCTGCAACTCCAGTTCCAGAGGATCTAATGCTCTCTTCTGACTTGCATGTGCCATGCATACATGTGATGTCTAAACAGACCTGCAGGCAAAATACACATACACATAAAATAAAAATAATCAAACCAGTAAATCAATTTCAGGTGACAGCAGCACGTGGCTAGGAATCTTGGCTCTGTATAGATTTGGATCTCTACCCATTCCATATGTCAGGGTCTGACTTGAGAGTCTCTGCAGTGCTAGGCATGATGAAGAGCTTCCTCTAGCCTTGCTGTTAGCATTGGTGGTTTTAAGTATCAACTTGTGTTCTTTTACAGGCCGTTAATGTTGCGATGAGTATTCATCTCTTCTCTATCTCTAGTTAAAGTGGTTTTGACATTTTTATATTTCTCGTTACCATGTCCTTTAGAAAGTTATTATTTTAGAAAATAAAGATGACCTTTTCTTTATTGTGCAAGTGTAGTGATTACAGCTAATTTCTATTTGCACTTCCAGAGGCTCATTAGCGCCGCCACCTTCTTGTAAAAGGGAAAGAAAATCAGCCACACAAAAATCAATTCTGACCAGTCATACAGATGGCACATAACTATGTCAGGGAGCTTTGTTTAAAATATGCTAATATGATCCACATCCAAAATGTTATTAGCTTTTCCTTCTAAACCATCTCACTGTGAACTGGTGTGTGTGTGTGTGTGTGTGTGTGTGTGTGTGTGTAGCATTGTACATAGATAGCGTGGCCTGGTACAGAGTGTTCGGGCTTTCATTACTCATAATTGCCATGGAAAGCATATGTTGTGAATATATTGAAGCTACTTCCTGGTCTCATTAATCAGTGCTCTAAATGCTAATCTCTGCTGTCCAGTTAACTCTAAGCAAGTGTGCCCCTCCCCCGCTTTTGGTGGTAACTCATCTGTTGATGATGCTTAACAAAACCTTCAAAGAGCAACTGGGGCTTGGGGTAGGTCTTGCTGCATTTTCTGCAAGTTCATTCTAGGCAGTGAATTTTCTTCCTGCTTTGCAGGCCATTGGAGAGAAAAGAACAGCCCCAGATTCTGGCAAGAAGCCCAAGACTCCAAAGAAAAAGAAAAAGAAAGATCCCAATGAGCCTCAGAAGCCAGTGTCAGCATATGCCCTGTTTTTCAGAGATACACAGGCTGCAATTAAAGGTCAAAACCCCAATGCAACCTTTGGAGAGGTCTCAAAAATTGTAGCATCTATGTGGGACAGCCTTGGAGAGGAGCAAAAGCAGGTAAGACAAGCATCTGTCATGGGCATGTATTTAAAAAGCTACCGGAATATTCCTTACATCTACTATGACTGCTTCTTGAGAAAGCTTGTCTAAGCTATGGAATTAAAATACACACAAATAAATCCAAACAACTCAACTTGTATTGATTTTTAGTCAACTTAAAGGTACATGTTCAGGATCCGTTCACAGGAGACTTGGAAGAAATCTGGCCAGCAGCCTGCAAGCATAGACTTTTGATGATAATCTTTTCATTTTAAATAATGTGGAATTTTCACCCTTTGTTCAGAAAGGACCCTACAAAGGACTTAGGTCTGTCCTGCTTGCTTCTCCATTGATCATTCTTCTGAACTCTTGGGCTGTCCTGCCGCATTTCCAAACTTTGAAGCTGCCTCTGCGTGGCTCATTATTGTCACTGGGCATTTGAAATTTTATTCCAAGTTCATTTGAAAGCTAGGTTGTGTGAGAGAGATTCAGAGATTTGCTATGCTGGTGGGAGATACTTCCTCAGGGGCCTTCTCCCTCTTCAGCTACTCAGCACACATGAAGGGAAGAATGGGGTCCTTTGGGGTTGGTCCTTCCTGCTTGCATGAAACTCCAATTACCTTTAAGAGGAGTTTTATCTATCTATGGAAGAACATACACCTATCTGTGATGAAACAGGATGATGGCTTCAGAAGGGGAGCGTGGAGAAATGCACATCATGAACCCACTCCCTCGGCTTGTTCAGTGGAATGGTGCAGCTATTGAATGTGCCTGTTTGCTTGCCATGAGCTTATTACCATACAGCCCACACTGATGTCTGTCCCCAAATGGAATTCTAAGGAACTAGGAAACTACTGCCACAAACTTCACAGATTCTGGAGAGGGAGAGTTTTAGTTTGTCCTAACAGCCAGCCATCAGACTAAGAAAAACAAAGGGCAAATCTTATGTAATGCACCAGCCTTACGTAAGTCCTTGATCTCAGTATTGCACTCTCTCATCTTTTGTTATTTATGTTTCTGCTTCTCCTTTTTCTCCAAGAGAAGCCCAAGATGGAGAGGCTTCCATCTTTTCTCTTTTGTCTAATTAAAAAATCTATGTGCTTGTTTGTTCGTTTTGTATTCTCGGGCCACCATGCTTGTGGTCCACATCTTGCATGTGCCAGGTAGAGGCCAGCTTAAGAAGAGTCAGTCCCAGCATGTAGGTTGCAGGAGTTGGGCTCTGGTACTCAGGCACCGAGGCCAACACCTTCCTGCTGAGCCACCATCTCCTCAGCCCCTCTGGTTTGACATTGCTGTGATTTGGCGCAGTGTAGGAAGACATGTATGGGAAAGTTGACACTGATGGAGAAACCTTGTCCGTTTTAGAATTTAAAACATTTGCGAAAAGCTGGTACTCAGTGCTGGTTGGCTGTCTAGCAAGAAGCCTTTGGTGACAACCTGAGATCATTCTCCCTTTTGATCATCAATCATCAAAACTGGGCTTGGGTTTAGATAGGCAGGGATTTTTTTTTATTTGTGTGTGTGTGTGTGTGAGGGGTGGGGGTGGGGTAATGTATGTAACCCTTGAAAGTTAAAGCTGGGAGATGAAGTTTTTAGGTGAGCTCTGTTTGTGTGACCTAATTTGTGCAGCAGGTTTATAGCTAAGAATTTATAGCCCGAGGGTGGTGCTAATTGTGATCTTATTTTAATAGGTATATAAAAGGAAAACAGAAGCTGCCAAGAAAGAATACTTGAAGGCCCTGGCTGCCTACAGGGCCAGCCTCGTTTCTAAGGTAAGTATGGGAGCGAGTGGTCCTTGTGCACAGGAACCTTCAGTGCGGCTCCCCAAGAGCTTTCTATTAGACACTACCCACCTGACAGTGTGAACACGAGGGGCTCTTGTAAGCTGCTGAGGCCGAATTCCTGCTAACGGACTTGCTGTTCTTTCTATCTGTGTTTGTAGCTATATACATACATTTTAAATAGCCTGCTATTCTTTCTGTGGGTAGGGAGTTGGATCTGGGTTAATGTCCTCAGTTTGAAACTGGAGGTGTGCTTGTCGGGCATTTTTGAACACACCATAAGTCCTCCGGTAGTTACGTTATTGTAATCGACAGTGGTGCATTTTGTCCAGTTGTTCCACATCATATAAATAAATAAGCCTCATGATTATTTAAAATAAAATCATGTTCCAAGTGCTAAGACACAAAATATATGCATTATACATAGAATGTACAGTGATGTGTTCTAAAAGGCACTAATATCTCAGAATAGATCTGCTCTAGGTCATTATTATGTAAATCCAAAAGAAATGTGGACCCTGTCTGTCTGTCTGTCTACTGGCAGTCCTAGGGATTAAACCAAAGCCTTACATGTACTAAGCAAGCACTCACCCCTGAGTCCTACTACCAGATTACAGTCTTACACTATTATTTTATCATTTAGTTACAGAGGGGTTTTACTTTCCTAGATTTGGACAGGCTTTGGGGTGAATGGTTTGGACGAGCAGGGGTTTTTTTTTTGTTTTGTTTTTTTGTTTTTTTTTGTTGTTGTTTTTTCAAGACAGGGTTTCTCTGTATAGCCCTGGCTGTCCTGGAACTCACTCTGTAGACCAGGCTGGCCTTGAACTCAGAAATCCGTCTGTCTCTGCCTTCCAAGTGCTGGGATTATAGGCGTACGTCATCACTGCCTGGCAGGACGAGCTGTTTTTTGTCCCAGACTCATCTTTTCTGAGAAGTCGATTCTACTTTGTCATCATTATCTCAAGTACATAAGTCCTCAAAGCCCCATTGAAAGGCCTTTCTCCCTTTCTTCTCTTGCTCACCTGTGTTGTTTCTTCTTTGTATGACCAGCCACCACAGGCAGCTCTACTGCATCAGATCAACAGAAGGCCTCCTGCCTTTGTTGACAGTTCTCAAGAGACTTCCCACCTCATTAGAGAGAAAAAAACGGTTATTAGGTCAATAGCAAAACCCCTTTTCTGAAATTCTGGAAGATGCATACTGGAAAATACTCTGAGTCTGAACTCAGATGGACAGTGGATGGAAAGCAGGTTGTGTGGACCATGGGTGTTGTGGTGTATACAACCACCTAGAGGTGTAGTAAATCAATAGTTGGCAACAGTGGGTAAAGTAGCAGTGTATGCTTCTCAGGTGAACCAGTTTGCCATTGGTTTACCCAAAGACAAGCATAGGTGACCTCTGTGTGTGACAGCGTCAGCAATTGATCACATATGAATTTAAACCAAGCACCACTATCTCAAAGGGAAATAACTGCCAGAACTAGGACCTTCCACTCTGTGCTTGACTTAGACTGGATAATTTAAAATATCGTGACTAGAGTCACTATCCCAAACTATTTCCAAATGTACTTTATGCACTTGGAGTTATTTTTAGATAGTTGGGAGGGACTACAGTCATGACTGAGGCACATGTTCAGAAGAATTTTAACTAGGACCCGTAACTCCCAGGAGGCAGCATCCAATGGTACAGAGTGACTACTTTTTACTCTTCTGAAGAACAGCTCTGTATGGGAGTCCACAAGTTAAAAAGATGATCAATTGAAGATTTCCAGACTTGCCTTCATGATGAGGATGTATGTAAACAAAAATCCTGTCAGAGTAATTAAAAGAATCTGGTCAATGAGACTTTGGAGGCAGGAGATCTTAGTCTTCAACTGTGAGGGCCACAGTGAAAGAGAGGATCAGTAGGTGTGAGTCATACTCCCGATAATGTGCGTCTCTGTGTGCAGAGCCGAGAACTCCCACCCCAAGCTGTAACTCTACTCTCCCCGAGTTTAAATCTTCAGAGAAGTTAACAGAGGCGTACAGTTCAGTGAGTAATCTAGCAGACACCTCCACAGTCACCAAGCCAGCACCATTCACCTCTAAAGCGCTATCTTAGTCCTCCCTGGTACCATTGGCCAGTGCCAACAGTTTTTGTTACAGCTTCTTTCTTAAAACTAACCTGGTAGTTTTTTTAAAAAAATAGAGTCCATGAAGTTCTATTCTATTTTATTAGTCCCCTAACAATCTCTAAGGACAGTTTTCACACTTATAGCATTGTCTACCCCAAGCCTTCAGAATAGGACCCTCCAGTGACATTCAGTCACATTGGGTTTTTATAGAAGAGAGCACTACCCTACGAGAGTGATGCTTAACAAAGGTGTGGCTAATCAAAGCCACCAGCTATGCTGGGTGACTCTATATTAGGCTATTTTCAGGCTCCCTCAAGTAGCAGAATTTTATAAATCTGAGCCTCAGAAATGCAGAAGTAAATATTTAAAATCACTAAAGATGTCTGAAGATACTTGATTGTATCACAGTGTTCTTTGCTGACCCCCCTCCCCACAGCCACAAAGAAGAACCCCAAGGATTAGAAGAATGGGAGGGATAGCTCAGAGGTAGTTGTACTCATAGTGTGCAGGAAACCCTGGGTTCCACTGGTACCACCAAAACCAGTCAAACAAAGTAGGAAAAATGCTTTTATGAAAAATAGAGGGTGAATGTTCCGTTAAGGTGAAACATTCCATCCACGCTTGCATGCATAAAAGAAATTAGTTTTGCAGAACTGTATGTTTTGGGCACAAAATAGATCTACCAACAAGGTTTAATGAGTTACTGCATCATATGATGTTTTAATGGTCTCTCTTCATCTGTGACTGCAACAATGAAGTCTAGGGGCCTTTGAAAATGGTTGTTAATCCTGAAACTTCTCAAGTCCTGAGTTGCTTCCATTTGGTGTCTTTGAAGAATGTAGTTATGGTTTTCTTCTATTTGAGTGGTCACTGAGGTGGTTATGCAGATGGCGTTTGGACATGTTCTAGTGGTTCAGGTTTCTGGTGGCATCTCTTGTTAGTTCCAAATTTTTCCCCAAGAATGAGAGACAGATCTGAATGCATGGTGACTGCATGAATCTTCATACTGTAGCTTCTCGACAGGCTCGGTACTACATCGTGCCATGTTATAGAAGGGAGGGGGTGAGTGAAGAGATGTTCTCAAAGATCTGGAGCTATGTATTCACTGTCATCCTATCCCGGTGACCAAGCAAGGGTATCACACCCTCCAGACTCACAGTGGAGTAGAGCAGATTTGACTCTGCCTTCAGGAAGTTCTTAGACAGTCTCATGGCAAAGGCCTTGCAGATGGGGAAGTATGAAGGATGGTGGCTAGTTTTTGAGTCGGTTTGTAGTTTGTATTTATAACATTGTAACATTCTGGAACTTTATCCCTCTACGTGCAGGCTGCTGCTGAATCTGCAGAAGCCCAGACCATTCGTTCTGTCCAGCAGACTCTGGCATCAACCAACCTGACATCCTCCCTCCTTCTGAACACATCACTGTCTCAACATGGGACAGTCCCAGCCTCACCTCAGACTCTCCCACAGTCACTCCCTAGGTCAATTGCTCCCAAACCCTTAACCATGAGACTACCCATGAGCCAGATTGTCACATCGGTCACCATTGCAGCCAACATGCCCTCGAACATTGGGGCTCCACTGCTAAGCTCCATGGGGACGACCATGGTTGGCTCAGCAACCTCCACCCAGGTGAGCCCTTCGGTGCAAACCCAGCAGCATCAGATGCAGATGCAGCAGCAACAACAGCAGCAGCAACAGATGCAGCAGATGCAGCAGCAGCAGTTGCAGCAGCACCAAATGCATCAGCAAATCCAGCAGCAGATGCAGCAGCAGCATTTTCAGCACCACATGCAGCAGCACCTGCAGCAGCAGCAACAGCAGCATCTCCAGCAGCAGATCAGCCAACAGCAGCTGCAGCAGCAGCTGCAGCAGCATCTCCAGCTGCAGCAACTACAGCACATGCAGCACCAGTCTCAGCCTTCTCCCCGGCAGCACTCGCCCGTCACCTCACAGATCACATCCCCTATCCCCGCCATTGGCAGCCCCCAGCCAGCCTCTCAGCAGCACCAGCCTCAAATCCAATCGCAGACACAGACTCAAGTATTACCACAGGTCAGTATTTTCTAAGGCACGCGAGGCAAGTGGATCTGAGTGAGGCATAGGAAGGAAGATGTATGGACCGGAACTTGTAAGTTGACTCTGGTTATGCAGGAATGTGTAACAGATCAAAAGATCCTCTCAAGTGTCTATTAGATAGGCAATAAGAACTGCAGTGTAGCTGGGATGCGTCTTTTAGCCGACTATACATCACTTTGTTTTTAAACAAGAAAGCTGCACACTGTCATGTGCTGCCTTTTTTATTTATTCAGGCTATACCTACAATATGTGAATCAACTCGTTTAATGAATCCTGGGACATACTAATGACTATAAACTGGCCTTTCTGAGTCATAGAAAAAAAAGATGGCCTTATTTCTCCAGAAGTGAGTGAACTACACTTCCAGGCTATTTGAACTTCTGAAGCCCTAAAATAAATAAGTACAAAGCACAGTTGTAACTACCTGAATATGAAGATCCAGTTTCATACAAACATTTGTATGATGTGAATAGTTGATGGCATTTTTTGTCATAAAAAAAATAATGTAAATCACAGACTTTTGCCAAAGCTCTTATTTTTTTTCTAAATCTCTCCAGAAAAAAAAAAAATTGCAAGTGATTAGATTCAATTATTGATTTATTTCCTTACTTCTACTTTGTATCCATGACTTCTCTGAATCAAACCACGGTATACATTGTGACAATATCTATGGCCACTGTTAGCCCATTCTGTTCATTCCAATTAGAAGAAACGTGAATACTGTATTACGTGTTTTGAGTGACGAGTTTGGAAAAATAAAAACACTGTATTTTTAAAAGGGAAATGCACTTAAATGAAAACAGTTATTACAAAAGTTAAGATTTAAAAAAAGAAAAAGCAAGAGTTTTTATTATGATGTAATACCGGTAGAATATTGAATATTTAAAAGGCACACTACATCGGAAATAATCAATGTAAATATTTTCTTTCCAAGTTGTAAGTTTTCATATCATGTGTTGTAAAGTTTTCCTAAACGAGGCTTTAACGTAAACACTGGTGACATGAACCATTCACTGCTACCTTGCTTATTGTGTTTTTATGCTGTTTTATACTTTTTTATGAGTTATGATAGCAGCAATTAAGTTGTTTGTATTTTGCTTAACTAAAACAAAATGCTTTTATCTTGCTATAGAATAAACACATTTCAGTAAAATCTGTGGACTGTATTTTGATGCAACAGCAAGGACACTGTTCACTTTTCAAATAAAATGGAATGTCAAATTTTACTTTTGGTCCCTTGAATACGTTAAGTTGGGGAACATGGCACTGACCAGCCCTGCCTGAGCTGAGCAGTGTCCTCCATTTTCATCTGGAAGCACAGTCTTCATGACCAAGAATTTGGATTTTACAGCCAAACCCCAGGGCCCAGAAAAAAAGATGGGAATTTTTTTTTTTTTTTGTAATTATCTTTTGTTAAGATATGGATTTGATACTGATAATATACAAATAAAATACAGATAAGCTACAGATATATTTATGTAAGGCAAAAAGCAGTTGTCTTCTGTTCAGCTATTAACATAAATGGTGGATCCTGATTTTGAGGCCAAAATCAGAATTTCGGTGCCCATTTTCCCCCTTCTTGTCTGCTCTGTGGTGGCTTCTCTTTGAGAGCTGCATGACCATGATCCCCAGTTGTCTTGCATGATTAATTACAGCATCTGTCCTGTCAGAAGCTGTAATGAAGAGGTCTTGATAAAAATTGCAAATTACCACTGGCAACAGTCTTAAACTGCTTTATGATAAAATGAAAATTAAAAACAGCAAGTGTCAAGCCTGACTAGAATCCTAATCTGAAAAGAACGCATGCGAGCATGGCGGCGTCCATTGCTCCTGTGTGCAAGACGCCCCAAAATAATAGAATATGGATTCCTCAAAGTTGTCGTACTTCAAAGAATATTTACTGTATGTTGTGGGCTATGAATAATGAATTTTGCTTTCAATATTTCATAATCCTCTCATACTCTGTATTATGTACAAATATTGAACAGCGAGAGATTCTAATTATAAATTTATAGGTTTCTTGCTGTAGAAAAATTTATGTCTAAATTGAAGCTTTTCATAAGATGTATTAGTTGACAGGTATCAGTGTTCAAACAGTCTTAGAAAGATGCCTAACCACATCTACAAGGGGTAGACTGTGCTCCCTAGATCAATGATCTGCCTGCAGCAGACCCATCAGGAGCGAAGCCAGGACTCAGAGGGCCTTTGTGAATGGAAACCAGCAATAAGAACCATTTGATATTCTGTTGTGGGACCTTTAGACAAATGTCTTCAACATTAATTGCTAAACTACATGTGACAGTAATTGTGTCTTAGTTCTATAATTGTCATTTTGAAAACCCATGAAGTATTGCTGGGGAAAAAATGTCACTAGTGATGAGGCTTAATTGCAAGTGAAGTCTGTTTGCAACTGTTTGCAGTTACAGGCTGCTTCTGTCACAGCCATTACAGGAGGGGTTTTTTATTTTGTTTAATCTTAGATTTTTATCACATTTCATCAAATTATATAAAGCTACTTCTGGTCAATTCCAGGGGAAGAATAAGATAATCTCTACAATTAGAAAAATTAATCACTAGGCAAAACTGTATATTTAAAACATCAAAAGATTTGAATTCTGTAGTGAGTACCCCGCTCTTGTTACCAAGTTGTTTTAATCAGGAATCACAAAATGCCTGCCTCTGTTTACATGAGTGACTGGTTTCTGTCTCTGAATTTAAGTAAGGTTTTCGGTACTCTTTAGGAGGTCAGAAATAAATCCAGGTAATGAGAAGCACAGTACCCGATTGAGTAGACCCTTAAATTGTTCCACAGACCCCTGTCTCCATCACACACACCTTGTCTCTCCCCTGCTGTGGGGACATGATTTTATTACTCCAGCTAACCGAGTTTTCTTTCTGCGTTCACCTGTATGGCCGTCTGAGGAAAGAGCGTAAGGACTTTTTCATTTTCAGCTGACACGGGGTCATTAGTTCCTGACTCAAAGAACAGAAACTTAAATGTCTTCGTGCAGCATAATTTCTGCAAGATATTACCACCTGACGGCAGTCTGAAGGCTTTCGAGACAGATGGATTAATATCTCAAGTTTAAGTAGGAGTCCTCCGCTGTCCACTCAGCGGGCTCCAGACGTCTGAATGGTCTCTTCCCGGCTCTCACTTCACAGAGCATTTTCAGCTCTGGACTTCAATCTAACCTTTCCACCCCCTCACCCACCCTCTTTGTTTGGCTTTTGTTTTGCAACAGCTGTTATTATCGTTTTTGGTCAGCTGTGATTGCTGGAGGCAAAATAGGACCAGATGGTGTTTTGCTATGCATGAATGGAGCATTAGAGGAGCTGGGACTGAATAGGCCAAGTTTGAATGGTGTCTATGCACCACCTGCCTGCCTTAGCTGTGGTGTACACATCACAGTGGCATGATCCGTCTCAGCCCTGGTAGAATCGGATGGGAAAGTAGAGAGCTGGGGTGGATTTTCCCCCATATTTATTGATCTTCCATGCACTAACAGAATAATGAACTGTACAGTCCATTTGAGTTAACTGCATATGACACAGCATGGATCTGTAACCCATCACTCTGGAATTCTTGTTCACTTTAAGGATTTCATTGCTACACACACACACACACACACACACACACACACACACACGTAGGGAGAGAGAATGAAAACATGAAAGTTAATGGGTAAGTAGGCTCAAGTTTAAAAGAATATTATTCTAAAATAGACATAAGAATCTGAGGTTGGGAGAATTGACTAGACTATAGCTGAAAAGAGACTTCCCGTCAGCAGTAATACGTAGTGAACAAATCTACACTTCCGATACAGCAGAAGTGTAGGTTGTCCCTCAAATGCTACACGAGTACTACACAACCAGACTTGAATTTCCATCGAAAATATTCTTAACCACATAAGTTGTGTCTATATCCTTCAAACTAACCCTCAAGGATACACGCGTCCCCTGAATGCTAAAGCTGATGGCTGAGTTTCATCTGTGTAGACTGCAAGCCTACAGGTGTTTGCTTGTATATGTTACGGAGGAAACTCTAAGCCACCTGGGAGATGTGGAATCAGATATTCAGGCAGACAGCTCCATTTGCCTTAGGCCCTAATTACTTAAATTTACTTCTGCAGCATGCAGAACCCTGTGATGGGTCCCAAAGGAGAGGCAGAGATAAATAGCACCTTCTGTTTACTTGGTATATGTTTGAAATTTTTCCTAATAAAGATTTAAAAAATCATAACAGGCCATCCTTCATCAGAGTTTCATTTTCTCCCCCTTGGGGCAGAGAAAGTACCACCACCCAGAATGATGAGATATGCCAACAGGAGGCATAAAACAAATGTGTGCGATCTTCCTTTTAATCTGAGAAAACGAAAATTCTCGTTAGAAAAGGGAGAGATTGCAATTGGCTAGGGGTAATAGCTGCATGAAATTACAGATGTTTAAGAGCTGCCTTAGGGGTTGGGAGCTTGTCACAGCCAAGATGGAAGTCTTGACCTAGAAGAGGAGATATCTCCAGCCCAAAGGAGGGCAGAAAAGAAGACTCAGGTTGGCAATATAAGCACTTGACAGCAGCAGAAGAGGAACTGACAGACGTGGGCATGCATTGTTCACTCACAGGTGAGCAGGAGAAAGTCCAGGAAAGGGAGTTTGCAGATGATCTTCTGAGGAATTGTTTAATGTGGGCTCCGAAGGTGTTCCCGTGAGAAAGGCAAAACTGAGTGCAAAAACGGTGTGACCCAGTTGACATGTAAACCTGAAAGAAAAATCTCCATTTGGGGAATGTTCTTCAATATTTGGGTGTCCACATTGCATCACGCTCTCACCCTCAAGGCCTTTTCATTTTTCTTGGTGGTCACAGTAGACTAGTCATATCCTTATGTTAGCATCAAGAGAGGTCATTTTTCGAGTCTGCTGTAAAATGAAAAAAAAAAAAAAGCTATTTTCAATGCTGGTAAAATGTTCCTCTCCGAGCTTGAACTCCGACAGGACAGAGGATGAAAAGAAGCCCTGGCTTTGTTGCTGACTCAAACCTCAGGCAGCACCAGGAGTTTGCAGGGGGTGTTGGTTATAGTCTCAATTTAATTTCAAAGAACCTTCACCGACAGAGGCTGGCATGTGGACGCACACCTCTTAGCAAATGAATGCTGCTCTTTTGTGAAATGTCTCATAATCTCCAGTACTTGTATGTAGCATGCTGTACTTCCCAAAGCAGTTTACCATGAATGATGGCTTTCATTGCTCAACCCGGGGAGACAGGAGTTAACACTTAACAAGTGATGAACCTGAGGCACGGAAAGGAACTGTGGCTTCTTCCCTAATTATTTACAAGAGGCATAGGCACAAAATAGGCCAGTGGAAATTCCCTCTAGTGTCCTGTTAATTTTACATACTTTGAGGTACTTGAATATCCATGGTATCTGCATGTGTGTTTATGTATTAGTGTAGAGGAGGCTTGTGGGTGTAGATGGGTGACAGAAATCCATCACAACACTAAACAGAGTAATTAATCCATGTTTTCCCCACGGCTAGGCAAGCAGCAAGCCAGAGCAAGCGCCACCTAACCCATGTTCTCCATGGGGCACAGTGCCACATGGCAGTTTATTTTGGTGTGAATACTTTCCAATCTGATTGTTTTCGCTACCATGGTGTCTTTCTGTCATTATTTTGTATTCTGGCAAATGGCTTTGACTTGTGTTCAAGTATTAGGACACTGGGTGCCATGCCAGTGGCAAGGCAGAGTATATATTGCTTCTCATGTATAAGAAAGAAGAAGTTTGCTGGGCAGTGGTGGCACACTCCTATAATCCCAGCACTTGGGAGGCAGAGGCGGGCGGATTTCTGAGTTTGAGGCCAGCCTGGTCTACAGAGTGAGGTCCAGGACAGCCAGGGCTACACAGAGAAACCCTGTCTTGAAAAACCAAAGAAAAGAAAAGAAAAGAAGGAAGAGGAAGTTTTGAGGAAGAGGGTGGAGGGTGAGAGTCAAGTAGATGTGCATTGTTATGCATGATTTAGGGAGCCCAGAGAATTGATCTGCTTAATGTGGAAGGGTAGAGGGAATATGTGTCCCGGCAACGATGCAGCAGGCATCCCACATCACCCTATATGAGTTTCCTCTCCATCTCGGAGAAACACATGCCCTTGCTGGGTATGGGGAATTCGATCCAGCTACTTGTCAATTGCAATGTGTGTCTTTTGTCAACAAATTTTATCATTGTCTTGATTTTAAATAAAGGACTAAAAGTACCTTGTAACTGGTCACTTGCCAAGATTAAGTAGACTAGAATTCTAAACATACCTATGTAGAAGGCCAGCCATGAGCATTTTGTGAGCATATATCTGGGGCTTTCACTTGCCTGATCTTTGAGTGACTTATCTAGACTCAATACCAGAGTGGTTATTTTGAGATCTGGGTCTTGGGTTTATTTTCAGATTTCTGCCCTACATTTTCTTTCCAATCCATTTGCCTTGCATCCAAGGATATTGTTACCAAGAACGATGCGTTTTGATAACATTTCTTGTTATATGTCACTGCTGTCATCCCTCAAACGTGCAGAGAGAGTCTTAATTTTCCCTTTGTCACAATGAGCGAAAACGATGCCATGTCCTAAACCTGCCTTAATTGGTAATTTGCAAATTTGACACAAGATCTTAGTCCAAATTACTCAGGCCTGCTGAGCTACTCCTCACCCCTTTCTGCCTGTTCTTAATCCTCTCCTCTGTAATTGGTATTGAGCACGTGGAGCCCCTGGGGACAAATAACAGCATCTGAGGAAATTACCTACATACAGTCTGACCTCTTATGTGCTTTTGGATGCCAAATTAAGACATCCGTCTTTGAATGTTGGGACAGTTACCTGGAAGAAAAGGCACTATTTTGTCCATAATAACATTTGTATAAACCATGCCCAAGCGCTGGCACACCTAGCTGGCAACTTGTTAATGATGTTCAGCATCGTCTGGCCAATAAGCATGAGTCCAACCACAGTTATTTCCAAAGCAGAACCTGATTCCATGCCTTTGCTCTACAGTCTCTCCAAGCCATCCCACACCCCAAAAAAGCGAATGAACACAGTAGCTTAGCTGCTAAGATCTTGATTGGCAGGGAGATCAGGATTTCTGTCCGTGAAACATTACAAGATTTAAATATGCTCAAGTTTTATGATCTCATTTGCTTCTAGATCATCAGAAGTCCAGAAATAGTCTCCTGGGCTCCATGAGCTACTGGACGCAAACAGCCCATCCAAACACAATGCACTTGAGAATAGGCACAAATGATCTCTGGTGGATTCAACTGACTTACTTCCTGCTAAGATGTTTCTGTTCATTTGTAGTTTGTGTCTACATTTGTGTGCTGCTGGTGAACAACTGGTTGTTGGACAAAACAAATAAACAAAGAAAAACAAAAAACAAAAAGAAGCAAGCATTTTGCTGTTGCTTTCTGGTTCAGCTTCTTGAGTAAAGTTCCTAGTTGTCTTGGACAAGAATTTTGCAGAATTTTGTTTTAAGCAGCAACATACCCCCCCCATCCTTTTAAAAAATAATTTTTACGGCAAGCAGCAAGCTCCTTCTGAGGTCTTGAGGTGCGACCTTGCCAGCACTCCGCAAAAGGAATGCTGAGGAAGTATCCACTGTTGGCTAGTTTATCTCCCCAAATTCTCCCTCCCTCTCTTTCTTCCTTCCTCCACAAATGCAGAAATTAGCAAACTCTGCAGAACAAAATGCATTTAATGCAAAACAAATTGTGCAAATGTGAGCCAGCATTCTGGGCATCTGGGTCATGGTGCCTGCAATGAACCTTTCTAACCTGGCACCCAGCGGGTAAGTCAAAGACACACGCAGCATGGGAAGATCATCTGGGTGAGGTAGCTGGTAAGGACTCAAACATCAGCCATGAAACTGGCCGGCTGCAGAATTAGTAAGCTACATTTGGTAAACTTGTGTTCTTAGGGTAGCTAAGGGTTTTATGTTTGATACAGATGGTGTTTATGTAGAGTTTGTGGGCTCAGCATGAGAAGCAGTCGTAAAACAGACTGGGGTTTGGTACAGTTAGCACAATTAGTATTGTATAATTGAATGCCATAGCTATTATATAAAAATATTTTAAGAAGTAAGCTCTGCTCATCCTTCCACAGTAGTCCTTAATAATAAAAGATGTGATGTAAACATCGTAGCATATTCTGTGATGATGTTTACAAACGTACTTAAGGCTTGGCAGAGTTACAAATCTTGTCAGGGCTCTCTTTCTTCAGCTGGTAAAAACCAGTTCCCCTCAGGTTCGGTAGCAAGCACTGTTTGTAGTTACCTGTGAGACCTGAGAAGCCAGCTTCATCCGGCTACCCACATGAATGGGTCGATGTAGATAGCAATATTTTAGCATTTATAAGAGATAGAAATTGCAGGCCACTCTGTGGAGAATGCTTAGTTTTCCCAAACCAGCAAAGGGTACTTAGACTAGCCTAAATTGTGACAGATGTCACATCAGCATATGCTTATATTAATCTTTCTAGGTAGAGATGATGAATTTAGAAGATCTGGTTATTAGATACTATTCCTTCTAATGGGGGAATGTGGTGATGACTCCTCGAGTCCCCCCCGTCAAGCTTCAAAACAACCCCAAAGAAAACTCACTTATTAAGTTTTAAGTAAAAGTTCCTTTTAATTATGTTTATAGACAGCACTTTGTTCCTCGGCATAGCAAGGGACAGCAGCACATTGGAACAAATGGCTTCAGTGGTAGCCTTTTTAATTTGTTTGTGGTATACGCACAGATGCATGCACATGAACATGGCTGCTTGTGTAGGTCAGAGGTCCAAGTCAAGTGTCTTTCTCAGTCATTTCTTCACTTATTTCTTTTTCTTTTTGAGACAAGTTCTCTGATCCTGGAGCTTACAAATTGGGCAGGACTAGCTGTCCTGAAAACCACAGTGCTCGTGTCAGCTCCACCTCCCCATGGAGAGTTTCTCTCCAGGCACAGACACCACACTTAGCCTTCTCAGTGGGTGCTGGACATTCAAACCCCGGTCTTCATGTTTGCTCAAGAAGCATTTTCTTTACCACTGAGCCATCTCGCGAGTGCCGAGCCTATTTTTCTAAAATCACATGGATGGGCACAAGAATCCTTGCTGCTTCTTGGTCCCTCTTCTTCAGCTGAACTCTTAGCTTGAGACTTAGGATGATTGGTAGGCTTTGACAACTGAAGGCAAACATTGTGATTAACACTCTGATTTTCACTATTAGGACTGTGGGGTGCAAAGCGTATTTACTGTCTGAACATTGCTCTTGTTTCTATGATGTCTGATGTAGAGAAATGCAAGGACCTGGATAACATTACTGGTCCCAGTTCATCTCCTTCTATCTTTGTGACTGTACCCTTGAAGGTTTCTCTGCTAAGCTTCAACAGGCAGGACATCTTGTGCCTTAGATGTGAGAGAGTTACGGTAAGTTCCCTCCTTATGTTGGAGACCAGGGCTTTATGTCTCAAGCCCAGATGGAAACAACCTGTTCTATATAGGCTTCTGAGAGGGGATGCTTCCACATGGCCTTCTGGCTCAGTAGGAGGAGCGTGGGGACATATGGCTTTAGTACCTTTGGGCCTGACTCTGTAGCTCTGGCCTTTCAGAGATTCTCAGCTGTCTCATAGTCTTCTGTGTTTGGAAAAGGGCCAACAATGTTCCTGACTCAAGCAGAACAGTGACATGTATAGAACTTGAGAATCAGCTTCCCCTTAGGAGGAGGATGCAATGGCTCAGTGAGCAGAGATGCTTGGGGTTTTGCCCAATTAGGCTTCACTCTGATATTCTGACTTTTTTTCCTTGCTAGTACACATAAACATATGCATACATGCTAGTACACATAAACATATGCATACATGCTAGTACACATAAACATATGCATATGTATTTAGGAACTGCTGTGGTTGGCCTATGTATTGTGACTATTTGATTATGACTATGTAGTCCCTCTGCTTCACCAACCTGACTTCATTCTGTAGTACGAGCAGCCCAAGAGACTGCTAATGAAAGATACAGTTGTCTTCTCTGATGAAACCTTAGTATTTAGGGATTTCTTTCAAACACTGCAGCTTCGGCCATTAGTCCACTGTGAATGCAATACCTATTAATAGTCTCATCTTTTCATGCCTCTTAATATTGTGTCCTTCATGAAAGCTCTATGAAATAGATTATGTATCCAACTTCTTCCCTTTTACCCCAGCATCTCATTGGCTCAGATATAGGCATAATGTTACCCAATTGAATCATTCACTCCTACATTCACTCAGCAAATATTTGCATGGTTCCCTTTCTTTCAGTGTTATATTCTGATGGGGCATGCCGTTTCATTAATTCCATCTCTGAGGACTTGGTGAAATGTTATAAATAGAAATAATCAGGGATATAGTGAGGGTATAGAGTTGAGAGCAGGTTTGAAGAGGGTAATCAATGAAAGATTCACTCAAAAAGTGGCCTGGGAGAATGAACAAGCCCCCTGTCTGCTGGGGGAGTAGAACACCACAGGCAAGGAGAACCGAGTCTAGGGCTTTCTGGTGTCCAGTGTTTGAGGCTTGTAAGGCAGCCAGGGTGGCTGGAGGAGAGTGGTGGAAGCGGAAGTATGAGATCCAGGTGAGAGGCTGAAAGGAATACTGTGGAGGGGCTCATAATACCTGTTCCTTAGGTGCATTCTCATTTAAATGTAGCTAAAAGGGGAGCCCTCAATTTTGTGTGTGTGCACACATGTGTGTGTGCTTGTGTGTTACATATCTCTCTCTGATTCATTTTATGGTTTTAATTTATTTTTCATTCAATCTACATTTCCATCCTAAGACCTTTATGGATGGAGTGGGTTGTACTTGGAACGTGATCTCTAATGATACAACACAGAGAAGATGACCCTGAGAAGGAGAGGCTGGGCTGTGACTGAGAGATATGGGCTTGTGTGTCCACATTACATTTTCTCCTGTTTGTATATGTTCAAAATTCTCCTTGGTCATGCCATAGAAACAAATGATCAGGAACCTTAAAAAAATGTAACAGCTCCCGGAAGAGATGTAATTGGTTTTGAGTACAGCATAGGCATGGCTTGTTGTGAGCCTCTATAAATCCTGATTGTGTGAAAACCTTTGGTACAGACTCTGATAGCCCACTGTTAAGACATAAGATTATACTCCAGTGAGAAATGGTATCATTGGGAAATGGTAAGCATTGGAATGCTAGAGTCTGAACTGTGACCGTGCTTGAAACAGATAATTCTGGATGTTGGGTGTACAGCAGGCCATATATAACCATAGCCAAATCAGCAAATGACAGATAAAAGCAATTAAAAAAAAAACCAGCCTGCTGAAGATTACAAAAGGATCTGAACCCAGAAAGAATGGCTGACCATACATACCCTGAACAACTGATTGAGTAAAGAAGGACATTCCAAAATGTGCTCTTATGCTACAGGGTGTAAAAGTCAGGTCTTTGAGTGACAGTATGATATTGCCCAGAATATCTCCTACAGCATGAGAAAATCACATTAAAATCCTTTCTTCCCATCACTCAACACAATGATTGTTACAGTTAATTACTCAGTCTTTGCTTTGATTTCTGATTTTTAAAAAAGATTTATTTTTTATGTATACAGTGCTTTGCTTGCACCAGTGGTGCTGGAAAAGGGCACCAGATCTCATTATAGATGGTTGTGAGCCACCATGTGATTGCTAGGAATTCAACTCAGGACCTCTGAAAGAGCAACCAATGCTCTTAACCTCTGAGCCATTTCTCCAGCCCTTGATTTCTGATTTTTAAAAGATGACCAATGTGGCTCTTTGTGTCCGTGTTTGTTTTGGTTTTGTGGTTTTCAGTGTGTGATAGGTTTGGGTGGGTGTGAACATGTGCACACACATATGTGACAGTCAGAGGACAACTTTCAGGAGTTGGGTCCTCTCCTCCTAACACGAGTTTGGGGATCGAGCTCAGGTCATCAGATGTGATTGTTTGCAGAATGGCACCCATAGACTCATATAATTGAATACGTTGTTCTCAGTTGGTGGGACTGTTCCAGAAGAATCAGGAAGTATGGCCTTGTTGGAAGACGTATGTCGCTGGAGACAGACTTTGAAGGTTCAAAAAAACACATACAATTCACAGTGTTCACACACTCTTTCTTGTGCCGTGTGCTTGTAGATCAAGATATGAGCTCTCAATTGTTCCTTCACTCTGCCATTGTAGACCCTAACTCTTGGAAAGCATAAGCCAAATTAAACACATTCTTTTGTAATTTGTCTTGGTCATGGTGTTTTATTCCAACAGTAAAAAGATACTTGCCAAATGCTTTTGCCTGCTGAGTCGTCTTACTGTCCCAATTTCCGAGTTCTAATAAACAGGCAAGGCTAAGAAAGTGAGAAAACATGCTTTTGTCTAATATACACAAACTTAGCATCTCATCTTTCAATGCCTCGTGAATATTTGGAAGGCTATGGAAATCTAGACCACACAATCACATCACAGTTTCCAACGACAATCCTAGCATTTCTCCCAGATGATCAAAGCTTACAAATATAAAGAAAGCCTTCTCCATCCTCCTGAGCTGTATCTCCCAGTATCATTCCTAGATACCTTCCTCAGTAAATCCTCTTTAGTCCACAGCTCTATAGTAGGTTGACCTTCCATTTGGCTTCAGGCTGACCCAGTGTTAAGGATGCAAACAGCTTTCAGGGTTTCTACACTCTGATTGTCTCCCTTCTTGAGCCAGCTGTTGTACTTCAATGGATTCACAAATAAGCACCATTAGATGGCCATCAAGTTAGATGACCATCTAATTAATTGTGTTAGTCATAGGCAGGGTAGATAGCACACACAAATCCATGGGATATGAAGTCCAGTTCTTATATTTGTGGCCCTTTAATATACAGTGGGTCCACAATGGATACATTATGATGTTTTAAGATTTATGGATTTTTTTATGTCACATCAGTAATGCGACAAGTAGCTCGAGAGCAAAGCATTCCTTAACAGCCTTTTAGGGGAAAGCAAAGGGACTGTAACTGGTCTAACCTAACCTCAGAAGCACCCAGTCAGCCCACAAACCCAACCAGATGAAAAGAGAATGGGAAGGGGAAGCTGAATGGCTTAGATTTCCCGTTTCCCAACTGCCCCTGAAATGATCACAATATTGGCCAAGGCTCTCAAGGATGTCTTGGACTTATATACTTAGGCTCAAATCCACCTGGCTAAAGGAGGAAGAAATGCCAAACTTAGTACTTACCCTCAAGAAAACCCAACCCCTTCCGCCCACACTTAACTTTCTCTGTGTGTCATTTCAGCCCCTTTAGAATGTCATATGAGAATCAAAATGCCTGTTTCTGCTCTAAGTCAACGTGGTTTTGTACCTTGTTGCTCACATGTCTTCAGTGATTTGCAAGCACAATGTTTTCTAATTCTTTAGTAGCCCACAGCAGGTGCTCAATAGATTTTTTTTTAAAAAAAAAGAAAACAAAATTAGCAAAACACATTATTCTGTCCATTCCTGTTTTAATTAGGACTCTCAATTGCCAGAGATAAAAACCCAAATCAAATTGGCTTAGGGAAAATAAGGGAATTTATTTGCTTGTATAACTGAAAAGTCCAGGAACGGGGCTAGCTTCAAGCACAGCTGTGCCAACAGCACAAACAAGTCATCCGGACTCATTCTCTATTTCTGTCTTTGCTATGACTTCCACAATGTTATTTTCATCCTTGGGTCACCATTCGATGCCTCCTAGAAGGCCAGCTCACAATGCCCTTATTACTAGCCTTCCTAGCATAAAAGAGACTTGTCTTTACTTCACCATCTTAGTGATAAACCCACCACTTTACATTTTGATGAGGTCTTGTGCCAAGCATAAGTCAGTTTGCTGGCTAGTGTAACTTACTGATGTGATTGCATAGAATCAAGTCACCTGCTCATCCCCAGAATTGATGATTGACTCGAGACCACCATAGGTGCATGGACTAAGTTCACAGGGGAGCTTGCTCTAAAGGGACAAGTAAACTATTGTTGTCAGAGGGAGAACAAGTAGATGCCCCTGGCAGTAACCCATTTTCTACAGAAATCTTTCTTGAACTGATGGCTAATAAAAAGCAACTTGTAGGAACCTGGGAAAGAAGGAAACTTGTTTTAGATGTATGCCAAAATAATTAGTTTTATGGCTTTGGCAATGTGTTCTCCCTTACTCTCAGCCTGCCTTTCATGGTGCCTGCAGGCAACTCCCATAGTCTGTCCACAAGCATAGTGAGGCTATAAGACCTGCCTGTTGTTCAGGTTCCTGTCTTTGGTTTTATGCATAAAATAAGAAGATAAATTCTTCTCTCCAAAATGCACCAAACGTCCCTGCTGCACTTGCCTCCTCTCATTAACTTCCCTGTGTGGCTGTTCAATAAATGAATGAACACGGGACGGTGTTTAATCTTCCTAACAATAACCCTCCAAACATCCAACACTGTCAGATGCCTTGCTGGCATTTGAAAATATGCCTGCAGCAAAACCATCTATTGAATTTTCACTGTGACTAAGACCTTGTGGACAAAGAAGACTATCTGTTAAGCTGCCATCATTTGGCAAAAATCAATCCTCCTGGGGCCTCCTGGGGGGATAGCAGAGCACATAGAAGGTAACCCCCGAAGGCCAGCCTGGAAGGGATGGATGCTGGGGCTTCCTCAGGCTTGTGACTTGATGCTTTCCAAAGAGCATAGGGAGTCACACTGCAAGCTTGGGATATTTCAGGGGTCAGTCTGTGGCCTGGGGTGGGGTGAGGGGAAGAGTACCTCTTGGCAGATGTGGATGCATGCAGCATGTCTCTGGGAGGCAGTTGGCTGCTTCACACTTACTCTATGCAAACTTCAAAGCCAGGTTGGATCTGAGTCTGGAGAACTTCCTCCAATTTTCCAGACAAACCATGTTTCCTAATTTTAAAAGATGATTAATACAGTACTTCTGAACTTCAATGAGTTTTAAGGACTGATCAATGGAATCTATATAGGTTTTGGCTTGTTTTATTATTAATAGGCAATAGTACATAGCAGTGGGTTTTGGTGATTTTTCTCTCTCTGCTACTGGCTCCTGATGTATGGCCTGCATTCTCCAATGTAACTTTTCCAACTATAACTGATGGGCTCAGAACAGACACCTGTCCCGAGTGAGCCACTCAGTTTGGCCCACCCTGGAGTTTGTCAGTTGAAGCAGAGATTGCCTGCCAGTGGAATGAAATTAATGTCATCACTACCTGAAGTGGTTCTGATCTTTCCAGTTAAGTATACAAATCCCAGATTTCTTCTCCCGAAACTCGGATTCACAGGGTGTGAATTGGGTCAGGGATTGTGTTTTAGCAGTCATCCCTAGGTGATCCCCTCTGCCATGTTCATTTTTGATAACATTTATTAGAGATGGCCTGGGAATTTCAAACTGTGGCATCTTTGAAGCAGGCTTAGTTCTTCCTTCCCAAGGCCATTTGGTGGACAATTCTTCCTTCCACATTAGCCTACTGAATTCCCTTCAAAATTTCCTGGAGTTGGCTAGAAGTACGGCTCATTGATAGAGCACTTACCTAGCATCTGCAAGGGCCT
Organism: Rhynchomys soricoides; assembly: GCA_019843965.1. Lineage (NCBI taxonomy): Eukaryota > Metazoa > Chordata > Mammalia > Rodentia > Muridae > Rhynchomys > Rhynchomys soricoides. Next base: position 4,284,455 of record JADRCH010000063.1, on the reverse strand, counting down.
GAGTTCAGTTCTCAGAACTGAAAAACAACTGATTTTCTTTGCCCATACCCTCTACTCTGGGGCTCTAAAACAAGAATCAGCACACGAGCACAGAACACCCATTTTGAAATCTTCTGTTTGTCACATTTCTTACCTATTTGGAGACCAGCGAGTCTTTAGACCAGCAGCTCATCAGCGAGGTTCCACTGGTCAAGAAAGAAAAGGTATTTCCATAAACTTACTAGAGTTTGTTTCTGTTGCTTCCAATAAAAGACTAACTTTAAAAATATCTTTGAGTGTCTAGCCAAAGTCTTACACGTTGAAATCAGAGTCTAGAAGAAGCCTTGTATGAGTATGCAAGGCCTAGACAAGGTAACAGAATGGAAGCCACTGGTTGGCTGGGAAGAAGTCTTACAGTCATTTGCTTGGGAGAGAAGAGTGGCTTTGCTGTGGGGCTCTGACCCTTCACAAGAGTTAACCAACAGGAGCCATTACTTTTGCAGAGTTCTGTGATTTGTATGTCTGGTGTCCCTTGCTTTCTATCATTCTATTTTCTGGAATTAGCTGATGTCCTGGGATGTTTTGCTCAATATCCCTTTTGTGTGTAAATGTCAGTCTTGGGTTGTAAAGCTGATTTATAAGGGCGACATGTGTATAACCTGGAGAAGCTCCCCTAGTTGGTAGCTTCTGCCTAGTTCACTGAAGCAAGTTTCCTAAACATACACAAACACTCTAGTGAAGGGTAAAACTCTAGTAGTCCTGTCACTTGGATGATCATGTATCACCTCAAGATGTTCAGTGGACCCTAGGTGTTGAGTATCTAAAGCTTTACAACTTGCTGGTCTCCAAATTGATAAGGAACCTGGCAAACAGAGGATGCTTTAGAGCCCTTAGGCAAAGAGTTGTGTCATCCTTGGTTTCCTGCAGCTCTGATATGCCTTCTCTCTGCTCTGTTTCCAAGTTCCCAACATTTGGAATATGAATGAGATTCTGAGTTACTTCAGATTCCCTTACACATAGCCCTTCGGGATCGACTGACAGTAGGACTCTAGACAGTTCAAGAGGATCTGAATCAGAGTACCAGTGTCCATTGGAAGGTATCAGATCTTTCCCTTTAATCCTTCATCCAGGACCTGTCTTTTGTCCCACTTCATATTGACATACTGCTACCCAGCAGGATGAATGCAGCCTGGATATTTGTCAGGTAATTAGCTGACTATAAATCAGCAAGGGTGGCCCTTTTTATTAGGCATGCTCACATCTTGTTAGCACTTCCTCACCAGGGCTCACCTGCATTGAGGCAGCTGTACGTTGTTAGTGTCATACTAATTCTCCCAAGTAATGTGGAATTGAGGAAGACCTCCAGCGGGACCAAGTTCAGTGTCATTTCCCTACTAAATCTCGATATCAATTCTAACCACGTGAAGCTACTGTCAGGAAGCATTGTCTTCTTAGTACCGATTATTTTCCTTGTAAAGGTGTCATCAAATCAACTTGCCCACAAAACACCAGAGAGAATTTCTGCCTAAGATTTGGTTTTGAAAACTGAGGATTAATCCCAGAGCCTCTACTTTGTAGTCAAGTGCTCTATCCCTGAGCTATATCCTCAGCCCTCTTTTAACCTGACACAGGGTCTCACTAAGTTGCCTAAGCTGCCCTTGGGCTATCTCTATAGCACCAGCCAACCTTGAACTTGTGATCTCTCTGACTCAGCCTCCGAGTAGCAAACATTAACAACCAATTTCCTATCTAGTAACTCATCCTACTGTTTCCTTACCTTGGGTACGGGATGGTTCTTGCTGACTCTGCTTTGGCCTATGGATAGACAGGTCATCAAGAACATTAATATATCATACAGAAGATGGGGAAGACTCAGTCAGTCTATGAGAGTGAATTCTGGAGGTTTTAGTCCTTCTCCTTGAAAAAAGGAAAACCTACTCTCTTCCCCCACTTTTCCCCCCTTACATCTTGAGAATTGAAATAGCATTCAATGAAGAAAGTGAAGTCAGGAGGTAGAGAGAGCCTGGGTGTAGTGACTCGATGTAGGTCCCTGAAAGATTGACTTATAATTCTCAATTATTCAAGTCAGCAAGCCACATTTTATTAAAGCTATTTGGTTGGATTTTTTTACCACTTGTAGACAGCAGCTCAGACTGGCACCTGTGTATTCTCCCTCCTGCCCTCCCTCCCTCCCCTTCTTCCTTTCTGTCCTACTCCATTTTGCTCATTTCCATCAAATCTCCTCACCATCTAAGAGTGAAGACTCGTGCCTCTGCTCCCAGAAGTATCTCCCCAAACTTCTTCCAGTAACGGACAGTGTCATTCTTCTTCCTAAAAGTCTCTGCTGCGGTATTTTTACACCCACATTTCCATTCATAAGCTTCCTGGGATCTGTGTCTTGGACGCTATACACGTTTTTAAACTGTTCTGAGTCATTGGATGCTGTTGGAGGTAATGAGCACTCCCACCTTCTTAAGGAAAGGTGAAATTACCCATGTGTCTCCAAAGCCCCATTTCCTAAGTGGGACAGTAGAGTATTGTGTACTTTCATAACATGTATTCAGCTATGAAAAACGGCTTGTAGTCAAAGAATCCTTTGGGAAATGGTAATTATCATTGAGCTGGTGATTCTCAGAGCTTTGATACAGCACAAACAACATGAAACTCCAGGTAGAACAGAGGCTCAGACATGTAAAACGATTTGAGCATCAGTGAAGGTCAGTTGAGGGTCCAAAGTCATTTAGAAACTCAGAAAGGGAAAGTTTAATTTAAAAATGATCATTAAGCTGCACGTAACAGTATATCCTTATAATCAAGGCACTTGGGAAACTGAGTCAGAAGGACCAGCAGTTCAAGGTCATCCTTGGATACACAGTACATTCAAGGCCAACAAAAACTATAGGAAACCCTGTTTCAAAAATAAACAAATAAACAAAAAGACTATTAACTGGTTTCATGGATCTAGATAACAAAGGATAATAGGAACTGAGAATATACTTGGCTACTCGATATTTCCTTGCAGAGAGTGGGACTCTAACCCACTGGAGAGAGAGAGAGATGAACAGTGCCACCCCAGCCCAACATGATTGATAGGTAGCCACTGGCTAATGTGGTGATAAAACTTTCCTGGAAACTGCCCAGAGATGCTACTAAACTTGTCTCTCAGAGGAAAGGACGTCAACATTTTGCTTTAAAGACCCACAGATATTCATCTTTCCTTCACTGCAAGTCCTGGTAATAAAGCAGCAGCAGACCTGTCTAAACTTTTGACAGTGTGACATACTGTTGTCAACTACAAAGTTCATGCTCAAGAGTTACGATTGAATTAGAAATGAGAATCATCATAATTCTCATAATTTTGTGTTGGACCACATTCATAGATATCACAGGGTGCATGTAGGCAGCCAGCTGTGAGTGGAACACACCTGAAAGACTTTAAATAGACAGATGTGGTGTCCTATAATCTCAGCTCGTGAGAGGAAAATGGAAAACTCATGTCCAGCTTAGGCTATACTGAGAGACTCTGTCTCAAGAACATAAAAACAAAACAACAAATACCTTGAAGAAACATATAGAAAACAAAGTCTTTAAGCCTTGGGGAGTAGAACCTATCTTGTTTGGCTTTTATGTTCCACAATGCTTCAAAGAGGGTCAGTATATTTTACAATGTCCACATAATTTGACTTTATCCATTTATTTTGATTCATGGACCTCACACATGCTAGGCACAAACTCTAACATGGAGCCACATCCCTAGACTTATGTGTACTTTTTGATAGTATGTATCTGCTTCTTTGAAGAAATTCTCTCATCGGTTCACAGAAAATTCCAGTTTAAATGGTTGTCTCTACTATGAGTTGTAAGACTGGCCCAACTAGATATTTCACTTCTTGCTTGTGATTCATTCCTAAATCTGGATTTAAAAATTCTATTGCTGTTGTCAAAACCCAGTAGCTTCTTGTTACAAAGTTGTCATGAGAGTATACGCCAATATCGTGACTGTCTTAGTGGTATTTGGGGGACTTCAGTTAAAACTTGGAGATAACTTCATTTATGTCAAATTACAAACTGCAGATACCTAACTTCCTGACTTAATGGATAATTCTTCAGGGCAGTGACTTACAGTTCATGTAGCTACCCAACAGTGCACATACTGTCTATTATGGCTTGAATATGTAATGTTCATTACAAACTCAAATTTTATATGCTTGACCCTCAGTTGGTGGCTCTACATGAGGAGATTCTAAAACTCTGAGATGTGGGAAAGTAGGTCAGTGAGGTTGAGTTCTAGAGTATACATGATCTTTGACCAATTTGTGTAGCTTCCGAGTTCCTACCATCTCTCAGTCTCACTATAGTGAAGTTTAGTATGTGTCATCATGTACTGACACTATGAGCCAACAAAAGAACTCTTTTTTTTCCCTTGGGTTGTTTGTTAGTCATGAAGAGGATTGCATTTAAAAGGGAAGAGGAAAGGGGCATTAACTAGGTATAAAAGGGGTTCCAGTGAGATGGGACAAGGTGGGATGGGATAGCAGAGTTTGGGGGGGGGAGGTGCAACTAAGAAGACAGTGTAAGGGCTGCTACAAAGCTGTCTGGATGAAAACTAATACTCTGTATGCTAACACAAAAATGCATTTTAAAAAAAAATCTAGAAACTCATTGTAATATTTACAATGTCCAAACAGATCTAACTTTAAAGAGACAGACATGATTTAAGAAGAAGAGACCTATGAATGGGGGAAATCAGTCAGCATAAACAGTCCCCAAATTGACAGAATTGGTAGCACGGCAGGCAGTATTTTTAAGCAGCTATTAAATATGGCCAAAAATGTACAATAAAACATGCATACAATGAGGTAAAAAATAAAAAATATAAATTGAAAGTTCTTGGGAAAGAAATACAATATCAGTGTGATGATTTATATTGTCAACTCAGCAGGGTCTAGAGCTAACTATGTTGTCACAGCAACAAGAAAGGTGACTAATACAATAGAAATAAAAACTAATGGTTAGCGGATGGAAGAAAAATATCCAGTGGTCATGAGGACAGCCCAATAGGACCAAACCTAAACACAGACTATAAAATATTGAAAACTGAAGTAAACAGATCCTCAGCATGTGAGCTAGTAACATCCCAGAAGAACAGAAGGAGCAGGGAAAATATTTGCAGAAAACTGATTAAAAATATTCCTGCAAATTGTCGAATTTTGTGAAAATTGGAAAATTTCAGATTCAGGAAATTCAACAATTTTCAGGTAATCATCTCCATAATTCTTTACAGCTCACATGGGTCAATGCCACAGGTATCAATGTTCTGATATAGAATCTGGGATGCTTGTTCACTCTGTTCCTAATAGTTTACTGCCCATCAGGTTTGGACCTTCCTTGACTTCTCAAGTGAAATTCCTCCCCATCATTTGCACTCTTTCAAGTATTTATTTGCTTACTTGGGTGTGGCCTATCTTCCTATTACAAGCACCAATTATCAATAGTTCCTCAGCTATGGTTGGAACCTCAGAAGCTCTTCCCTACAATCATGCTAGAATGCTGACTGAGCAGATCTTCTGTAGGTCTTCTGCAGCCAAACACAGCTGCTGTGAGGTCATGAATACCACAGCCCTGTCATGCTCAGAAGACACTGTTATAAAGAAACCTGCCCCACCTATGGCTCTTACAATCATTCAGCTACTATTTCTATGCCATTCCTTAAGGTTTGGTAGAAATTATGGTGGTTTGAATGGGAATGGTCCTCATAGGCTCATGGATTTGAATTCTTAGTCCCCAGTTGTTGGGGGAAGGAATAGGAGGAATGGCCTTGTTGGAGGAGATGTGTCACTGAGGATGAGCTTTGAGGTATCAAATGCCCAAGTCATTTACCACACAGCTCTTTCTGCCTATCACTTGTGGGCAGGGATGTAAATACTCAGCTGCTGCTCAAGTACCATGCCTACTTACCTGCTGCAGTGCTTCCGACCATGATGGTCATGAACTCATGAAACTAAGGCCTAATAAACTCTTCCTTTTGTAAGTTGACTTGGTCCTGGCCTTTTCACAGACATTTAAAAGTCACCTACAACAAAAGCCTTTACATTTGTGTTTGACTTGAAATAGGAAAATCCAGAAAACTGAAAAAGGGCCTTGGCCGGGTAAGAGATGACAGGAAGGGTATGGTAGAACACAGGTTGGTGGAAAAGGGAAAAAGAGAATAATGAGATGAGGGACAAATGAGGAGGGTGTGGGGTGACAGGGCACAGGAGTGGTGACTAACTCTGTATATTTTAAAATTATACGAAAGCCTATTATTTACGGAGCTTTCTGAAAATATGAATGCATATAAAGAATTTGAATGGAGTCAAACAAAACCTCAGGGCCAGGTACGAGATATTTTTCTGTGAGTTGTTTGTTAGAGGAATCCCAGAGACCCTGAAACAAATCATCCTATTGCTATTGCTTTTGATTGACCACATGAAATTTTATGATAAGACCCTGTCTATAAAGACACTGTATACTCTGATCAGAGGACATGGAGAAATTAAGATGATACTGATTTGAAAAATTCCCATCAATTGGCTAGCTTTCCTAATACTAGTGCTAAGGAGACTCCTATGGAAGGGTGCCAGCAGTAATCTTACCCAGCTGTAAATCCTATTAGCTACAATTAACCAGCGTGGCTAAATATGCCTATGGGCACAACAGTGGCACCAAGGTTAAAGATGTAACCAACCTCATTTTAAAATTGGATTTAAGACTTGCTTCATGGGAAAAAACCATGCCTAGTACTATAAATCTGAGCAATACCCATGGATGAAGAGCTCATGGGATCTAGAAGAGAGCCTGCTATTACTATTTTGGACTTGGTATCCAATTACCTTCTAAGTATGTATCTCTTATACCCATAATTAGTTCGGTTCTCAGCCCTCATCAGAGAAGCTTCTTTTTGCAGTAAATAACAGTTGATACAGAGACTGGTCATAGTGTAGAGATTAAATCCCCGTGGAATGATCACCATAAATGAGACATTTATATCACATTTCTTCCCATAATAACCACCTCTCATTCTATCTATCTATCTATCTATCTATCTATCTATCTATCTTATATTTATGTGGGGAGAATGGGTATTTCTGTCATGTCCAAGTGATTGAACTAAGGTCATCTAGACTGGCAGACAGTTCTTTTTCTTGCTTTTTTGAACAAACAAAACTAAAGATCTTAGTTTTTCATCAAAATATGAATTATAATATAAAGGGTTTGAAATGACTAGTGGATAAAACAGAGAATTCAGGAGTCAGAGATGTGAAGACAAAGATGCATCAAAGAAGAAAGTCTGCTAACTCCCTCCCCCCAAACTGTGCAAACTGATTTTCGGTGTTTACCTCAGGCTCCCTTTCCAGCATTCGTTTTTTTTTACTCTATCATCAATCATTGTCAATTTGAAAAAGTACAATACTTAGGGTCATTTATCTAGACCTAGTGGAGTCTAAAATTATGCAGCTCAGTCAAATATATGTGAATAAAGACTGTCATTTCTGATTAATGACATGTGACTTGAATGTCTTAAAAAATCATTTGTGCCATCCAAGCTTTACAGAAAGGTTATTATGTAAGGTCTCCTCTAATGCTTCTGCTTTTCCCTCCAAGAACTCTGGAGGATTCAATTTCTCCAGAGGAGAAGCCGAGGGTGTTTAATGATTTCGGTTGTAATTGTTACTTGGGTCTTTGGTTTGCTGAACCAAGAGTGTTTTTCAAGTTGAAAATTCTCTTCCACTGGATGGTTAGGTAAACTTATGATGTTGCTGTTTTGCAATTTTTGTTGCCAACACAGCCTTCTCTCTTATTGAAAAAATAATCCATGTAAGACACTAATCTTATTCAGTTGATGCCGAAAAAAAAAAAAGTGAAAAACATGCCAATTCTTTGTCAATTACACTTTCCATGATTCATCAACTCTCTCTTCTTGAAGCATAAAATTCCACTTCAGCATAGTCTCCAAAATATAAAAAATGAAGGATCTGGAAAGAAAACTTTGGAAGAGAAAAGGCTAGGTCTGAAATAATGGCAGAAATGTCTGTGAAATAACAACATGTCCATTTCTCTTGAATGATATCACCCAGACTCTTAGACCAGTTCCACGCAATGTCTGGGAATCCTTTTTTATTGCTGGGACTTGAAGAAGTAACAGGTTTCTAAGACATGATTCGAGTGGCTTGGAGTGTGTGTTGAGGCTTCTTCCCAAAGCTTCAGTGTTTCTGTTGAGGCAGAAGGAATTATTCAGAGGTTCTACTTAAAATCTTCTCATCACTGTCCATTGAATGGGGAAGTGGAATAACAATGTTTGACCAAATAAAAAGCGAATGGATTCAGTGAAGTTCCACCTACATTCCTCTCGGAAGTGAAGCATAATTTATGTGCCTTTTGCCTTTTACTCTTCAAGCGAAACTTCTGTGGTACAGCTTAGCCAAGACTAGACAGTTAAGTCTTCCTGGTTTGAGGTTGTGGGTTTACATGAGTATAATCCCACTGGATCTTCTATCCTGGCTTTTATTACTTTAATGAGTAATATTTTAGCCTTTATCTTGTTTCTTAAGTATGTGTGTATAGACGTTGGCTGGGATTTAGGGTCTGTATTTTGGGGGATTTGGGGATTTCCATAGACCCAAACAGGCAGATCAGAGCAGGTAGGTGAGAAAACTGATGGTATGCTTGAAAACAAACAAACAAAAATAAGTCTATTTCCTTTAGCATACATAATAAGTGTTTCTAGTTCGTTTTCTAAGAAACTATGTACAATAAGTTAGGGGGTACTTGGTCTTTAGAAGAATATAGAACACCCACGAAACCTGACCTGGGGAAGGACTGTTCTTAGGGCTGAAACAGTTAAAAATTAAACAATTCAGTCCACAAATTGGTGAAATTATATGCAAGAGATGGGTTATGGAGAGGAGAGAGGAAGAGAGAAGGGGAAGAGGGGAGGGAGGACTGAGGCCGATGAAGAAGACTTGGTGAAGAACATGTGAGCTGAACTGAGCCATTGAGTATGTGTAAAATTTGAATCATGAACAAGCCATGCAAATCATGGTTGTCTTAGTTGTAAGTGATAGAATCAAGTTCAAACTGGCTCAAGTGAGTAAGGAAACACCTAGGCTCCCGGCTAAATATCCAGATGTCCAGAAGTAGCACTGGGTTTGTATAATAGGATCTGAGATAGCGCTTTCCTCAGAGCTAGGTCTCACATTCTCCTGCTTTTGGTTTACATTTGCTTTGCCAGTGCCTTCTTACCAGACTGGGTATCTCTTTGTGGTCAAATGGCTGCTGGGATTTTTAGGTTTAGGTCTCAATGGTCAACACATATGGAAGCGGAATTCTCTTTTCCTGGTAATCCTAAAAGTCTTAGAATTCTGTCCCATGGAATTTTATTGGATTGTTTGTCCATCCCTGAAGTAGCTGGTAAAGCTGTTTGGTCCTATTGCTCTGCTGAGATTACTGATACATGGATCGACTGCATCTATGTTTCTCCATTGAAATGTGGGTTGCATCTGCAAGATCCAGAGGAAATAGATGCTGGGTAGGCAAATGGAAGGCATGTTCAGACCTAACATGCAAAAATAGAGGGGAATGCAGTTTATAGGGTCCTCCTTAAATATAGGGAATGTAGGGGTTGGTATGCCAACAGAGTGAAGTAAAACCTTCCTGGGGGCAGAAAATGCCGTGTTCATGGAACAGGGGAAAACAGAACAGTTAGAGTGCAAAATTATTTTGGAAATGGTGAATAATAAAGACTAGAATAGCAAAGTGAACCAAAGCACCAAGGTGCTAGAAGTTAGGCTGATGCCAGTTTCATATCACGCAAATGTAAAAGAGACGCTAACACAGTCATCCAGCTAGCTGCCTTGTAAATATACTAAAAAGACCTTTCCGAGGGAAAGTCAGTGCATTGGCCAGAACACCTTCCTCTGAGGACCTTAGACATGTCAGTCCTGTCCCCCTGACCTGTGATGAATCAGAGGAAGATACCACTTAATGCAGCTCATGCAAGACAAGAGGAATTCAGTGAGAGAATGTTTCTAATTCCTATTTTCCAAGAAAGGGTTGCATAAGGGAGCTGCTCTTTGGAAAGCTAGTCTTGCTCGCTAGAGCTGTTGAGTTTTTTAACTGACAGTCTGAGGTGGGAACTTCCATCAGGGAGATCTAAGAAGCTGGTATGCCCTGTCACCTGGTGGATCCTGATGTGTGCTCCAGTTTGAACTTTCTGTTATATAAAATTATAAATTTCTTCATTAGATATGAATTTTCTGTTATTTACAGCCAAAACTAACCCCTTTTCTTCTAAAAGTTAGAAATCTTACATTCTCTTTTCAAACACCAACCCAAATTCAATCATCCTGAATTTTCAAGAATGGGCTCTTTTTTGACATTTTAATTATCTGGGTATTGAAAGGTATACTTTCTGTACTGAAAATATAGACATAGAAACTCTTATTTTAAAATAATTCATTTATTCTTCTGTTATCTGCACACTAAAAATCTTAACTGAAAAACAAAATAAAAATACTCTCACCTAAAAGCTAAGGCACAGAAGCAAGCAAGTGCACATGTGTGTGCATGTGTGTGTGTTGCATACTTGTGTGTGTACATTTGTATGTGAGAGTATATGCATGTATATGTATATGCATGTGTGTGCACATGTGCATATGTATGCATGTGTGAATGTGTGTATGTGTGTATGTGTGTATGTGTGTACATACAAGCCGGTGTACATGTTATGCATGTGCACTATAACCAGAAACACTTTGGAAAGCTGTAGACTGAAATCCTGACAGTCTGAACAGTTCTTTTGAAGGACAGAACTATGGATGATGTGATATTTTTCTTCCTCTTTCTAGTTTTGTTCCAAAGGTTTTATTGGAAAATTCGATTGCTTTTCTTCTAAAAGTTAGAAAACCTAAAGTTCTCTTTTTCAAAAACCAGCCCAAATTCAATTACCCTGAGTTTTGAAGAATGGGCTATTTTTGACATTTTAATTATCTGAGTAATTCAGAACCCTTTCTCATTTCAAATGTTGTGATGAGAAATTGTTCCAAAATGCATGCCTCACTCGTCTATGTTAGTAAAGTGTGTAGTAACCATGATGGGATTTTTCTTTACTGATGGCAAATGTCTCCAACTGTAGGTCATCTTTTTGAAGGTCAAGGCACGGAGAAGAAAGCTGATCCAAGGCTGGAAATAAGGCTTGGTGCACACTGATGGAGTCCTGGCTTTGGCTAAGTTCCCAAGAGTCATCTGTAATCTGTTATATGAGTGATTTATTAAATATTTCTTTTTAAATTGGCTTACTCTTCTCTGAGAAAAAAATTAATTAAAAGAAAAATTTATATCACCATCATATAATGAAAACTGGTGCTGCTTGACATAAATAAAAGCATCCTATAAGCATAACCCAAATGCAAGTTTAATTATATGAATCACTTTCCCCCTGGATACTGTTGAGCACTACAGATTATGAACCTGGTAGTGCTTGCGCTGTCTTTTTGAAAAGGAAGATTCGTGCGTGCTAGGAAGATGTTAGAGAAACTGTTAGCGTCACACCGTCTACTTGACTAGCGAGGTTGGAAAGGAGTCCGTTTCTTGCTAATAGAGTCAGTATTACTTAACATTACATTGTAGTGCCATTTAAACTCACATTCTGAAGGCCATGCAAAGTGACCCAGCTTCCACTTATCGTGCATATGACACTGGTGGCACATGCTGTATTCACATATTAGGAAGAGAAGAACTTCCCGACTACATCAGTGGCTGCCAATTCTTTCTCAACACCGAAAGCATCTGAAGTCATACACACACACACACACACACACACACACACACACACACACACCCCAAAAGTGATCATGTGCCAAAAAAGCTTGTTGAAGCATAGTTTGGCAAAGAACTTCAACATCTGCATTTCTTACAAGATCCCAGGTAATACTGACACAGCTGCCAAGCCCACACTTTAAGATCAAGCCCACCGAACAGCCCAGAAGTGTGTGATGTATAACTTGATTCCAGAGGATGCTGCCTTCTTGCTTTGTTGCCGACAATACATGTTGTAGTTTACATACAGTGAACAGAAGATCAGAGCCGAGCTGCAGTCCAGATGAATTAAGATGCACATGCTTCTTAACCTTTACTCCTGCTCTGAGTACATCCGTTTCTACGAGTTGAACTACATTAGAAAGTAAATAGATGTGCTCTGGGAAAGGTCAGTACACATGTTCTGCTACAATCTAATTTCAGTCTATTGCCCTGTGCCCTACCGCTCACTCTGGTGTAAGAGATACAATGGTGAAAAGCTTGAATCTAATTGTCTCCTATACTAAAAGCTTCTCGGCATACAGAATATTCATGAGAGCTAAAGAGAACTGTGAAGAAAGACAGGCTTATTCAGACATCTTATCCCATGCATCCTTTCATCTCCACACCAAAAGAATGCGTTTGGGAAAGGCCTTCTGTACCTCAGAGTGGTTTTCCTGCCTCTTCCCTTGGTGTGTGTCATTACCAAGGCAGACACTAGGAATCACTCGGGAGGCAGCTCTGTCTGGGGCATGTTAGCCGTATGCCAGCCCTTCGGCCTATCATGGAATTGCATTTAGTCTCTATGACTTAATAATTACTTTAATTTCACTCTGTGCTGTGCTGAAGAACTCTTTCTGAATGAAGGGCACTTACCACATTCTTAGTGCTTTCCTGGAACAGACACAGCTAATCAGAATGTGTGGAATTAAATAAAAGAGTAATTACAGCAGACTGTGATGTGTTATAACAGATGAACCAAACAAGGCTCCGTCAAGAAGTCTCTGCTCAGAAGAGAAATAATTTATTAAGACTGTTTCAGCAAGGACCTTCCAAGTGCAAGTGGAAGCATTTGACAGAGGGAAAGAGGTGGGGTCGGATGCTTTAGAAGCATGGGATTCTAAAGGGAAGATCCTTATTATTTTTTCTGCCCCCATTCAGGTGCATCTTCCCATCATCCTCACTGCTTAATATTAGTTTTATAATTTCTGTCCATGGTAACAATCCCCTTTGTGGTTCAAATGCCCACAATGCTTAGACTACTAGGGTAGAGAAGCCACTGAGTGCTGTCCAAAAGAACCTAAACTCTGAGGACTAAGGGTAGTTTTCTCTTCCGCTAGGCTGCTCATTGGTCCTGTCCTTTCTTTCTAAATTGGCTCGGGGGTACTGGGCAGAAAAGCAAAAGGAAGAGAGAAGGAAAAGCTGCTGCCGTTAGGAGCTCGATCTCATAGGGTTCTGGTTCCCACGTCGGCTGAGTTGTCTGTTTCCATGCTGTACTATGTTCTTAGGGAAGAGTATGTTTTCCCTAAACACTGCATGGTTAACGTGGCTGTGTATATAGGGTTTGTCAGCTAAAACAGATTCAATATCCATCTTGTACTCAGCCTTTGCTGAGGATACAGACTTTTGATGGGTAGGAATGGGGTAGAGACAAAAGGTAGAGAACAAGGCTTCTGCCCTGGCAAGCAAATCAAGGCAGGGAAAGTCTGCACAGCTATGAATTTGAGAAAGTTCTGTTACATCATGAAGTAACTGCTTAATAAGACATCTAACCATCCACAGATGACATAAAGGGCAGAATTTGTAATGCCTCAGGAGGATGTGTGTCTTGACCCCTCTTAGAGAAAACCCTGACAAGAAGAGATTGGCAAGGGAGGCTAAAGAATGCTCTCTGAGATACTGTCTTTCGGTTGACTCCCATAATTGCACGAATTCTGTAGCCCCGGAGCAGGCCGCGTCGTGCAGGTCTGGGCGCGTCGCCTTTTCCTTCACTTAAATCTTAGTTCTTTCGTCTACCTGTGTACCTAGCTCCACATCCACCCATCCATCTAACATATTACAAGCTTCCTTTCTGAAGTTTTCTTTTGTGTGTACAATTAGATGTCAAGATTTTGAGAATAAAGGAACATTCTTTCTTCATCTACGCATATTCCTAGAGTTTCTAAGACAGTTTGGGGGGGGGGGGAAGGCTTTAAATTTGTTTGCTTCTCTAATAGACACAGCAAATGTGTAAGTTGAAAGCAATTGATCCTGATGAGATCAGTCTTTAGTTGCAGGATTCGCAGGCACGGACATGAATTAAATAGTTCTCTCCTTTGTTTCATTCTTAAATACAGGAGTAGTGAAAGGTTGGGCCAGAGAGCGGACGATCCACAGTGTTGAAGGAGTCAACCAAGGGCAACCCAAACAAAACCACCAGGATGAACACATTCTTCAGCTAGAAGGATTTGGCTTATAACCCCACATGCAACCACTGCTCTGCTGGAGAGTCTTAGGCACTCCTTCAGCAAACTGGGAGCACTCACAGTGGGAAGACTATGTGATCAATGTAAAATAAAGTTCTGGTCCTGTGTAAAAGAAATAGAAACCGTTGTTTATGGTAATGAAAAGGAGAGACGAGAGCACAGATTGGGACCAACATTAACCACTTTGATCAAGTCCAGACCATTTGGCAGTTTCCATAAATTTCATAGCTTTATAAAGTTTCTACTTTAAAAATCATAATATTTTCCCAAAACAAAAACCAATACCAACAAATACAGACCTCTTTGATTTGGACTTTCTCATGGAATGAGGGATACAGATGGCTTCCAACTGGGCTGGGGGATTACTAAGAGGCAGTCGGATTAATCAACCTTCTCATCAGGCTGGGTGATCATGCCTGGAAGACAGCAAGGCTGTCTTGTGTTCGTCTGGTACTTGTGTGTGCCTGCCGAATCCCACAGGTATGCACCATCTGGCTCCTGCTCTCAGATCTCCCTGTTCCCAACCCAGCCCTGATGGGAGCTTGGAAAACATTAAACCTAGCTGCTGCTGCATACAGAATCATCTGTTGAGTTCTGCCTTTGCACATCCCTTTCTGGTAAGGACACTGTTTTGCTCACCTAGTTTAATCCATGTGCATCTGGAGGTACTAACTCTATTCAAGCTCCAGGCAAAGGTCACATGACCCAAACCTGACCAATCAGAGAACAGTTAGTCTCTCTGTACTTGTGGGACACTGGTTCCTGGAACCCCAATAGATACCCTGACATCCATAGATGCTCAAATATCTTATGTAACATGGCATAATATTTGCATAGGACTTACGGTCATTCTCTCATATACTTTAAATAATCTCTAGGGGTCTTAGAATACCCAATATAAGGCAAATCTTCATTATTTAAGCAACAATGACAAGAACAAAACCTCTCCATGTTCAGCTTAGGTGGTAATTTGAATGAGAGTGACTTTCATAGGCTTATATATTTGTGTGCTTGGTCCCCAGTTTGTGGAACTCTTTGGGAAGGATTAGAAGATGTTGCTTTGTTAAAGGAGGTATGTCACTGGGGTGGGCTTTGATATTTCAAAAGCCTAAACCATTTCCAGTTGGAATTCTCTCTCCTCTCTCCCTTTCCCTCTCCCTCTCTTACTCCCTTCCCCCTTCTGTCTCATGCAATGCTATCTCAGTAGGCCTCATTTCATGCAGTGCTATCTCATTTGGCTGCCAACACTGCACTATGTATGAAGAGTAGCTCTGAAAGGTCAATGGACCCTCAATAGTACTTCTGTCCGGATCCTGGGTCACCCCAAGTTATAGCTGTTTTAGTTTCTCCAAAATCCTATTGCCATAGGTTGCTTGAATCATTCAGGAAGACAAGGGGCCAGAGACGTCGTCAACATTTGATTGTCAATGCGTTTTCTACCCTTCCTATCACCCCTGACACCATAACAGCTTCCTTTCAAGAAAACCATTCTTTGAAACTTCCATGCATGTATACAATGTATCTTGATCGTATCTATTCTGTTTCCTCCAATTTACCTTCTTTTCGACTAACTTATCTTTCTCCCAACTTCAAGTCTTCTTTTTGGCTCTTTTATTCCCCCTGATTTCAATTACTGCTGCCTTTGTGTACATTGGAATGGAATGATCTGTTGAGGAGTTGGCAACCCACCAATTGCTACCACCCCCTAACGAAAAGTGTCTCTCTGCCCCAGCAACCAACAAAAATTGCTAAGAGCTCCTCAGATAGGGTGGGGCTTTTCGCTTCTCTGCTGAAATTAACTAGCGTAATCCCGTGCAGATAACCACAGCTGCTATCAGTTCAACACCATGTGTTGTCCAGAGGGCTGAATTTCATAGCATTTCTACACTCTTTGGTTTTTTTGTTGTTTTGGTTTGGTTTGGTTTTTGGTTTTTTGAGACAGGGTTTCTCTGTGTAGCCCTGGCTGTCCTGGAACTCCCTCTGTAGATCAGACTGGCCTCGAACTCAGAAATCCACCTGCCTCTGCCTCCCAAGTGCTGGGATTAAAGGCGTGCCCCGCCACTCTTTATACCTCTTCTTTCACCATGTTCTCTGTGGCTTGGTTATTATGTGCATGTGCGTGTGTATGTGTTTTTGTGCACACACATGTATGCATACACATGTGATATCTGCAGCTGAGCACTCATAGTCACTCATTCTCAGCACTAGAAACAGCGATGAATCTCCGCATTAACCACTTCCAACTGCAAGAAGCAGAAACTCTGACTGGGGTAAGAGCAGCATAATTTTTTAGATATAAACATTGAGAGGGCAGTTTGACAATGTGACCATGTAGAAAGCAACACCACTGCTCTTACTGCTGTGACAACATATGTGGAAGAGGCAACTTAAGGTAGAAAGGGTTTCTTGTGGCTCACAGTTAGAGGATACAGTCCACCACTGTGTTGAGAAGGCATTAACATTGTTAGGTAGTTGTTGGCATTGCATCCAGAGTCTAGAATCAGAGAGTGGGTGGGATGAATGATTGTGCCCAATTCCTTCTGATTCAGCTAAGCCTCAAGTTTGTGATCCAGTACTGGTGGCGCTGCTCACAATAGGGGGAGCTTCTCCCTTCAGTAGAACACTCTTGCTGACTCGCCCTGTGGTATGCATCTTCAGTAATTCTAAAGCCAGTGAAATTACCACGGAAGATTGGTACTCAGAGAACCTGAGATCACAGAGAGAAGGCCATGTGTGCTAGAAATATCACCAGATTTATGATTTCTTAATTTTGAAATAATTTTTCTTTCCATAATCTAAGCTCCCAGGTCAGAAAATAGAGATCAAGCCCAGCCCCTTCCCTCCCATTGCTTAGCTTTCTTCTTTAGCTTCTCATGGCATGCACTGAGCCCCGTTGCTGACCTTGCTGTGGGATTTTGACCCTGTTAAGATCCAATTTAACATCTTTTCTTCTAGACACACAAACTGAGACCCTAGTAAGTCTCTCAGCCCTGACAGTTCAGTAGCCTCAAGGAGAGCCTGGAATGGCAGGCGCTCTGGGCTCTTGAAACAGAGTCCCTCCCTCAGCAGATAAGTTGTGATTATTATGAATGATAAAGAGGTTTGTTGTTTTATTATGCTTACTTTTAAAAATTCTGTAGCAAACGTTTCTCTCTGCCCTGTAACTGATCATTTTAATTTCCTTGCTTTTGCTATAATAAAAATTGACGTTAAAGGATGCCCTAGGCACTGTAATGAGAAAATGAAATTAGTTTTTCAGTTGACTGATCAAAAGCATTTTATATGTGATAATAAACAGTTTATTTTACTCTTTTGCTTATGACATAATTAACGACAAAAATATTTTCCTGAAATTCATATTGTCTGCTGAACTCTCTTTCCAAGTTCTGGGGGAAATGATAGTTTTTGTAATTCACCAAACTGGGTAAATAAATAAATGTTACTATCCCCTGGGGAGGAGAACACACCGTTTTTGTTTAACCCTTCACAATCTGTGGACCCTTGAGGTCAGTAACAGTGCTCTCTCCTATGGACAGCCGACTTATTGTATGGAAGCCACGCCCTCTTTCTCAGTGATCTTTTAAAAAAAGCCTGGCCAGCTCAAGTTTCTTGCCAAGATTAAAGACCTTAAAGCAGGAAAAAAGATGTAACCCCAGAACTAAAATTTGAACTTCTTTGATTTTTTTTCCTTTGAGACAAACAAACAAACAAACAAAACCAGTGGTTCCTTTTCTCCATCAACAAGCTAAAATGATAACAGTTTTTTTTTTAATGGATATTTCAAATGTTATCCCCTTTCCCATTTCCCCCCCTGCCCAGAAATCCCCTATACATTCCCTTTCCCCTACTTCTGTGAGGGTGTTCCTCCACCTACCCACCCAACCATTCCCTCCTCCCCGCCCTCGAATTCACCTACACTGAGGCATCTATTGAGCCTTCATAGGACCAAGGACCTCTCCTTCCATTGTTGCTTGACAAGGCCATCCTCTGCTACATATGCAGCTGGAGCCATGGGTCCCTCCATGTGTACTCCTTGGTTGGTGACTTAGTCCCTGGGAGCTCTGGGAGGTCTGGTTGGTTGCTTTTGTTGTTCTTCCTGTGGGGTTGCAAGCCCCTTCAGCTCCTTTAATCCCTTCTCCAACTCCTCCATTGGGGACACTATGCTCAGTCCAATGGATGGCTGCAAAGCCTCTGTATTTGTCAGACTTTGGCAGACCCTCTCAGGAGACAGCCATATCAGGCTTCCATCAGCAAGCACTTCCCAGCATCCGAAATATCGTCCAGGTTTGGTGACTATATATGAGATGGATCCCTAGGTGGGGCAGTCTCTGGATGGCCTTTCCTTCTGTCTCTACTCTACACTTTGTCTCTGTATTTGCTCCCGTGAGTATTTTGTTCTCCTTTCTAAGAAGGACTGAAGCACCCACACTTTGGTCTTCTTTCTTCTTGAGCTTCATGTGGTCTGTGAATTGTATCTTGGGTATTCGTAGCTTTTGAACTAATATACACTTATCAGTGAGTAAATATTGTGTGTGTTCTTTTGTGATTGGGTTACCTCACTCAGAATGATATTTTCTAGTTCCATCCATTTGCCTAAGAATTTCATGAATTCATTGTTTTTAATAGCTGAGTAGTACTCCATTGTGTAAATGTACCACCTTTTCTGTATCCATTCCTCTGTTGAAGGACATCTGGGTTCCTTCCAACTTCTGGCTATTATAAATATGGCTGCTATGAACATAGTGTCCTTGTTATACTTTGGAGCATCTTTTGGGTATATGCTCAGGAGTGGTATAGCTGGGTCCTCAGGGGTACCTCATAGTACCTCAGGAACTATGTCCAATTTTCTGAGGAACCACCAGACTGATTTCCAGAGTGATCGTTGTTGCAGGATTTTCCCTGTTCAATTACGTTAGTGCAGAGGAGGCCTGTGATTGGACAGGAAAAAGGGAGGCAGAGCTAAGAGTGGGGGAGAGAGAGCCTCTCAGGAGAGAGGAGAGGAAGGAAGACGGCGGCGAACGTCAACCAGAGTGGCGGTTACCAGCTACAACCTGTTATGATATCATAAAGGTTAGAATATTGGGATAATTTGTCTAATCTAGGTGGGCAGCTTTTATCATTATCAATTAGCTCTGAAATTATTGTATTGATATCTTGTAAATTGTGATTTTATTGATAAATAAATCTGATTGGTTAACTGTAAGCATAAGAGTTTTAATTCTACTGGGTAATTGGGTGTTGTGATGGCTGACTGTGGGGTGGGTGGTTGTTGCGTGGGCCTGGTGGCAGAGATCCACCAAGGGACTCAGGAACTCCAGCACAGAGAGACAACCGAGCTGAGATCACCCAGCTGAAACTCTGTGGCCGGGTGGCGCTGGCACTAGCACATGAACTAAGTGGGTTCATTTTTTTTTAATATTTCCTGCAACAGGTTGTATCAGCTTGCAATCCCACCAACAATGGAGGAGTGTTCTTCTTTAACAAATCAGTAGCCTTCCTCTACGCAAAGGATAAACAGGCTGAGAAAGAAATTAGGGAAATAGTCACAAAAATATAAAGTATCTTGGTGTGACTCTAACCATGCAAGTGAAAGATCTCTGTGAGAAGAACTTCAAGACTCTGAAGAAAGAAATCAAAGACCTCAGAAGATGGAAAGATCTCCCATGCTCATAGATTGGCAGGATTAATATAGTAAAAATGGCCATCTTGCCAAAAGCAATCTATAGATTCAATGCAATCCCCATCAAAATTCCAACTCAATTCTTCATAGACTTAAACAGAGCAATTTGCTAATTCATTTGGAATAACAAAAAACCTGGGATAGCAAAAACTATTCTCAACAATAAAAGAATTTCTGGGGGAATGACCATCTCTGACCTCAAGCTGTACTACAGAGCAATAGTGATAAAAACTGCATGGTATTGGTACAGTGACAGACAGGTAGATCAATGGAATAGAACTGAAGACCCAGAAATGAACCCACACACTTATGGCCACTTGATCTTTGACAAAGGAGCTAAAACCATCCAGTGGAAAAAAAGACAGCATTTTTAACAAATGGTGCTGGTTCAACTGGTGGTCAGCAGGCAGAAAGATGCAAATCAACCCATTCTTATCTCCTTGTACAAAGCTCAAGTCTAAGTGGATCAAGGACCTCCACATAAAACCAGATATACTGAAACTTATAGAGGAGAAAGTGGGGAAGAGCCTCGAACACATGGGCACAACAGAAAATTTCCTGAACAGAACACCAATGGCTTATGCTCTAAGATCAAGAATCGACAAATGGGACCTCATAAAATTACAAAGCTTCTGTAAGGCAAAGGACACTGTCAATAGGACAAAACGGCAACCAACAGATTGGGAAAAGATCTTTATCAATCCTACATCCAATAGAGGACTAATATCCAATATATACAAAGAACTCAAGAAGTTAGACTCCTGAGACTCAAATAACCCTATTTAAAAATGGAGTACAGAACTAAACAAAGAATTTTCAACTGAGGAATACCAAATGGCTGAGAAGCACCTAAAGAAATGTTCAACATCCTTAGTCATCAGGAAAATGCAAAGCATAACAACTCTGAGATTCCACCTCACACCAGTCAGAATGGCTAAGATTAAAAACTCAGGTCACAGCAGATGCTGGTGAGGATGTAGAGAAAGAGGAACCCTCCTCCATTGTTAGTGTGATATCAGCTTTAATCAGAATTTTTTATTTTTTTGTTGTGGTTTGATTGGCTGGTTGTTTTCTTTTTCTTTTTGTTGTTGTTTTTTGTTTGTTTGTTTTTTTCTAAACAGAGTTTTTCTGTATATCCCTGGCTGTCCTGGAATTCACTCCATAGACCAGGCTGGCCTCAAACTCAGAGATCCACCTGCGTCTGTCTCTCAGGTGCTATGTGCCCGGCTTGAGTCAGGATTTGAAGGGCTGGTTACTGATTTCAAAAAGCTCCTTCCCCTTCTTGAAGTTAGTATTTCAGTTTAACATAGCCAGGCCTCAGTTTCCCCTGTACCACTTCCCAGTTTACCTTAATGATAATTGTGCCTATGTTAGAGACTTGCTGTCAGGTAGTAGTAATTTCTTATAACCTTGTAGTGGGACCATAAACCTGCCATCACCACATCTGACTTAGTTTTCCCTGCTTAAGAATGACTTCAAATGTGGTGGCTTAAACAACAAACCATTTCAATTAGCCCTGCCTCTCTGAGCTGGCTGGGCATTCTTTCCACCTGAGAGAACTTGGCTGATCTGTTTGGCTCTATCTTCTGAAGTCAGCAGTATTTTGGCTTCTATCTGCATAATCTAAGAGAACCTTCCTCATGCATCTGGTGGTTGAACAGCTGGCTGATCCAGAGGAACTCTAGCTGGGGTAACTCCTTTCAGCCCCACAAGGTATCTCATGCTCTTGTGGGCTAACTTGAGCATTCTTAAAAGGTGGTTCTGTGGTTACCACTGCAGCAAGAGGGAGATATCTCCAATGTGCAGCAATAGTCTATGCTTGTAGCATCAACTGCTATATTGCAATGGCCAAATCAAGCTACTTGGCTTAGTCCAGAATTCATGGAACATCCATGTAGGATTTATGGAGAACATGCAGAGCCCATGAAGTACCTGTAGGCTTTGTGTAGTGCAGATAGACTCCACACAAACTAGATACTATGAGAAATAGGGAACCCCAATTTAACAACTGCCTCCATCAGCTGGCCATGGACCAGACTGTAAGGCAGTGTGTGTGTGTGTGTGTGTGTGTGTGTGTGTGTGTGTGTGTGTGTATGATTAATTGTAGAAGGACCCAGCTCAGGCTGGGAGATACCATTTATAGGCAGGTTGACATGGGTGTTAAGAAAGATGGCTGATTATGAGCCTAGAAGTAACTGAGTAAGCAGCATTCCTCTGTGGAAGTCAAGCTCCTGCCTTGACTTCCTTTGATGATGGACTGATACCAAGCCAATACCTTGCCACCCCCACCACTGCCCAGTTGCTTCCAGCTACTGTTTTGTCACAGCAACAGAGGTGCTCACTAGGACACAGTGCATGGAAATCCCACAGACTAAGAGACAAGAATTTTTGCAGTCTTTTTAGTAGAAAATTTACCACAGAACCTAAAAGATCATCACTACCAAGAGTGGTTGATTCAACTACAATTCATTTCTGTTTATACAAATCTTGCAGAAATGCCCCCTTCTGGCCTTTTTTTTAAACTTTTTTTTTTTTTTTTTTTGACCAGGACAAAATCGATTTTCTGACTTGTAGCCTGTGACTCTTCCCTGCAATCCTTTCTATATTGACAGCATCACATCCATTTGCATGGTCATCTGAAGAATGGCAGCCATTCCGCTCACCACAAGCTGTCTTTATGCATTCTTGTCTCCTCAGCCTTAGTAGCTGAATGGTCTATGACATAACAGTGCTTATTAAGAAATTGCTTTTAGGGCTGAAGAGATGGCTCAGCAGTTGAGAACACTGGCTGCTCTTCTAGAGGCCGGGAGTTTGATTCCCATCACTCACATAGTGGCTCACAACCATCTGTGACTGCAGTTCAGGATGATCTGAAGTTTGCTGACTTCTGTGGGTACCAGAAAGTCATGCAGTACACAGATGAACATACAGGCAAACACCCATGTAACCTTGTAAAAATCTAGAGAAAAGAAATTGATTTTAGATTATTTCTCATTTCTTTAAATGATATACAGTTTTTATTATGAAAGTCTTGTCTTCCAACCATTTTCCTTATGTTTGATATTTACATTAAATTTTTAATAATTAGTTTTGTATGGCCCTCATATATTAATACAACTGAATTTCTATACTTTATATATCTTAGCACTTTTTTTTTTGCTCAATTTAATAATCTTAGAGAAAGAATCTCATTATGTAGCCTCACTGGTCTGGAACTCACTCTGTGGACCAAGCTGGCCTTGAACTCAGAAAGATTTGCCACCTTCAGTTTCCTCCTGAGTGCTGAGATTAAAGACGTGTACCACCATGCCTGGTGTCAATCTGTTATTAATTGCTACGTTTTATAGATACCTTTGGATTTTCTTATATGACATTGTGTCGTGCACGAATAGTAATGTTTTATATTTTCTTTTTTACTCCTTGTACCTTTTATTTTCTTGTCTTGGGCCATAATCAGAATGTTAAATAAGTAATAACATTAGGTATCACCATATTGTTTAGAAAAGGTATTATGTAATTCACCACTAAGTATGAAACTTGCTAAGTGTTTCTTCTTAAATTTAACTCTTGGGGCTGAGGAGATGGATCAGTGGGAGAATCGCTGGCTGCACTATTGGGAGAGTCTGAGTCTGAATCCTATAAGCCATGGAAATGAATTCAAGGAGCCCATGGTCCCTGAATATGAGACCACAGATCTGGAGGCAAGGAAGTCCTCCTGAAGCTTGATAGGCAGCTGGCCTGGATAATGTGTAGAGAGGATCAAGAGACTTTGTGTCAAACTCTGTGGAAGGTGGAACAACACTGAAGTGTGTCCTCTGACCTCCAAATGCCCACTGTGGTACATGCACATCCCCACAAAAAAGGAAATGCATTTAACTTTTACAGAACATTTCTAATAGACCTTAAAGTAAAAAGAATATATCATGAACTCCATGTACTTATGACCAGGATATAACAATGACCAGGAATCTGCTGCTCTTGTATGTGTCTAGCCTCACACTTTTTATCTATGTGAGAAATGTAAGTACATTTGGACTTAATAAATTAAGGAATTCTATAGACTTCTGTGTGGCTATTATATATGAAGCACATCAACCTGAATTGATATGGGAGGTTGTGTATCATGTGGAAATTGAACACACACACTTTGTGTTTTTGTCTTAAGACTATATAGGTATTAGAATACATTTATATACATATTCATAAGGAACACATGAAGGAAGAATATCTATTCAACTTTTATTAGAGGTTACATCTGGGAAGTGATAAAGGAAAGAAGGTTAGATTTCAGATTCTTTGTTAGAAAGATGTTCTTGTAGGTTTTCTTCTTCTTCTTCTTCTTCTTCTTCTCCTCCTCCTCCTCCTCCTCCTCCTCCTCCTCCTCCTCCTCCTTTTATTCTTTGGGAGTATAGAATTTCATATCTTTTTAAAAAGTCAAAATATTTAAAACTATTTATTTATTTAGTGTATGCATATGTGTGTGTGTGCATACATGTGCCTGCATGTATGCATATGTACTACATGGATGATCAAGAACTTTTGGAAGTCAGAGATGGCAAACATAAGAGACATTGCTTAAATAATTAAGGAAAATCAAAGAAAGGAAAACAGGTTATTAAACATCTTGGTAGCATTAAGTAACGAATGCAATGATCCAGGGGCCAGCAAGCTATGGAGTACTAATGTTATTTTGTTCTTTTTCTTCAAAATATAATCCTTGGAATAGTAGTTAGGATGGGAATAAAATAGACTGTTATACCTTAAATGCCTTGGCCTGGTTCAGATAGACCAGTTAGGAACCTGGAGTTTGATAAGCACTCCTTTCATCATTGACATTTTTTGAGAGTTTACATATGAATGGCATTCCTCTATGATGAGTATGAACTAAACAAGACAGAAAAGATTTTGGTCCCTGAAGATCTTCTGTTCTGGAAGGCAGGGAGGTGGACTCCATGCTCAAAAGAACAATTGCATCTAATTACACAATTCCCTCTAACGGAAGAAAATTCAAGTGAAAAAGGAAGTTAAAATTAAAACAAATGAGTTTGTTACTGGGTAGTCCGGGAAAGATGGTTAAAACTGGGACCTGAAAACTAAGGAAAGACAGACAGACAAAGAATAAGAATGAATCGTGGAGGGCCTAGATAATAGAAAGTCCAACAAGAGGTTGTAAGCTTGGTGAATTTGAGTAATGCCATAGAAATGATAAGGGTTAGAGGGTACAGGGGCATGGGAGGAGATGAACACTTGGTACGGGTTGGTGGTTTCAGGGGGCGTGGCCTTGTTGGAGGAAGTGTGTCACTGGAGGCGAGCTTTGAGAGTTTAAAGACTTGCACCTCTTCCTCTATACTCTTTCTGCTTCCTGTGTGAGGTAGAAGGCGTGAACTCTAAGCTTCAACCTCTGGCTGCCATACCTGCCTGCTGCCATGCCCTTCTCCATGATAGACTTTTGTCACTCTGGAATCATAAGCCAAAATTTTCTTCAATATGTTGCCTCGGTCATGGTATTTTAGCATAGCAACAGAAAACTAACTAATATACATGTTTCTCTTACTTTCATTTGTTATAACCAGCACCCCACATTAAAGAAAGCACATTTTTGTGCATGAGAGATGAAGCTGTGTTATGCAAGCAGCTACTGCAAACTAAAGCTCAGGGAGACATCTTTACTCAGACTATGCCCCCTCCCTCAGGAGAGCACTGTATTGACTGAAGCTGCCAGTCCTTCATGCAAAGAAGACTGAAGCTTTGGGTTGCTTGTAGGTTTAAAGGAACAAATGTTATGTTAGAGAAGTTGTCACTGTTGACTAAGATTGGATTGAGACAAGCCCCTAGAATCATATTAGGAAGAGTTTTCTAAGGATGTGATGTCTGGGTGGAGACCTACAGGAGACAAAGAGGGAACAAAATTGGTATCCGGAAGGGATTACCAGATCCCAAGAGCAGCAAGTGCAAAGCCTGCATAGGTGGATGCTTGTCTAACACATTGAAGGAACAGAAATGAAGTAGTGTAGCCCCAGTATTATAAACAGAAGGGCAAAACCAGAGGATGCAAGGTAGGATACAAAACAGGGAGAAAACCATGCAGAGAGCCTACAGATCTTTGGTCCTTACACTGAATGGAAGAAGATGCTCTTCAAAGTTATGAGCGAAACATGACTAAGTCCAGTCCAGAACCATTCACAGCTTGTGGGTCTTGTGAAGGCTGTATCAGCCCTTTATATAGTCTTTAAAAATTCTTTAACTTTTAAAATTTTATGTGTATGTGTTTTGTCTGTATGTGTGTCTGCACACTTATGGTGCCTGCAGAGGCCAGGAGAGAACATCAGCTCCCCTGGAACTGCAGATGTAAATGAGCCATCATGTGGGCACTGGGAATCAAACCTAGATCCTCTGGAAGAGCAGCCAGTGCTCTTAGACACTGAGCCATCTCTCCAGCCACTCTTTATATATTCTGATGCTTGCATCTTTCCCTCCCTAGGGTTTACTTTTTTTTTCTTTTTAAATATTCTATTTTAAGTATATGTATGTATTTACACATATACACATATTTGTGTGCTTGGACCACATACTCTTTGGGGCCAGAAAAGTGTCAGGTTCCTTGTAACTGGAGTCACAGGAAGCTACGAGTTTTCAGACATGAGTGCTGGGAACTCAACTTTGATTCACTTAACTGGCAAGCATCTCTCCAGCACCATTAGGGTCTACTTTTAATTATTATATCATACTTTCTCCCAGTTCTCCAGCTCCTACTTCCTCTGGCCTCTGCTCAGGTTCCACCTTTAAGAAGAAAGACCCATAATCCACAGCAAACATCCTTCCCATGTTAAGGTACCCTTCATCACAAACCCGTTTTGTGTCCTTCACAACACATTATCATCAACATTGTAGTAATTCATTCTTTTGGTGGCCTTTAATGTCTCTGGTATAAGAACTGAGGTCTGTGAGAGCAGATACCATGTCATCCTTAATTAGTGTTCCATGCTCAATGTCTAGACATCACCTAGCACATAACAAATGCCATATTGTTTTCCACCACTGTGACAAATATCTTAGAGTGACAGTTTAAGTGAAAGGAAGATTTATTTTGGCTCATGGTCTCTGTCCATGGTTGGTTGGCTCCATCTTTCTTTGGAACACAGTGAGGTGGCAAGAACATGGGCTGAGGTTGACAGAGGCTGCCCATTTCATGGTAGTCAGAAAGTAAAAGGATGGAGAGGAAGCTTAATCCCGAAAGATAGATCCTCAATGACCTGCTTCTTCCAGCTGGGACCCACTCCCTATAGTTTTACTATCTTGTAAAATAGTGCCATAGCTGGGATCCAAGACTTCAGTGTATGTGCCTTTGAGAGGCATTTAATAACCAAACTATAACACATGCTTAATATATTTTTTGCATGAAGAAAAATAAGCATGCTTTAAAACAAACAAACAAACAACCTAGCTCATTCCCACATTTCTTTCCTGCAAGGCTTTGCTGTAGTGCTTGTAAAATTGGATTCTCTGAGCCTCTTACATGGTCATCATCAGTCAAAAAAATACCAATTTCTGAACTGTAGTTGTGGCAGTACAGAAGGAAGCAAGCCGACCATTCTGAAGGTATATCTGAAATCTCCTGTCATTGTGTTTCTGGGAACACGTGGAAAATTGACTAGTACAGTGTGGTGGGAGCATCACAGCTGCTCCAAAAGGATGCATTCTATCCGAATCTTTTGTAGAAAAAAAGATGGTGAGAAATTAGATTCTATTAAAGAATAGAAGTTAAGGGTAAATGTATTGAAAAGAAAATCCTGTTTCTCTCCATACATATTCATAGAGTAGTTATTATGTACATGGAGTTTGACTAAAGGAAAAGAAAAGAACGAAGATGTATTGAGCACTTTGCATTGTAGTAGGAATTATAACAGATGTCTCACATTTCACTTAATCTTAAAAACAATCATAGGAGGTGGGTAATAGTCCTCATTGTAAATTGTGAAAATATTCCCATTCACAGAATCTGTGTAATTTGCTCAAAGACACAATTCTGTCTTTATTGGTAGCATCAGCAGCTGGCTAATTCTGCATCCTTTTAATTTCTGATTTAAATAAGGATAATTTGAAAAATCTCTTTGCTTTTCGATTTTTATATTTGAAAAAGTTTTGCTAAGGACTATGAACTATGTCTATACCTTTTCAACTGTAGGAGCCCTGGTATCCTTGTGCTTTTCAGAGATGGGTCTCACAGGGTTGTTCTACATTCACACAATTGGGTAATCTATAGTTTGAAAGCCTTTAGATCTACAAATTTCACTCAATAAAGCATATTTATGAGGAACAAAATTGAAGTGAGGCATGGTAGCACATGCCTATGATGCTAGCACTAAGGAGAATGAGGCAGGGAGATTTTGTACTCAAGACCAACTGGGCTACACTGTAAGACTCAGATTCTGATTTTAACTAAAGGAAGAATGGATAGATGCAAGGAAGGGAAGAAAAGAAGAGAAGGGGATGGGAAGAAAGAGAATATAAATAGCAGATTAAATATTACTCACAGATATCTATAGGGCTCAGGATGCCACTCAGTGGTAAAATATTCATCAGCATGTACAAGGCTCTGTTTTATCACCACCATCATAATACGTAGATAATTAATATTAAACAAAACAAGCCAAAGAAAAGAAAGAAAATAACCTACATACCAGTATTCCTGTGTTTCATGTTCTAATTCCAATAACCAAGAGACAAAAAGCCTGTCTCTATCAGTTTATGAATGGATAGGGACAATGAATACTAGGCCAGGTATGGTAGCACATGTGTGTAATCCTGCACTTGGGATATTGAGGCAGAAGTTTATGCTAACTCTTCCAGGGATTAAAAAGAAACAGAAAAAAAGAAACAATAGAAAGAAG
Organism: Rhynchomys soricoides; assembly: GCA_019843965.1. Classification (NCBI taxonomy): domain Eukaryota; kingdom Metazoa; phylum Chordata; class Mammalia; order Rodentia; family Muridae; genus Rhynchomys; species Rhynchomys soricoides. Next base: position 4,255,605 of record JADRCH010000063.1, on the reverse strand, counting down.
AGGAGGACGAATGGGAATAAGTGAAGAGGGAGGAGGGAGGAAGAAGAAGAGGAGGAGAAAGAAAGGAAGGAGAGGAAGAAGGATGGTGCACATATACATGCGATGATACTGTGTCGGCACAATCTACAGAGGAGATTCTCATGGAGATCATCATATTAAATGAAATAATCTAGGGGAAGAAAGAGAAGCACTATACAATGTCATTCACGGGTAGAATGTGAAGGAATTGATCTTACACAATTGGAGAATAGAATGGTTGCTTGCAAGATCTTAAGGGAGATGGGGAAAGGGTGGCCAGCAGCACTGTGTGTGTGTGTGTGTGTGGGGTAAGGGTGGCCAGCAGCACTGTGTGTGTGTGTGTGTGTG
>JADRCH010000063.1:4203577-4254839 GCA_019843965.1 Rhynchomys soricoides | reverse complement strand
AGGAGGACTGTCTTCCAGGAAGAAATGAGGAGAAAGATATTTTTAACTCTATTTTAACCTGACACAATGTATACATTCATTACCTCACATTGTGTCGCACTCATGGGTACCATTTTCATGTTTTTTTATCCACCAATTCAAAAATGAATTTAAAGAATAAGCAAGTTTCAATAGCAGGACACTTGATAGCTTAGCTCCATTAAGATGAGGAAGATATTCTGTTGACTATCACCATTGACATTCAGTATTGGAGAACCTTCTTGGTTAAACAAGGTAAGGAAAAACATGAGAGATAAACATTGGGGAGACTATGGTCATCATTTTATATAAGATTGCCTTCATTAAAAATTCCAAAAACAAAGCAATGAAAAAATACCAATAATAGAGCATAAAAATATTATCTTAATATAAAAGTTACCGTATCCTTTACAAAATGGCAAAAGTAGTTAAAATAATTAACATCAGCAAAGATAATAAGCACCAAAAATTAATAAATATGCAAGCTACTTATGACATTAGGGGGCAGGAGAGATCGCTCAGCAATTAGGAGCACCTGCTGCTCTAATGGAGGGACTAGAGCCTAGTTCCCTCCATTCATACCGAGCAGTTCAAACTCCAGCCTCAGAGGGAGACCCTCTTTTGGCCTCCATTGGCAATGGATGCACCTGAGACACATATATACATGCAGATTAAGTCATCCACAAACAGTAAAAATAACTACGTTTCCTTTGATGACTGGAGAGATGACTCTGTGGTTAAGAGCACTTGTTGTTCTCGCAGAGGACTGGGGCTTGGTTCTCGGCACCCACACGGTGGTTCACAACCATCTGTAGCTCCAGTCCTAGATGTCCAATGTTCTCTTCTAAACTCTGTGGGCAGCAGTCACACATGTGGAACATGTACATATATGCAGATAAAACATTTGTCCAAATTAAGATGAGAACTCTCTCAAAAACATTTAAAATATTTTCAGAATTTTTAAGCAATTAAAATACATTTTAAAATAGAAAATTAATAGAAAACCGTAACATTTCATACCATTCCAACTTTGAAAATTTAAAAACATTTGAATAAGAGAAGGTATTGTGCCTGACATGACTTTTTTTTCTTTAAATGATGGGGACAAGGTATTGTTAGGCAGCCCAGGCTAGCCATAAATTCCTGCTTTCCTTCCTATAGTGTTAGAATTAGCGCTTGTTTCATACCCCAAGTTCCTGGTGGAAAGATCATGATTGAGACTCACAATGAAGAGAGGGTGTCATCAAGACTTGGTCTCTGCAGAAGCTTTCAACAGAGGTTGCCTATGCTGTGTCTGGAGAAACAACCTATCCCAGACAAACATGATGTCCAGTCTGTGCTTCTGGTGTCCCTGCATAGCTGCATACCAGGAGTAATAAAAGCCATCCCACCCAGGGAGAAGAAAGTGACTCTGTGACTTGCACTGGAAGGATTGTGCTCATGGCTTGCTCCACTTGCTGGTTTATTTTACCCCCCCCCCATCATGTTCATCTTTCTTCATGGGCCCCTGGGCCAGAATTTGAGAGATTTGTCTAGTGTCCTTGTCTATGTCCGCCCATCTCCCAGCACCAACTGAGGTAGAAGAGTAGCTAGCTATTTGGTCACAGGCATTCATTCCCCCACCACACGTTGTATAGTGATAGGGACTGTGAAGGACACTTAGCATGTATTGGTCATCTTTTCACAATGAAATCCTATCCTTACTAAGAAACAAGACCTTTCACCAGTCGCCTGGAAACTTCCACTCTAACTTCCGTGTCTGTAGATTCTCGGTACTTCGTTCAGGTAGAACCAGATGGCGTGCCCTGTGGAGACCTGATAGTTTTATTAGAAAAAGGTCTTTCAGGTTCTTACTAGTTGTATAGCACATGTCATACTTTCCTTGGTTTTCAAGGCTGAATAATATTTCGTTATATGTGCTGATGGTACTCAGCTTACCTATTTTGATTCATTTTGGTTTATTTACAAAACTACAAACATCAAAAAAAAAAAAAAAAAAAAAAGGACCAGTTATCATGTTAAACCTGATTTTTTTCCACCAGTGCTAAATGAGTGTCATCAAACTATATGCAATGGTGTTATTTGGTGTAATATATTAAAATAATTTAAGGTAGATTCTCTAGCATTGCAGTTCTTAATCATGCAGAAATTGAAGTGGATTGGTCCACTACCAACAAAGGACAGCATAAAAGAGAGGACATAGCTGTGTCACCCCCAACGACCCTTCCAGGTCTGTGATTCTGGAGGCCACAGAAGGGGAAACCTGAGTCCAAAGCTTGCTGTGTGACCTTCTGCTGGTGGTGATGTCCTGGCTTTAAGCCTTAGTCTTACTGTCCAAGACTCAGATCTGGCTGCGTGTGATAAACAGGTTAGTTTAATGATGCTTAGACTTCATTCAGTGAGTGCTTTTTATCACAAGGAGGAGCAAGAGGCTCCTGACCTCAGAGTGCCCCAGGGCCCCCAGGCAGTGCTGTGCTATGGGCTCTGTGTCTGTGGTCTGCTCCTCACTCTTTTGAGACCACACTGCTCAGCTTCTAAAAGCACAATTAATTTTTCCTCCCTTTCTCATTGCAGTGAAACATCATCTGTCATTGAGACCACCACACCACCTGGATGAGCTGCAGAAGTTCTGGGGAGGTCAGAGGTCCCTGTTAGGTCACAACTTCTGCTTAGGGGCAAAGACAGGGTGATTTGAAATTCCCATGGGGGGGGGGGAGATGGATGGGAACTAGTGTTCAGGAGCGAGAGATTGGAAGTTCAAATCCTTTGGAAATGTCAACAGATCCATTAAAGTCACCTCTGCTCAGGGCTCTCTGAGACACACCTGGAGGGAATCAATTCCAAAATATCAGTGATCACTAGGTGCTTAGAGCTGATAAATATAGGTTAATGAGGCCCACTTAGTTAAAGAATGCTGTAAAGTACAGCCATGTGGATTTATCAATGGAAGGGGAAAAGACATGGTCAATCCACAGAGATGAAGATTCTTGCTTGCATGTGTGCCCAAGCTTACCCTAGTAGTTTGATAAAGAACATTTGATGAAATGCAAAATTACTCCATGTAGTCTGGATTTCTCATGCAATGCATATTAATATTTGCCTTTTTTTCTTTACTTAAATGTTTCTATCATTAAATTTTCAATCACATAACCACAGGATATGCAAGATATAAACCACAGACAATTAAATGATAGCTAAATAGTGGGACTAACTTGATTAAGCCGGTATGCCATGAAGAATGCAAACAGCCTCTCTAGCTACTAAGTGAAGTATTCTCTCTGGCTGATGGCCCTCACCCAGCTATTTCCAAGAGTCAGGAAGTGCCTTAGATGCTGGGAGATAGCCATGCTCCTGGAAAGGGCTTTGAGGGATATCCTCAGATTCCTTGTTTCCACCCTGATGTAGGCTTCTTTGGAGTCTGCCTCAGTTACATTTCTCATTGCTGTAACGAGAGAGCTGTAGAATCAACTTGAAAGAAGAAGGTTCATTTTGGCTGACATTTTGGGACATGGTCCTTCATGACGTGGAATTCAAGAGTGCCAGGGGATAGAGAGTAGGCTACACAGTTAAAAGCACTTACTGCTCTTACAGAGGCCTCAAGTCTGGTTCCCAGCACCTATGTTGAGTGGCTCACTACTGTCTGTAACTTCAGGTCCAGGGGATATTATGCCTTCTTCTGGCCTCTGCAAGGACCTACACTCACATGTAACTAACCACATAGACATATGGACACATAAAAAAATAAGTAAATCTTTAAAAGAAGAAAGAAAAAACAGTAAAAACAGATATGAGAGAGGCAGAATATGAGGCAGCTAGGCACCCTGTCCCTGCAGCCAGCACTCAGAAAGAGGAGTTCCACTTGTCTTCTTTTTTGTTCAGTTCAGGACCCTGAGGAATATGTCTCCTAGTATTTATGATTGGTTTCCCATCTCAATTAAGCCTGCTTAGAAACACTCTCAGATATGCCCATGAGTATGCCCACAGATGATTTAACATTCTGTGATGCCGCCAATCAAGGTTAACCACAACATCTCCCAAACATTATGTTTCTTAGATGAACTGAGTTGAACATAAATCTGTTCTAAGGAAAAGATGAGGAACCCCAGACACCCTGAATGGAGTTGGTTTGGTTGTCGTTTCTTTTGTATTTTTAAAATTTGCCTGCCTTTGGAAACTTTTTTTTTTCCATTTTCTTCCAAGGTTCTTTTCCTTCTAAGTCTTGGCTGGAGACGCCCAAAATTTCACTCTCCTCATTCTTGCTTGGCAGCAAGGCTGACATCTATTTCACTCAGAAAGTAGATACAGTACCAGTTGGCCAAACTGAAGGAGTCAGGAAAGGTGATGGGTTATACAGGCTGGGAGAGTTACAAAGTCAAAATAGGAAGTTTAAGGAGCCTCATGAGCAGAAACAACAGGAAACATCAGTACTGCTGTGGCAGGAGGAGGTAAGAGCAGGTGACAGTGGCAGAGACAAGCTGGAGCTGCCGGTGTGGGATGAAGCTACACAGAGACATCACTGCTAGAGATGTCTCCATAACTGGAGGGGTGGAGCTCATGACACCAAACACCATAAACACCAATAGGAATCTGTAAATTGTGTTTTACTGAGAGACCTGTCAATCTGAGAAGTCAGTAAGCCTGTACCCTAGAAAATAGCTTGACACCTTGGCCATAGGGGACAGGGAAACAAAGGCAGCTAATCATTCCTGATCTCAGTCCTATCCTCTTGTCATGTGCTCATCTTGTCCCTGAGATTCATTGTATTGGTGTCTCTCTCTTCATCATCTCCAACATGCCTTCTGTATTATCATTTCTCTGGGCAGCTAGGCTTGGACACCCCCAAATCAGATATTGGTTTTAGCTAGTATCTGCCTATAAAGGTCTACCAATGTCAGTCCTATGTTGCTTTAGATCACTATCTGGTCTAGGACATTAATTTAGAACAAGGAAAACATTGGCTTTTGTGTATGGGCTGAATTGTTTACACTGTGTATGTACAGAGCATTCTTTCTACAATATGGAGTCCAAATGTGTCCTCATAATGTAGAATATAAAAGACACCCATCTGTCTTGCAAGTCATCATTGCAAGCAGGAAAAGGGGTGTTTTCTTTTTAATAAAATGGTTCCTTTCATACAGGTGAGACATTATTTCTCCCCATATGCCCTCCTATGATGGCTGTGTCTGGATACACTGGTTATTCTGGTGAGGTTATTAAGGATGATTAATGTGGTAGAATACCCGGACCAAAAACACCTCAAGGAAGACAGGGTTAATTTTGGCTTACATTTCTAAAGGCAATGAGTCTACTGTGTCAGGGAAGACATGGCAGCATGCAGGAAAGACATGCCAATAGGAGCAGGAAGCCAAGTAAGTATACAGAGAAAGTACAACCTAAGAGATCACACAAGAGTGTATCCAAAAACACAGGGAATGGGTCCAGGCTATAAAACCTCAAAGCTTGCACCCAGAGCTATTACTCCTTCAGGAAGACAGACCCTCCTAAAAGTTCCAAAACCTTCCCACACAATGCCACCAGCTGAGAAGCAAGTGACAAAATACATGAGCCTGTTGGGGACAGTTCTCATTCAAACTATCACATTCGAAGATGAAATCATCTACCATGTTTTCTAGATAAGTAAATAGAATCACAGAGTTCAACAGTTCTTCAGCTGGGTGAACTGGGCAAGAGAGGAATCCATATCTTTTGGATGGAGATGATAGCATGAGGGCCAGATGGGGAAGAGGGCTCAGAAATAGAAACTGGGATGTGTGTATGTCTATTATTTGGCTAAAATGTTTGTAAGAAGCTGATTGGTAGCAATAAATAAATAAAGAATGGTCATTGAGGGGATTGTTTTGTGTGTGTTTCTTGCAAATGAACATTCATTTGTTTTCTTCATAGTTTTGTAGTAGAAATGTGGATATTTTGACCTCTTTGGATTTATTGCAACATTAAGACTATCGTGAGGACCAGGAAAGCTCTGGAGAGCATCCCAAGCCTTAAGATTGACCCACTTGCTTCCTGAACATGGAGCCAATGACCTAGTACAGAGCATATTACACTAGCAAGGTTGGTGGATATCTGTTAACAGATGTTATTACACACACACACACACACACACACACACACATGCACACTCATGTCTAATACACCACAAAATATTATTAACCATCTTAAAATACACAGTTAAGTATCATTAAGTACATTGACCACATTGTTGGAACCAGTTGTTTCCAGATTCATTTGCATCTTATAAAACTAAAACTCCATGTTCTTTGAATGATACCTTCCCATTTCCCCATCCCTCTGCTCCCTGGCAACCTCATTCTGCTTTCTGTGTCCACTTGACTACTCTGATTTTCCCATATAAGTAGAATCGTATGGGATTTGTTTTTGCGACAGGCTTACTGTAATTCTTGTAATAACCTTACTGTTGCCATGTTTCTGAATTTCTTTTCTTTTAAAGGTACACTGTTCTGTTGTTATAGGCTGCATGTTGCTTGTTTATTCATTTATCATGGTTGCTTCATTATTAAAAGCTATTATGAACACTGGTGTGCTTTCAATTCTCTGGGCATGTTACACAGGAGCAGAACTGCGGAACTGTAGGCTAAGTCTGTTTGTAAGGTTTTGAGGATCTGGTAGCTGGTTATACCATCTTATAAAGCTCCTCAAAGGGAGCCATGGTTCCTGGTTCTCTATATTATAGCAGCACATTATTCCCTGCTCTGTTTTGTTTTTGTTTGTTTGTTTGTTTGTTTGTTTGAGAGACTGGCCATCCTAATGATGTCTATGAGATAATATCCTATTGTACTCAACTTTGAGCATCTCTAGTCATTAGTGATGTTGGGCATCTTTTCAAGTGCTTGTTGACTATTTGCATATCTGCTTTGGAGAAATGTCTATTCAAGCTCTTTGCCCATTTTCCCCCTTTGCGTCATTTTATTGTTAAATGTTTTTATTTCTTGTTTGCTTGGAATTTTCAGCATGCATGTTTCGGCCTTATCCTTGTGCATGGCTGTGTGTGTTTCTAAAGGTAGGGAGATTCCTGAGAAAGAAGGTGCATGTAGTGACGTGTGTGTGTGTGTGTGTGTGTGTGTGTGTGTGTGTTCCAATGGTTCCATTCATGTAATTTCTATCCAGTGACCCTTCAAAAAGAGTGATGACTTCTGTGAGAGTAAAGGATAAAATGGGCACATAGATATGATAAACAAAAGTTTGAAAGATCCCTGTTCTCAAGACTCTGTCCCTTCAGAGTCACTTCTCTGTAATATCTTCAAGTGTGGGGTAACATATGAAGATTAAATCCTTCCAGCCACCCACAACAGGGGACACATGCTTATGTTTTGAATATTTTAGTCTTTGGGTAAAATGGGCTAACAAAGCCTGCCACAGATTGTATAAAAGGAAAAGGTAGTTTAGGATGGAGAGAGAAACCTTGGGAACGGGGGAGGAAGGATCTCAAGATTCTCCTGGCTTGTGCAAGTAGAGAGAGCCTGTGAATATGCTGAGAAGGATGATCTGAGTTCCTCTTAGGGGCAGCCTCCTCAAGAAGTGGCCAGGCCTCAGAGACAATGACCATGCCTCTTAGGAGGAAAGGAGGAAGTTCACAGGCATTGTCCAACTGGCTCAGAACTCTCATGGAGTAAAAGTTGGAAGATACAAGGTTCTAAGACCCCAAACAAAGAAAGAAAACTAAGAGCTGTTGAATAGGAAGCAGGGTGGGCAGAGACAGAGCTCTGTCCTCTTTTTGGCCCGTATTCTAAATTGTGGTACAATTCCTGCAAAGAGAAGGGATTTCTCACCCTCCTCAAACAATGGAAAAAATAATAAGCTGATGAACAATATGCAGAATTGTGATAGACATTGTTGCCTTTCAGTTTCAGGACCAAGATTCAAGCCCCTGATGTGTGCACAGGTGCTCCTCAGTTTACAGTGGGGCTGCAACAAAGCCACTGTAAGTTGGGAATTCTGAGTACATTTAAATATGTGTAGTCTATCACCTTAAAGCATGCTCAGAACATCCATTTCAGCTCATGAGTGGGTACAATCAGGAAGTGTTGGCACTGCTTAGAAACTACAGCGCATTACTCTTACATGAGTATAATCTTGTCTGATCATGAGGTCAGAAACCTTCAGGTTGAAGTGTCATACCTGAAGAATCTTGTATATTTTAATGAAGCCACTTTCAAGAAAGGGCCATAGCCTCTGGTGTCATGCCTAACTGAAGTCTCTAGCTCTGATGCATCGAATGACACTATTTATTTATTAAAAAGAAGTCTGTCCAGGAATTCAAGCATGGTCTATTGGAGGGTCCCCAGGAGAAAGGTAATCTGGGAACCTTGGGCTCCTCACTTGGGGAGCCAGTGCTGAGGAGTGTCTCTGTCAGGAGTGGCAAAGCCACCATCTCATTTAACGGGTAATGTGCACAGGGAAAGGTTCGATGGCCTCCATTATTCAAGGATCTACATGTGCCTGGTAGCAACAATTACCAAGTCACATAAATACAACAAAGTTAATTAAAATGTTAGCTGATATAAATAACCTAAGGTTATTGAACATTGTTCCATTTTAAATTAATAAATACGCAAAGGTAATGTTTATAATTAAAGCCATAATTTATCTGCATGCTCTGTTTGTTTAATAGCAGTGGTAACATACCACTACATGCAGAAATGCAGTAATAGATTTGTTTAGCACTGACATTATAAACAAATGTCTCAGTCTATTTATTCTAAGTTATGATACAGATTCCTTCCACATGCATCTGATGGCCTTTAAACCATTTAAAATGAACTGCATTAATGTAATCTAATCTTGATACTGAACATAACATTTCAGTTTGAATTATCCTGAATCCATGATCCATTTTATTACTCACAAAGCGTTTTACACATTTATGATGATGGCAAACCTTGCTCTGTTATTTAAATCCCATTTCAAAAGGGATGTTATTTAAACAAAAAAATAAAAATAAATAAATGCCACACATTTGGGGTAGTAAAGTGCACATAAGGAGAAGCCAGTGCCCAGCAAGCCCTTTAACAAAGCAAACAATTCAGATTTTTATGACATTAGCAAATAATAAAGGGAAGAACTGACATTTACAGTTGATGAAATTTTACGTTATAACAGGTGATGAAAGGGAATGAAACAGGGAAAACCTGCAAGGCTCAGCCACCCCAAGGACAGAAAGCTCTACCTAACATTGCCTTTGGGGACCTTTCTCTCACTTCAACCTTTATCCAACCCCTGCAAAGGTCCTAGGTCTTCCCTGGATGGAAGGCTTGCTCAGATGCCTGGCTTGGGAGACACCTTCCCACCCTTTTGGCCTCCTCCACTCCTCCTTCCACCCTCTGTCTTCATTTTTCCAGCCTCTCCACTTCCCCCACCACCACCACACCCACCCCTCCCCCCACCCTGGCTTTAGGAGAACATGTGCTCTCCACCCTTCAATCTATAATAAACAGCCAGCCTTGTGCGCGGGATAGCGGAGATGGGAGAAAAGTCCTTATGGCTTTCTTGTGTCCGTCCAGGTGTTTCTCCTTGGTACACTGTCTCCCTTTCCTCATTCATCCCCTTTTAAATAAAAGATTCTTCTGGACTTCTTTATAGTCGTTGAAAGAAGTTGCGCTTTATTTCAGAACGACTGTTCCTCTGCATGGCTTAGAAACGACTGCCTCTTTAGTCCAATGAACACCACCAATAGTTCATTAAAATAGACGTGTCTTTCTTTCTAAAAGAAAGTTAAATGTGTAAGTGGCCCTATTTTTGGAGATAGAATGGGTTGGAGATTTTATTTTAAATTCTGAATAGATTATACACTTTGAAAAAAGAATCCTAAAAGGATTTTAATCCTGGAACCTTTGAGATTTAGAGGATTTAAATTTAGGATTATATGCTATCCTGCTGCAAAACTTTCCTGTGTAGCTGTACATGAGGAGACAAAGAGTTGGCCTGCCTCTCAGCCTGCCTCTGCTCCTCATGTGCTGAGTTAGCAAGGCATCTGTATGGGGCTGGGGTGAATGTTCCAGAACCAAACCTGTAGGTCTGGACTGCTGTAAAAGGCTCCAAACAGCTAGGGAAGTAGTAATGCCATCAATGCTGGTAGACAAAAGCTACACATTCTGAGGTAATGGCTGACAGAGAGGAGGCTGCATGGAGAAGGGGAACCCAATCCTCCATCTTGCCCTTGCTGCTTCTTACCGATCCTTTGTGTTCGGGCCTTCTAAAGATTTATGTTGGGCTGTCTTCCTGGAGACTCCCCAGGGAGTGAGTATGTGGCAGCAGGTGAGGTGAAGGTGAGGTGATGGGTCAAATTCTTGGCCTCCTCCCAAGTCTTACTTGCAGTGGCTGTTGAAGTATTTTTGGTTACAAACTCATTCCTATTGTGGAGATTTAAAAAAATAACTATTAGAAATAGAAGAATTCACTGGTTTTTAAACTTAAATAACTGTGATAATAAAAATATATGCATTTACACATTATATATTTACACTATATATAGTGTGTGTGTGAATACAAACATCTGTTTGATTTTAAAACATTGTTTTGGATGGGGAAGAAATTTAACCCACAATACTATAATGCATAACACCAGTGTATGGAAGGTCAGAGGAAGAGCCCTTCACTGAGTGTAGCACCTTGGGGCCAGCCTGAAATCCCCATGACTTTTTTTTTTATGCTAGATCCTGAGATACAACTGGAGACTCACATAACAGAACAGTGGTTCTCAATCTGTGGATCACACCCCTCTGGAAAGCACAGATATTTACATCATGATTCACAACAGTAACAAAATTACAGTCATGAAGTAGCAACAAAAATAATGTTATGGTTGGGGTTACCCTAACATGAAGAACTATAAGTAGAGGATCACAGCACTAGGAAGGTTGAGAACCACTGAGTAGGAAGATCCCTAATCGGGTCTCGCCTCCACTTTTTCAACTGTTTTCCATGGAATGAAAGTTAAACCAGGAATCATTTCTGTATCAGGACATAGAGATGCTCCACAGAACCTGTCTGGTAGCAGATCTGGGCCACAAACCCATGTACCCCAACTTTGTGTTCTGATGCCTTTTTTGAAGACAGTTACCCAGAAATGTGCAGTTATTTTAGGCAAGTGACAGTTTCCAGTTAGCCTAAACATAGACTGATCAATCCAGGAAGCCCAGTTTAGTAGCATCATGTCTGATGGGTTGGTAGGAATGTGCAGCTTTGGATTAACTCTTCGAAAATAAACAGGGACCTTCATGTGGAGTCATGAGGTAGATTGGTGGGGGTGAAGTGAGGACTGGAAATAGGGAAAACAGGACGGTAACTGGGCCTGTGTTCAAAGCTTTATAGTGAGCTTAGCCCTGAGGCTGGTTCCCATACGTGTGTGCTGTTAAGTATCGAGCATTTTATAACCTTAAAATACTCTGGAAAGTGTCTCAACAGGGGTCGCTGTGACACACACCCACCAGGGGAGAGTTGACAATATCTGAAACACAGTTAGATGTTGCTAAACAATCTACAATGAACAGGACAGCTTTCCCAACAAAAATGTATCTGATTTACCAAATGGCAGATGATGCCAGTGCCCACCTGGGAGCAACACCCTTGAGAATTTATCAATAGAGCTCAGACAGGTGGTCTCATAATGACGCAGCCCAGTCTCTTCCTCCCTCCCATTTTCAGACACAGTACTGATGGCAAACATGTTGAATGTTCAGAATGGTGTTCCATTCTGATGGAGGAGACAGGTAAATCAGATGGCAGAAGGGACTGTCACTACAGGCAGAAGAAGAGCAGGTGGGGGCACCTAGGCTTCTGGCATCTAACCTTGAAGTGAATAGTGTGCACAGCCACATTTCATTGTGACTTTTGCTAGGAGTAAACACTTAATCATTTATCTATGGCAGAAGGATGGAGGTGACTTTGGGGAGAGCAGGGGAGTTGCATTGAAATTAGGGTAGTAGAACCCCATGGACATATGGGTAGCTCAGATGCCACAGACAGAGGGAGGGAGTGAAATCCCCAAGCCAGTTAGAGGCAATCTCTCCTTGAGAATAGCATCTTTTAAATGTGGGAATTCAAGAACTCCAAACAGCCAGCACCTTGGATCTTATTTTCTAAAAGCACTGCCCATTGCCTTGAAAAAAGAGCTTTTTCCTCTGCCAGCCCAGGAGACAAAGAGCATTGCTTTGCAAAATCCATAAAACAAAAGACTCCAACAGTGTCAAGCCTCTTTAAACAATCACTTGCGCTATGAGGCAAAACAAGGGAGAGACATCCGGATAAGGCTGTGGTGGTATTTTTCATGTTGATTGCAATAACACCATCAAAGCCATGCACATTCTGTGTAAAATCAATGTCTGCTTGTTGGAAGGGGAGGGAGAAGGGGAGAGGCCTGGGGATTTTATCTTGTAAGTCAGCTTTGCAGATAATCGCATGCCTCGGGCCTGGAACAAATTGATGGCAGATCAATGGTCAGGAACATGAGCTGTGCTCCTCTTTGACTATGTGCTCCTGATGGGGCTGAGTCTCAGGACCATGGAGGGGCTTTCTAGTGGGCAGGTGGAGCTCTGGAATGATCTGGCAAGGTGACTAGGGTGACGAGAACCATTCAGGGAGAATCTGGGTAGTAGCATAGAGAACTGGAGGGGTAAGAAATGTTCATATTGGAAAAATATCCCTATTTAATCAAAGGGCCAGATGTGTGGACAACGTCTGGGTTTATGTTAAAGAAATGTTCATGGAGTATAACTGTCCTGATCAGAGGATATTTGTTGGTTTGTTGAGGTGTGTTTCTGCTCCCAGTTAAACAGGGTTAACCAGTGGTTGCGGGGTGTGTGTGTGTGTGTGTGTGTGTGTGTGTGTGTGTGTGTTTCTTTTACTGGGTGTGCCTGGGAAGGGAGGGAAGGAGGGTGGTCACTTTCCTCTTCTTTTATTTCCAATGATGGAGGAATCTTCATGTATTAATTTTGACCTCACTTTTATCTCACTCCCCTGCAATAAATGAATACCTTCTCTTCTACTGCTTTTCTTTTTCTTCCCTCCCTCCCCCTCCCTCTTTTGTCCCTCTGTTCTTTCTTTAAATATCTCTTTTATGTGTGGATATTTTTTGTACATGTATGGCTATGCACCACATTCATGGAGTGCCCTAGAGGCCAGAAGAGGGCATTGGATCCCCTAGAACTGGGGTTATGGATGGATGGTTGTAAGCCACCACCTATGGGTACTGGGAATTGAGTCTGGGTCCTCTGCAGAAACAAGTGTTCTTATCTGGCTGTACCCTCTCTTTGCCCCAGCCCTCTTGTCTCTTGCTTGCTTGCTTTCCAGTACCCTGGGCATCATGTACTCCGAGCAAGGGCTCAACCACTAACCAACGCCCTCCACTGACGTTTACTGTTTCTTTCCAAGATGGAGGTATTCCCTTTATATGATACTCTGCATTGTGACTCTGAACTCCTTGAGGACTATGGCTCTGCTTTCCCTCCACCCATGTCCCACAGAGTACCCATTAGTTTCTGGTTTCCAAGGATTTTAAATATGTCAGGCTGCTGTATAAACCACCCTTTCCCCTTTAACATTGTTAAAGATGCTTAACGATCTTCTACCTCGTTAAACTCCTTTTCCTTCTTGTGGCCTGAGATCCCACAGAAACGTATCCATCCAGACCTGCCACCCTTAGCTCCGTTCCTCTTTGCTTGTTTTAATTATTGAAACATCTGCTATAAAGCTCTTGCATTTACAAATGAGAATATTCACAATTTATGAGAGTAGGCTTCGCAATACTCTCCAAAGATAAAGTCTCTTTATTTTTAAAAAATAATCACCAATATGTGTGTCAAAGAAAAATTCTTCAAGCATTAGGGAGGGAGGGAGGGAGGGAGGGAGAGAGAGAGAGAGAGAGAGAGAGAGAGAGAGAGAGAGAGAGAGGGGAAATATAATACTGGAGAGTGGTACAAGGTACAAGATACTCAGTTCTGATCCCAAATTAGAGGTGATCTCTGCACTGCAGCAGATCTTCAACTGAAAGGTTCCCTTTAGTTCCTATTTGGATGAAAATACCAGGAAGTAGGAGTTTGGCTTTGGATAGGAGATAAATTGGGACTTTGTCTCCAATGAACAACTTATTAATATTATGTAAATTAACAGTTTATGTATATCTGGGGCTTCTACCTCACCAGAGCAGGGACATATCAGTTACAACTGACTTATCAGGTCCTTGGTGTACTCCCCTCTGACAAAAAGCTTCGATTAACAAAATATCACAATTAGAAATAAAGACATGCTCAGCTTTTGCTTCATCCTCCAAAAGAGTTGGCATGACATTTCTATGGGTCCTAAGAATTTGGTGGTACAACTGAAAATGATTGCTCCAGAATCTTGATCCTGCCCAAAGCACATGGCTGTCTGGCCTTTGCCCACAGGAGTCAGGGCTTGGATCTTCTTGAGTTAGAACAGTTGTGAGACAATCCTTCAAGAATTTCGTTTCCTCAAGTCTTACTTAGTCCTGGATAAGCTGGGTTCTACAGAAGTGGGTTTCTATTGGTCAGCTCTTCCATCACTGAGCCAAGATGCCCAAGATGAATGACTGAAAGGAAGGAAGTTTTCTTTGAACTCATGGTTTCTGAGTCTTCACTCCCTAGTTACTCAACTCTGCTTCTGAACCTGTGGTGAAACGGAATATTATGGGAGAGCAAAGCTGTTCATCACACAGCAGCCAGGATCCGGAGTGGGGTACCTTTCAAAGGCATCTCTCCAGTCACTATGTCCTCAGCTTTGAACTAATGGATCCATCCACTGATGAGTCATCACCTCTCTACAGTGTCATGAGCAGGGCACTAAACCTTCAAAGCACCAGCCTTTTGATGGGACACTTCCTATCCAAACTATATCAGTCAAGTCTATTGGATTGTGTGACTAGCTAGTGCCATTCTACAGGCAGAGCCTGAGGCTTAGCTACTTCCATCAGACACCTAGGGGGAGAAACAGCGAGACTTGTCTTTTTCACTCTTGCAAAGCTTGAATGCTTGTTTTGGAGAAGTGGAGTCTTCCAGAGGATGCAGCTTGCAATTTCTCCCTTCTGAGATACCTTCGTGATATACCTAAACAGTCATATATGGGTAATTATGAACCGAAGCTAGTGTGAGTTATGATTCCCAATGATAGTTCCTCGTGATTTGCTGCGATGTAAATAGCAGTGATTTATTGTGGCTCTGCTGACGGCTTGCTCTGTGATGGATCATAATAGTAGATCATGATAATTATGAAGTCAGCACAGAGCTGCTTTCCCTCCTGTAACTCAATTGTAACATGGCCGCCCAGGCTGCTGAACATCACAGCCTGTCTGCCGGATGCTGGACGGTGTTCAAGAGGAGCATTTTGGTCAGTCGTGAACGGCACAGCAGTTTGTCTCTAATAATTGTCCAGGTGGCTGTACCAACCCAGGTTGATGGCATTTTACTTGCAGATGTTTTAAATTTCGGATGCAAATTAAGTTCTCTGGTTTGTCATTCTTAGGCAAGAGGAATCAACAAAGAAGTGGAGAAGGTCACCAGAGCCAGAACAAATGACATAGCCCAGATCTCTCTGGTCCTCCTCCCCTCGCTCCAGCCTGGTCTGTGTCAGGCACACTGTCTGAGCATGTTTATCAGTGTTTCTGACTTATGTGGAGAACTTTTTTCTCCAAGGCACATCGGATACCTGCCACTTGGACTCTGTTTTAAGTAACTCTAATCTACAGAAATCTCGTCTATTTAGAACAATCATTTCTCAAAAGGAATGCACGAATGCCAGCTAGCTCCAGCCACTCTGGGAATGAAAAGAGTACTTGGGGTCAACTAATTTTGGAAGAGTCCAGGTTCATAAAAGTGAAAAATTGTCTACCGAGAAAAAGAAATGAAGTGGTTTTTGAAAGTTCAAGAAAATAAGAGCTTTCCTGTAGGGCTTTTTAAGGCTTCACTTTGGTAATGACAATGGCTAATTCCTAAGAGAAAAGCAGGGAACACAATTGCTCCTTGACCAGTCACCTCGAGTGGTGGGCAAGTTGGCTGTCAAATCTTCTCTCAGATTTCCAGCAAGCTGGAGAATCAAGGCTCCCTACCGGTGAAGCTGACTTGGCCTTTTGACTTCTGATGGTAGAATGTGGCATCAGTGACATTATCATGGCATTAGTGACCCCATGCATTTCCTTCTATGTAGTTTGCTTTCTATAGCTGTGATAAACCCCATGATCAAATTCGATGTGCAGGAGAAAGTTTTATTTCACCTTAGCCAAGGATTCTGAAGGCAGGAACTGAAGCAGAGACCATGGAGGTTACTGTTTACTAACTTGCTCCTGATGGCTTTCTCAGTCTGTTGTCTTATATAACCCAAAGACTACCTGCATGGGGGTGGCATCACCTGGGCTCTCCCACATCCATCATTAGTCAATCGTTAATTAAGAAACTGCTCAACAGACTTGCCAACAGATACATCTTATGGAGGTGTTTTTTTCAAGTCAGGTTTCCTCTTTCTGGGTACCTCTACCTTGTATCAAACTAAGAAAAACTGACCAGTTCAAGGCTTTTATGGGATCCTTCTGCTTTTAAGTGGCTATTAGATGAGGGTCAGAATTCAGATATGTGCCATGTTATTTCTTTGTTATTTTATTATGTTTCCAGCTTCTTGCTAGGCTACATGGCCTTCTGGATAAGAAGTGGGCTGCTTGGTGAGAGATGTGGCAGGGTAGATTCAGGGGTGCCTTACTAAATTCGACTGACATGTTCTTCTCAGCTCCTGCCAAGGATCACTGAATGATAATGCAGCAGGGAGGCGGTGTCACATTACAGGATCAAGGCTCAGCTTTGCCACCTCCTAACTTTGGAATCTGGGATCTGTTGCATCATGTCTGCTAGTGTTGTCTGTAACATAGTTCTAGGGCTGGATTTCCCAGTGAGTAGAGACACACACCACAAATTCTAATTACCAGAGTTTGATTTCCAAGACTCACATTGTGGGAAAAGAAAATCAACTTTCTCAAGTTGACCTTTGACCTCCACATGCATGCTCTGGCATGTGTGGCACACACCTCCATCTTCAGACACAAAATGAATGAATGAAGAAATGAATAGATGCAAAGTGGGTTCTAGCACAGACACATCAGAGGCTGACTGTCAGCTTCAAGAAAGATGATGGGAAGAGAAGACTGTGACCAAAGCACACAATTACCATGGACATAGATATTGGCTAAACATGTTCATGAAAGTTCAGAAAATGTATCACTGTTTTGTTCTCTTTCTTGTTCAGCAAGTTTTCTGTACCACAAGTGATCTAAAACTGGCTGTGAAGCTAAGGGAGACCTTGAACTTTTAATCCTCCTGCCTCTATGCCAAGTGATGAGATTTCAGTTGTGTGTCACGACACCCAGTTAATGACGTGTTGGAGACCAAACCCAGGGCTTCTAGCATTCAAGGCAAGCACTATAGTAACTGAGCTCTACTCCTAGCCTTCTTGACAGTTTATCCCTTCCATATTTGAGGTAATGAGTTAAGCTGAGGAGCAGACTTGCTATGAGAGTATAGAGTCCTTGTCGATAAGCAAGGATGGGAGGGGTCTTCAGGACATCTTGAGTTCTGTGCAACACCGGGTCAGAACTTGTATTCCATTGATGTCTGGTCTAGCCTGGGGCAAGCTGCCAATGAAGCCAGCCTGTAAACCTAACTGTCAGAAAGGATTCTGGACTAAAGAAGTTAACATGGCTCATTGTTCCTCAATTCCAGTAGAGAAGGTAAATCTCCACTTGGAGTGGTTGGATATTGGGGTCTAAAAGGTGTGAGAGGAGCCAGAGCTGTGCGAGGAAGCCATGCTTGTCAGGATGCTGGATGGAGACAGCGTAAGAGAAAGGATGGCTCCATGGCACATGGTGAATTGGCTTCCTTTGCTGTAGAAGTGATGCTGAGTGGTGTGTGCTTGCCATCAAGAGCAGCACAGTGTCCTTCACAGTACCTCTCTCTTAGTGATTTCACCTGAATTCTCCAGTTTGCCCTTATAGCTGGCAGTGCAGGAGATGGCTCCTGGACTCAATGTGATAGTATGGGCTTGCTCACAAAGCTTTGTTGCTAGCCCTAGGCGTTGTCCCAGGCATACACTAAGAAGGATGTGCATCTCTTACTGTCCTCCTACCCCCAGGAGAGCAGCAGATGCACTTGAGGTCCCGACTGATCATCTCTCCTCTGTGCAGGATTTTAAGGAAACTTAGACCTGTGGAACCCCAGCGACAAAAACAAGAAACAAAAGAGCTGTCATGAAGAATCACACGGACTCCTGAAGTCATGCTTTCATAACTGAATACATAACTTCTTGAGCAATAATGTGTTTGCAAGCTGTTAATTAGCAGCATAATTAATTTCTGTAGATTATAAATAACAGCACAAAGTGGCATTCCCAGGAGAGCCAATGAAAAATTATCCAGACCATTTTAGGAACCAAAACTGCTCTGTAATATAACAGATTTAAATGGCCTCCAGAACAGGAGAGGGGTTGTTTTCCTTTGTTTCCTGTAGGCTTAAAAGGAGTAAGCTTGTATCTAAAGTCAAAACTTTATAAGGTGAGAAGCAGTTTCATTAATCGCCCTGTTCTCACTTATGCCTGGCATGTTGAAAAGGAAAGAAAAAAATCTGTTTATCCCCTGCTTCAAACAAACAGCCGAGGTAAGTAGATTATTCCCACCAGAAGCTCCTCCTGCACGCTAAGCTCAGAGCAATCATTCACCACTCTAAATGAGCAGTTACTTAAAATGTTAAGAAGGGTTGCTAATTAGCTGAAGGAACAGCCTGCCAAGTATTTAATTTTCAGAAAATGAAATGAAGACAGGAATGGAGTGTCACCTCTGTAACCTGAGAACTATCACTTGGTACCCAGTCACTAGGGTGCCAGTGTCCCCAGCCAGGACCACCACTGTAGTTGCCACCAGAGAACAAGAGAGCATCTCTTGGTTTAGAGTAAACAAGTATGCCTTTAGAGTTTGAGGCTGGGGGGTGTGGGGGGCAGGGCAGAGGAGGTCTTAGCTTTATTGGTAACCTGGGATTATTTCCATTTGGAAAGAACCTAAGTGACTTATCAAAAGATTCAGGAAAGTAATTCCAGACAAGAGAGAAAGTGAAGCCAAGAAAATCCAAGGTCCATAGAAGTGAAAGGGAAACTGGTCCAAGGACATGCAACAGATATTCCAGCAAAGGCAAAGGACTGTGGCTTGGTACCATGGGGATTGAGCTTCCTGGTAGCCAGAGGAAGAACAGCATGGAGCTAAGGTGCTCATGTTGTCTGAGTACCCTGAGAGGCTGGGCACAGCAGCCTGTGACGAAAACAGCAGGTGAAGGAGGGGCAAGTTGATGTCATCCTATTTAAGGGTTGTGATCCAGACAAGCTACTGAGCCCCACTTTGTCTTAGGACTCAGTAAACCAACCAACCAACCAACCAAGCAACCATCAACTTTATTGTGATAGCTTAAGATTCACTGAAATTATCAGAGTATGGTATAGATTATGATAGCACTAGGGAAGCTGAGCAAAGAGGATCAGGAGTTCAAGGTCAGCCTGGGATACATATAACAAGACCTTAGCTCAACACGCCTCCCTTCTCAAAGTAGTTATCAAACTTTCCCCAGCAATGATAGCTTCTGTACAACTATGTGTCATCACCACCAGGAACTGACAAGGTGCCACATGACCCAGAAAACTGTGAGCCTAGTTCAGATTTTAGATGTCTCTGGTATGGCCTTTTAGAAAGCACACATATGAACTACTACTAACAGCACTAGAATTCGGGGCTACAGAGCATAGTGCAGATGACCCACTTCCTATTTTATTGACAGTGACCAGGTCACATGCATTCAATAAATGGCGGCCACCACCCATTTCTTTAGTATAAGAGAGTTCCACTGTGCTTCCTAGACAGGAGCTTCTGCACATCTTTGATGATGATCAGTCCAGCTTCTCACTGGGAAGAGTATTGGGTAGATAAGGTGGGGCTAGACTAGACTAGACTCGAAGACTGGTCATTTAATTGGAATTCTCATGATAAAATGGAGACTCAAAGCTTCTTCGCTTCTGTTTCAGATAGTGATTTCTTTCTTGCATCCCTAGCCACTCAGCAAGCAAAAGCTCCTTTCTTATCCTCTGATATAAAAAGAACAAAAGCCTAACTATATACATGGTACTTTTCTAAGAGCTCAAGGCTGCAGAGGAGCAGGCTGCCAGTTTGCAGTTTTATTGTTCTTTGCTCCCATGTTTGAACATTGCTACAGCTAGCTGTGTGATTCTGTCCAATTCCATCCCCTACAGCTAAGCCTTGCCATGTGAACATATCTCATGGTGCTTGTATCCCACCATGGGAAGCATGACACTGAAAAAGAAGAGACAATTTTTACCCCAAAGCAGTTTACAACCCAGTGACGACATTGTGATCACCTATGCTCTAATATTAATACCGAGCAAATTACCAGTGCTGTGTTTAACCTTTGAGTAATCACTGTCTCAGCAACAATAAAGTCACTATAAAGGGGCGTCTGCCCTAGAAGCTATCGTTCTGAAGCTTCTAATATTATCGGAGGAAAAGAGAAACAGTATATATTCAGTCAGCAAACATTTATTGAACACTTAATTGCTAAGTAATGTTCAATGTCCCATGGGTACAACATGGAGGTAAGATGCACAGATTCTTTTTGGAATGTAGTTTACCTACCAATAGGAGAGAAATATAGAAAAATGAATTAACAATGAAGCAAACAGATGGATAAGCAACCAGTGGAAGGTGGGGTGCCACTGGAAGGGCCTAATAGAGGAAGGCTCTATATGGGCAGTGCTGGGCCCTGACGTCTGTGAGGGAAAAGGGTTTGATTCTGCATTGGGAAAAGCAGGAGAGATGAGGGTAACCAAGAGACACAAGACTCAAATGCGACAAGAAAGAGTGCTAGAAAAAGCCAAAACATAATATAAGCGTGTCATACACATGCATGGAGTGGAAGGCATGTCAAGACACGTAGGACAGGAATTCCACGACAAATGAGTCCAGCTGAGGAAGGCAGGCCTTCTGAAGGAGCCACTTAAAGTGTCTGAAGGACAAAAGCCCTCAGATGCATGGAGAAAGGGCAGTTTTCCCCTGAGAACAAAAGTGGATTTTAAGGTTCTGTGAGGAGAGCTATGTGTGAGCACATGAGACAAAAGGATTGGAAAGGTAGAGAGGGCCACACCAAGGTCAAGGAAGATTCATGAACATCTGGTAGCAGAGGCCTGGAAGATAGTATCCTTATCTATTACTTACACTTCTTAGTATTTATAATATTTAAAAACAAGCATTTATTAAGAGTTTGCCATGTGTCAAGCAAATTAAGCAGTTTATTGTTACCCTGTCATTATTGTCCAGAGTTTATTCTATAGCTGAAGGAACCCTGACTCAGAGAACTTCAGTAATTTGTGTGAGGTGACACAAGGTGGCTGAGCCAGGATATGAACTCTCATCTGGTCTCTCTGACCTCCCGGTCCATGGTGTGTTACATGAAGCTCTATTGGAGACACGCTGTTGAATTTGCATCCTCCAGCCTTTCTCTTTGATAGCCCAGAGCATATGGCAGATGCTGATTAACGTGCATGGAACAGCAAGGAAACATCATGCAAGTTAGATCACTGTACGGTCCTCAGCAGTGGCAAGGTTATCTTGCATTGCTACCATTGGCTAACTGAATATCAGCCTTAGTGATGCTGATCATGGAGCATGCCAGGGGAGAACCAGCCTGTGCTTGGTAGAGAAAATAGGCATACTAAGCTTTTTGCAAACTACTAAGTATTTTGGCAGAATATACTGAATACTCCTCCCTACTGACCATCATGGCTTATCCTCATGGCATGCTAGCATGTTATATCTCTTGTGCCCTTTGTGACCCCATAGCTGCCTGAGAGCCTTGGCTCACTGCCAAGGCCCAATGTCGTGAACACCCCGAAAAGATTCTAATTCGAAAATTTGAAGTCTGTTTTCTATTGGCTGTGCATTGTTTTTGCGCCATTAAAAGTTGAAAAATCGTAAATCAGATTGTGGTAACTCGGGCATCACCCTACATGACTCCCTGCCCCCTCCCTTAACAAGTTTTCTCACGGTGCAGAAAATGGGTTCCCAAACATACCAATCACATGACAGAGAACATACAACATGTCTTTACAGCTGTCATTGTTTCTGCTCTTAAGTGATACTTCAGTGGAAGTGGCTGATGAGAACATAAAGGTAAGGAGAATAGAGGTAAATAAAATAAGGGCGTGACTTTAATTAAGAGATTTCCAGGTCCTACATGGTGTCATTCAGAGCCCAGTCACAATGGGAGCCATGATGCTGGCTCTCTATCTTGTATACTGGTGCTGTCGTAAAGAGACCTGGTCAAGAGAATTCTGTTGCTGCAGGCTTAGGATATCTGGGTTCTGTTCTGAGATAACAATGTATAAAAGCAGAAGGAACTGTACCTCAGTTAACATGGTACCTCAGTTAACATATCACCTCAGTATAGCGTCTCAGTTTCCATGGCACCTCAGTTAGCATGGTGCCCAGTTAGCATGGTGGCTCAGTTAGCATGGTGCCTCAGTTAACATGCTAACCAGTTATCATGGTGCCTCAGTTATCATGGTGCCTCAGTTATCATGGGGCCTCAGTTAACATGGAGCCTCAGTCAGCATGTACTTCTGCACTCTATCAATTGAATGCCTTTACTTTCCCAGATTCTCCCTGCCTCACTCTCTTGGACTCTGCTGATTATTATTAAACAACCTAGCTCTTCTTTTGAGATTCATTTTTTAATCTCTAGATGAAGTTGCTTACAAATATTCATTTGTATTTGTCTCAATTATCAGCTTGAATTCATCTTTAATGACAGAAAATTAGAAATTGTACCCAGGCTTAGTATTGAATTCTGTGACAGAATGGGATGTGTACCACAGAAAAAGAAAGAATAAGCACACACGTGAAAAAATCAAATTGTTTTCAAAGTTCCTACTGTACCAAATGTCCTCTGACTATGTGTCTTCAGTCCACTATATATGCAAAACAAACAAACAAACAAACGAACAAAAAAACGGGCTGAAGCTCTTCTTTACTGTGTGGATCAGTATGCTGATCATTATATTTAAGAATAGCATGTTGTTATGGCAACTGAACAATGACAATGACCACCGCTTGGCTGTTGAGACAGGGAGTGGGCCAGGCTCTCACAGCCATCAGCATTGGTTTCCCTGTGTCTCTGGTCTTCTCACCAACTGTACAGACTGCAAAGGCACTGCTTCTCCTAGGGAGTGGAGGTTAAACGCCTGCATCGTATGCATGGTGAGAAGCCCCATTATGGCTAAAAGCCATGAAAAACACAGAAAAAGGGGATGGTAGTGAGCTTCACTGGGCTGATTCAATCCTACTTCACTATTATTTAAAGTCACAGGCTTCTTTCCCCTCGTTCTTTTCTAGCTTATAGCTTTTTATTATGTTTGGATTGAACAACACTTTATCTTCTCTGGAGGTTTTCCCTATTTTTCTTTTCCCTTATTTTTTGAGAGATATAATTCTTTTCAGATATGCTGTATATAGGCGGAGGGGTTACAAATGTCTCCAGTACTTACTTTTCTTATTGGTGTTACCAAATACTCAAACAAGAAACAAGTTGAAACAAGAAGAGTTTGTTTGGACTTAAAGTTTAAGGGGACAGTCCATTATGCATGAGAAGGCGTGGCAGCAGATGCTTGGAGCAGCGGATCATGCTGCATCCCCAGTCAAAACACAGAGATGAATGTATTCTGGTGTTTGGCTCCCTGTCTTTTTATTTACTCTAAGACTCCAGTGCATAGGATGGTACCAGCTACACCATGGTGGGTCTTCCCTGTTCAGGTAAACATTTCTGGGAACACCATCATAGAAACCCCCATGTGTATTTCTATGATGATTTTAAATCCAGACAAACTGACGATAACTATCAACCACCACAATTTCTAGCAAACTGACAAGCTTGTCATTCATCTCAGTGCCATGTTTTGTTGTTCAGGGGCAAAAATTTGCAATCATAAACTCTTCCGATTCTATTACAGATATTAACCACTAATCACACACATGTGCACACATACATGGCTATTGAAGATTTTTCTGAAACAAAATGTATCATGTGATTTTTGATTGCATATTATACATGACCAAATTATTAATAAAAATACAATAGCGCCATAGAAAAGATCACAAATATTTCTGTCTGGAGGAAAAGGTTCTAAGTGGCTAAGAAGCATATGAAAAGATGCTTAACACTGATGCTTGTCAGGAGCATTTCCAAGTCAATACCAAATGCAAACTTGTGTTACATTAGCACTCAGTGCTGGTAACATGCCAAGAGTGAGTGAAAGAAGATCTCACCCACTATAGAAGGAGCTAGAAATCATTTCAGCTTCTGGAAAGAAAACTGATAACTAACACTCGTTTTGAGTGAACTTGGATGTTTTGATCTGGCTAATTAAAAAATAAAAAGCAGCAGCATCCCATAGTACCTTTATTCTAGCATGGTTTGTATTGAAAGATAAACCAAAGGAACAAAGTCAACTGAATACCAAGCAATGGTGGGATGGTCAGATGGGACCTGCTGGATTCACAGCCTATTTCTTTTTGTCATTTGTCTTTAGATGATTGCTATAACATTCACTGCTGCAATGTAGTGAGAAAAGCTGCGCGCAGGGGTAGGTACACCCTATGATGCTATTCCTCTAACAGTGACAATTGCAATGAAATTCTAAGTAGGATGTTGCCGGCTGTATGCATTTGTTTGATCATGAAGGGATGTCTAGAAATAGAAACACTCAACCCTTAATCTTTGCTGCTGGTGTGTGGCATGGAGAAATAAAATGTGGGGAGGGAAAGAGAGGCAAAGAGGCATGTGAATAAAATTACAACAGAGAAACCAAAGAAAATGTTCGTAATAAAATAATATCCAGTATTCTACACAGGGGAAACCTGTGCATGTGTGTACCTAGGAAAGAACATACATGAAAATGTGCTGACATGAAAGCCGAGTTCACCTGTGAATGATGTGGCTTCGAGTGATGTCAGTGTTTGTTGTGCTGACTTGGTTTTCATAGTGTGCACAGATGGCGTTGTCAAAACTATCATCCTTTCTCCATCTCTGAACTCTGCCTTCTGCTGGTCTCAGTCTCAGTTAAACTGTTCCTCAAGTGACACTGGATAAAGCAAGCTAGCCCAGAATTACTCTGTCATTTCAGCAAGCGGTGTAAGAGCACCATGTTCATAACGATTAAATAAAAGTCTCTAACATATTCTCATTGGTCCAACTTCATATCACAGCCCTGTCTTCATTTCTTTACTCTTGCCCTTGGCTGTGGGGATTTGCTCATTGGTCAGGCTTGGGTCACATACCCAAACTTCTTGGACTGAGAGTGAGAGAGACCAGTTTTCCAAAGGAAAGAGCATAGGAAAACAATAGGAGGCTAGGTCTCGAATGTTCTAGAAGGAGAGGAAGAAATGGTTGATCAAGAACATTAAATAATATGGTGAAAAAGGTTACAAACTGTGGGGAATAAGCAAGGATGAGTGAATGGGAGATCAGGAAGGGATTGTGAAAAAGGTATTACAGTTAAGACCAAAGTTTCTGTTTGTGTGGACATGCTTTGCTGGATAGGGGTTAGCGCTTTAGCAGCTGACGATGAATCCACTCCGATCCAGTAAAAGATCTGATGTTTATTTAACATCTGGAAGATGTGAAAAACTAAGCATGGATGCTGTATACTAGAAGAAAAGAACTGGCTTCATTTTCTTTCCAGCTAGAACTCTGCTTCAGTCACTGGTTTTATTATAGTATCCTTGGAGCTAAGGACGAAACAAGATAAAAGTTGATAAAACTGCCACACACACACACACACACACACACACACACACTCACACACACAAACTATGCCTAAGAAAGCTAGAGGATATTTGCTAATTCTTCAAATTGATGCAGTTGGGTGTATGGATTTCCTTAATGGAACAAGATTGCTTATAGAATCATAAGACCTGACAAGAGTGAGGAATGTTTGCTTAGCTTTGTAGTTCTACTATAAGGAAGAAATTGAGCAGTAGAAGGTGTGTGTGTGTGTGTGTGTGTGTGTGTGTGTATTCCTATCCTGTCTTTATACAATACCATACCTACTCTTGGTGCTTCACTTAAACTCAGAATATAAGTTGTAGTTAATAATATGCTCTTTCTGAATAAAATAGGAATTGCTTATTAAAAAGCTAAAAATTAGTCCAAGAGATGCTTCAGTAGGTGAAGGCACTTGCTGCTAGGCCTGATGATTTGAGCTCAAACCCCAGAACCCATATGGTAGAAGAAGATAACCAACTCTGAAAAGTTGTTGTACTGACAATTTTGGAATTTTGGTTTATTTAAAAAACACAGAAATAGAATATGTTTTTGTTTTATTCCCAGGTGTGGGATATGGGGTTGTTTCATAGTATGTCTAGCAGATGACTGTGATTTGACTCATGATCTTGTGGCGGGTGAGTGTGGGGTTGATTTTTCCAGCTGCAATTGTGTGACGTTCAGAATTCTTGGAACTGTTCAGAAGGTATGTAAGTGTTAGGGCCCCAAGGGTTGTCGGTTGTTGGGTTATTGTGAGGTTCTTGTTGGATTGTTGTTGGTTTGTTAGTTGTTGGTTGGGTGTTGTTAATCACAATGTGTTAAGCAGAAACAAAGAAGAAAGAAGAAGGTGGAGAAGAGAAGGAGAGGAGGAAGAAGAAGAGGAAGAAGAGGAGGAGGAAGAGGAGGAGGTGGAGGAAGAGGAGGAGGAGGAAGAGGAAGAGGAGGAGGAGGAGGAGGAAGAAGAAGAAGAAGAAGAAGAGGAAGAAGAAGAAGAAGAAATTAGATATCTTGATGGTGAAGATCAAACTTACCGCAAGGAACTCGACACCACTAATCATCAGGAAGTAGTGTAGCAATAACCTCACCTCCTTTTTTGTCTATCCTTCTTTTCTTTCCTATGTAGTGTTAGGGGTTGAAAGGGTGGAAGAAAGAAGAACACACAAAGGAGCAAAAGACAGCTATAAATTGTTCTCTGAACTCCAGAGGTGCACTGTGGCACCTGATTCCTCCCCCCCATACACAAAATAAATAAGTAATATAAAAAGTAAATAAACAAATAACAAGCTAACAAGGTTAGCTAACAAGCCCTCCTTTTCAAAAGCAAGACTCAAATTTTTATAGTCATTACATTCATCTTCAAGTTCTATTTATGTGGTTTTAATTGTATCTTGATATTTACATTCTATAGTGCCATTGTGTGTGTGTGTGTGTGTGTGTGTGTGTGTGTGTATACATTAGGAATTGATTCCACTGCTTTGTTCACATAGGTAAGCACTCTACTTCTGAATTCCTTTCCTAGACCTATAGCATAATTTGTAAAGGAAATCACCATGAACTGTGGACAAGCAGTGTTTGAGATAGAAGAAGAAAATAAATTTGGTTGGCAAATTGACATCTACATGCCTGAGCAAGAAAAAAGTGTAGGTAGCCCTTTCTGTCTTTGCTTCAACAATGGATCATAACATTTTCTTCCACCTTGCAGACTATAGTCTCCTGCCTCCCTCAGAAGCCAGCTCATTGGGCTCATTTGGGGGTCTTTCACTCCTTCCCACTTCTGCTTTGTTAATGATACCAGTTTAGGTTTCTGACATTTTCCATTTATTTTTTTATCATTGATAAAAGATCAAAGAGAAGTCTTTCTTTTTTTTAAGTTGCAAAAGGAAGTCTCACCTGGTATTCAATGGACCGATTGTGTCCTTTGTAGAGGAAGCATTCCTCTCCTGTGTACCAAAATTCCTCAGCCAGCAAAGTCCAATACAAGAGAAGCAGAGGTGAAAGTCTTTTAGGTTTCTGTTGCAACCAGAGCAAAGCTCTCTCCTCCATGTCCATTTCTCTCCAGCACCCATGAGAGAAATGACATCATCACATTTGTCTCTTTTGTGTTCAGAACACATGTAATTACGTGAGATAATCACCTAGTCTTCTAAGATGCTGCTTCTGACAGCTGGTATTTTGGTAGGCCACTACATTGTTTTGCAAGGAGAGTAATTTTTAGGTTATCGGGTACATAGAACAAGAAGGTAAGATCATGAGCAGTGGAATCTACCTTTCTACTTTTGCTACTCAGTGAAGAGGCAGTGTTGTGTGAGATGCCATGACTGTAAGCAAGGCATTTAGTTATTCTCATGCCTAGAGGGATTGGAGGTTATTGTGAAAAAATAAATAGAAACACGTGTAGAGAGTAAGCACCCTTTAACTATAAATATCTGCCCTCTATGAAGGAACAGGTCTAGTGTAGTTCATTGCTACCACTCAGCATCTGGTCCTGAGAACACATGATGCATTGTTCTGGACCCTGCTACACTCACCAATGATGATATCTGTAAATAACCTTGTTATTGAACCTTTACATCACTCCTGTCTTTGCTATGAGGACCTCATTGTCCACAAACCCATTCACAGGGAGATAATGATGGGCATCCACAGATATGGTTTGCACATGATCCTGGGAATTTTCTGGATGATGGAGCCCTTTGTTGAACAGTCACATGGGAAACAGTCACCTTTCTGGAGCCTGTTTATTACCTATCCTTTAATCTTGTTTCTTAAGTTCCTAAACTTGTATACTTAGAGAATGAAGGCTTAGAATCTTACACAGTGAACAATTAATCCTCCCCCTCCCATTGTTGTTCCAGGCCATCCTTGCATGAAGCTGCAATATGTGAGCAGTCCATTCACAATGACACAGGGCATCAGATTTGAATTTGCTTATCAGTCCTGGTACCACAACATGCTGATATCTACACTGGGAGTGTGAGACTCCCATCAATAACCTGTGTGTGAAGGGTCTCCTTGAGCCCAGTTCTATACACACTTGACTGATGTAACAAGTTGTTGTTACAGGGCTTCCTGACAGTAGAGTGATGGTTCCAACACCTCACACTTCATGAAAGGCAGCTCAGTTTATAGTTTCTTGTTGTGAACTTGTCAGCTGCCTTGAGAATGAGCTGTTTCTTAAAGGGAGACTAACTTCTGAAAAGAACATGGCTTTGTTACTAATCCTTAGGGATTGGAGCTGCTATTCCCCCGATTTCCTCTTACCTCAATCCTCATGTAGTACTCTGATCAACTACAATCAAACACCATCAGGCAGCACAGGATCAAAAGGATCAAAAAGGTCAACTGGCTGAACTGGATCAACTGGAGAGCCTCCTCTTGCTCTGGGTACCCTTCTAAACTGGCAGCTTTATGGGTTACTTAGTCATTCCTCCTTGTGTTTCTAGATGGTTGCAATGAAGCAAAATGCATTAGATAAATCAATATCTGTACATTAAGTGCCAGGGTCTGTATTGATTCATCCCACTCAAAAGAGTAGTTCTTACTTTAGTCTGCTAAAGCAAATGTACCAATGAACTGATGGCTTACACAACAAACATTAATCACTGCCCTGGTGGTTGAGAAGTCCAAGGTCAGGTGCTCTCAGATCCAGTATCTGATGAAAGCTTGATTTCTGGCTTGCAGACGTTCTCCCCCACACTGTTCATCTTGTGATATGAGGTCTGCTCACATGGCTCAGAGTGATCATCCAAATCACTTTTTGTTCTCATAAGGACACAAATCTTACTGTGTGGACATCAGTCTCAGAATATCATCTAAACTTGATTACCTTCCAAGATGTCTCATCATAATGCTAATCTACCTGAAGCTGCATTTTGCATGAATTTGTTGGATTAAAAAAAAAATCAAATACATAGTTTGTCATAACATTTACTATTGGTCATTCAAAGTTCAATTCTTCTTACATAAAAACATACCTATTTTATCCCAACACTACTTAGGAAGTACTTTATCCTGTTCTAGTACTAAGTCTAGACCTTAAATCCAGAGTCTTACGAATACTATACAGCTCAAATACAGATGAGACTTGCAACATAATTTATCGTTAGATAAGGTGCTTCTTCAGTTTGGAGCTTACAAAGCCAAACACATTTTATGCTTCAGTAGATGTAATAGTTAACCAGCAACATAAATATTCTAAGTCAAAGGGAAAAAAAGAGAAACAGTCTACAAGTAAGGATGAAGCTTCTCGATACAAATCCTCATACCCTAAAGAGTAGGACTAATTCTCTCTGGCCAATGCTGAACCCACTGGGACAGTGACAACATTCCTGAGACCTTGCTGTGTGGGGTTACATATCTGTGGCTCTGTTGGGTTTCAGATTGTCATTCCAGGGCTCAGAGTGGTCCTACCTCCATGTTGCCCAGTGTGGTGGTTTGAATACACTTGGCCCAGGGAGTGGCACTATTAGGAGATGTGGCCTTATTGGAGTGGGTGTGGCCTTGTTGGAGGAAGCATGTCTCTGTGCAGGTGGGTTTTGAAAGATCTTCCTCCTAGCTGTCTTGAAGCCAGTCTTCTATTTGTCTTCAGAATAAGATGTAGAATCCTCAGCTCCTCCAGCACCATGCCTCCCTTGGCACTACTATGCTTCCTGCCGTGATGATAATGGACTGAACCTCAGAACAGTAAGCCAGCCCCAATTAAATGTTTTCCTTTATAAGAGTTGCCTTGGTCATGGTGTCTGTTCATAGCAGTGGAAATCCTAAGATCTCAACAACTATCATCTGGCATTTTGGAAATGAGCTGATTGCCTTGAGCACAAGACTTGGCTGGGTGTCACTGATGTTTTTTTTAAAACTGAAGCAGGGGACCTTACCTGTTAGGTCCATACATGTTGGCTTATGATAAGAGAGGCATCAGTAAGAGGCTTTGAAATGCCTTCACAATTATTATCTTGTTCAGAAGAATAATACACATATGTACTCACCTCAGCTCTGTAAGATTAAAAAAAAAAAAGACCCAACAGCCTTCTTCCATTCATCTCACCTTCTCTGTCCCCTTTAGGTCAAATAGACACTGTCTTTCCTGATATCATTCTCCATTTAGTCCTACTCAGTTGTGTTGGCTGATACAATGCATGTCATGTCTGTGCTGATCTTAAAGCTCCAGTTCTCTCTCTCTCTCTCTCTCTCTCTCTCTCTCTCTCTCTCTGTCTGAAAAATTGTGAAATTCCCAGATTTAAGTTCCTATTTGCTTAATAGTTTCATCTTTGACTTCTCTCTCCTTGTGTCTTGCTATGGTCAGGAAGAAGCAAGCTGCTCCGTTAACCCTTTTCACCAAATCTCCTTAGCAAAATATTTATTATCCCTCTCCTCAATTCTACAACATATCTAAACACCAACACAGTTTGCTCTTTTTCTGTGCCACTTTATAGCAAGGGCTGTCTTTTGTCAGTTGTCTAATAATGCATTATTCTCACTTATATCTGAGACCTCAACAAAACAGCCTTCACTGCCTTTATTTGTACCACTGTTATGCCCAACACTGTTCATAGTCTCTGAGAAGACAGAAACTTTCTCCTCTCTCTGGTTCTTCTCCTCCTCCTCCTCCTCATCTCTTAAAATCCTTCTTATGACACTGCCCCATTTTTCTAGCAAGTATCTTAAAAAACTTTTGAAGTTCTTACTCATTTCCAGGTTGTACTGAGATGTCCATGTTTTAGGGTTTTCCTTATTGCAGCCCCCTACTTTTTGCTGTCAATAGTTGTATGATTGAGTTTCTCTTGAGAAACAGAGCCACAGAAGCAATAAGAGATCATCTGTAGGTATACACATATAGATAGCATCATATGTATAATGCATTTTACTCTACATGTCACACACACACATATATAATATGTATATATACATTCAAACATACATACGTACGTACATACATACATACATACATACATACATACACATATACAATAAGGCACCAGCCTAGCTCTATATTGAATCATTATTGTTGAGGAACTATCACCTGTCCTCTGTAGACTGGGGACCCAGGGATGTCAACTGTATATATAGTACAATGACCTGTGAGCTGGCTGGAGAGTGATGTGATTCCAGGTTCAGTCTGAAGGCCTAAGGACCAAGAGCACCAAAGCAGGGGGAAACTGACATTCCAGCTCAGGAAACCAGATAGAGAATGTTTTCTGCTTTTACATTTTGTTCTATCAGATTCTTAACAGATTAGACAACACCTCCACCCTGTAGAGTATAATCTGTTTCACTCAACATACCAAATCCAATGCTCAGTTCTTTTGGAAGCACTAAGATCCACTCAGAAACAATGCTCTTCTATGGGAACATCAGGTGGTGTCACCTAGATGTCCAATGTCAACTTAGTCCACCTCTTGTCAACTTGACACTCACACACATCTCTTCAAAGAGCACCTGATCGCCACACCAAAATAGCAAGGCCATAATCTATATGTTGCAAGAGAGTTCCTCTGAGTTGAAACATTCCCTTCAGGAGGGAGGGTGAGGTTCAGAAGGTAAGCAAAAGGTTACATGTCTAGGAGAATGGAAACTTGGAAGATTCTCAAAGGCCTCTTCTGGGATATAGACAAAGGAGTAAATGACTGTTGGGAAGGAGAACATTTAGCACTGCCTCTCAGAGCTGCCTACAAACTATGCAAAGAACTGTATGGTAGTAGCTTTCATGAGTTACTATCCTGGCTCAGGTGGGCTTTTTAATGCAGCTGGTTTTTGAGTCATTTCTGCTCCTTATGAGAAACCCTTCACTTATTCCTGGGCTAATCACCCCAATAAAAACTCAGTGGTTCACCAAGTCAGACATTGACACAGTTGTTACTTTGTTGTTGTGAATTCCTTTTCTGGAGTGAATAGACATGTCTGTTATGTCTCTCAAGAGAAGTGTCACACAAAAGCCTAACATTACACAACTAATGTGTGTTCTGCTTTAAACACATCAGTCTCTTCTCCAACAGAGAGATGAAGTTGTTGAATGATGTTTACTCTCCCTGACTAATACCTTACAATTGAGATACTGTGCTGCAACAGTCTCCACCCATCCTATAGTCTGTTTTGTTTGTTTGTTTGAGAAGACTGACTGACGAAGATTACATCTGGAATGGAGTTGTAATCGAAATCAACACCAAATTATGCTCAGAATACTCATTGTAATTCTCTAAGATTCACTCTTCTATCTCATGCACAGGTTAACTCTCCAAAATCAATGAGACAGAGTCATAATTTAGCTGGTAATGTCAACCTCTTCATTTCTGCAGTGTTAGTACTTTTAGGGGTTTGCTAAGTTTTTATTGCTTGGTTGGTTTGGTTGGTTTGATTTGTTGATTTTGCATGGAAGAGAGCTGTAGGAATTTTTTCTTTGGTATTTCTCCCATAAGTCTTTCATGTAAAGATATGTGGAGAATACATTTTTTTAACATGAACTTCATAACTACCAAAATAACCTACTTGCAGGTCTCTACCAACATGGCTCGTACTGCATCTTATTTATCAGCCCCATCTAATAGTTGACTCACAACTGTGTTCTCATCTCTTAGAATATGTGATGATTCAAAGTCATTTAGTCCAATGATACCCATGAAGCCTATGTTTTGTTTTCCTCCTAAGTGTATAGTTATTATGAATAGGCTTATAATTGTCCTTGGAGAAGAGTAAGAAGAAAGAGCCTAGCAGTACATGCTTGTGATGTGATTACAGGCTCTTTCTTTCAGCCATTTGAATTTTAGTTGGTCAAAGGGTTCTTATTATGAGAACCAAATAGAATTTCTGAATTGGATCAGGACTGTGGTTTGTCATACTGACACAAATTAAGCTTCTACTTATAAATCTAGAGGTTGTTTTGATACAGGCCAGGTTGGAACCTATGAACTACCTTAAGAACTTTGTGATCTATTAGCCATTGCTAGGGATTCCTGTGGATCAGCCAACCACAGTGCCCATGACTATACTCTTGCTGCATTAGCTTGGATTGCTCTGCCACCATGGCAGCAACTTGCATTATTATGTTTAGCTTATAGAGTAGAGTGAATATAATGCTTTTTAAACTTTGATGCTTCTCTCATCAAAATATTTCTCAGTGTTCTGGTGAAGAGAGTATGATGGGTTAATAGGGTGTAATCAACTTGTTCAAGCACTGTTTACCTCTGTAATAGTTAATCCTGACTGTCAGCTTCATTGGATTACAAGACATCCCCATGGCTCAGAGATCAGAGAAAGACTCTAGAGTGCCTGTAGGGCATTTTTAGGATGACAGGGAAAGATATGTTCTGAATGAAGTTGTTATCATCTAGTAGGTGACTGGAAGAGTGCCTCTGATGAATGCCCTACCCCCCTGTTCCGTGTCCTCCCTACTATCTCTGCTTCCTGTCAACCATGAGGTAAGAAGCTGTGTTCTGACATACCATTCTACCATGACTTTATTTCACTCACCATGACCCAATAACAGTGAAGCCAGCCATGGAATGAATCCCTTGAAACTGTGAGTCAAAATAAATCTTTTTTTCCCCCTTTCAAATAGTTTCCCTTAGGTATTTGTCATAGCAAGGACAAATCTATCAGAACCCTTGTGTCTTTGAAGTCTTCTTTTTACATTGTGGGAAGGAAGGATATCATCATCAGATGTATTTGCAATAGATTTCCTGAATCCAGGATTACAGCATTCTTTTAGAACCAGTCTCAATTGCTTGAAGGAGTCCATCCATCTTAGAATCTTTGGGGAAATGTCAATAAATTCACCTTCATTCAATTGTAACTCATTGGATTACTTCCTCTTTATTCCATGGTTTTCTCAAACATTTTCCCCAAGTTTCATTGACTTCGTTTGCTGAGCACTTTTAGTTCTTTGAACGTGTTCCTGTTTTTCAGATTCTCTACTGCTATTCTCTGGAACATGCTGAGTTCTGACTCTGACTTTGTATCTGGAGCCTTGGAAGAGCAGTGCATGGAGGGGGAAATGGTTCTTGTGGTGATAACTATCTTAGAATTATATTGTATACTGCAAAGTACAGGGTCTGCTTCATCAGGCAGGCAAAGGGAGACTACTACTGTTCATCAAAGACTAGGGCTGTCTCGGTCAGTGGTCTACTGCTCTAAAGAGACACCATGACCATAGCAACTCTTATTTGGAGCTTGCTTACAGTTTCAGAGGCTTAGTCCATTATCAGCATGGCAGGAAGCATGGTGGGAAACATGGCAGCATATAGGCAGATATGGTGCTAGAAAAATAACAGAGTTCTACATCTGAATCTACAGGCAGCATAACTGAGAGAAACTGGGACTGGCTTTGGCTTTTGAAATCTTAGAGCCTACCTCCAATGACTCTTCCTCCAGCAAGGCTGCACCTACCTCAACAAGACCACACCTGCTCCAACAAAGCCATACCTCCTAGTAGTGCTACTCCTTAATGACCAAACATTCAAATATATGAGCCTATAGTGACCATTCTTATTCAAACTACCACATGGGGTTCTTGGAACTTTCAGATCCTCTCAAATCCCATGACTCTTGGTCTTAATTCTGAGCTGCCACCCAAAAGCCTGAGTCCTGGAAACCTGACTATGCAATGGAAGATTAAGAAAGAAAGATATAAGTAACCATAAACATGGACCAGGGGAAGCCCTTGCCAATCTCATGGACCTGAGGCATTAACATCCTTGACATGGTTTCATACAAGGTACACTCACTTTCCACAGTTCTCAACATCTTTTTCTTCCTAGTCAGTTTTCAAATTGATATTCAAGGGATTTGATTGGGCTACTCGTTCAACCTACGCAGAATCTTGAGCAGACCACAGGATTAGATTCAGGATCTTATTTTTATTGCCATATTCTTTTAGAATAATCACAAAAGCTCTTTGATATTTCTGACTATACCTTGAAAAGGTTTTGATTGACCTTGTATGAACTTTCTTTGTTTCTCTATGTAGCTCGGACTGCTCAGAACTCATGTTTTTTCTATTTCAGCCTCCTGAGTGC
Source organism: Rhynchomys soricoides (assembly GCA_019843965.1). Classification (NCBI taxonomy): domain Eukaryota; kingdom Metazoa; phylum Chordata; class Mammalia; order Rodentia; family Muridae; genus Rhynchomys; species Rhynchomys soricoides. The sequence goes on along the minus strand of JADRCH010000063.1, from coordinate 4,218,919 downwards.
TAAGATAATAGCCACTCTGCCCCCATTCTTATCATTGTTAGTTCGTAAGCTTACCATTGTAGTTATTGGTCAATTTTTTTGTTATATATTGCTATATAAAAATACAGTGACTTAAAATAGTAACAATTACCATCACACAAATGTATATTGACAAGATTTATTGTCCACTGCTGAGACTATAATTATCTAAGGAAAACAGGGACTAGACTATTCAAGATAGATAAAAAAAAATGGCTGGAAGTTACCTCTGGGTATTGGTTCAATATTTAATTTTGATCATAAGCTAAGGATACTATGATTGGTTATATTGGTTGTCAACTTGACTACTCTGGAATCAACTAAAACCCAAGTCGCTGGGCATACTTGTAAGTGATTTTTCTTGATTAAATTCTTTGAGGCAAGAAGATACAGCCTCAATCTGGGCTACACTTTCTGGTGGCAGTTCATATAAAAGGACATGAAATAAGGAGGTCTACCCTCCTTTTTCATACATGCCTGTAGTGGCTATTTCTGATTGTCAACTTGACTATATCTGGAGTAAACTACAATCCAGAATTAGAAGGCTCACCTGTGATCCAGATCTTGAGGCTGGAAGACACACGCTTCTGACCTGGATCTTTGCATGGAGATCTTGAGGCATAGTGGCCATGAAAAGCTTAGACTCAGTCAAAATAGTACACACCCTTAATCCCAGGAGACTGAGGCAAGGAGATCTCTGAGCTCAAGATCAGCCTGGGACAAAGCAAGTCCCAGATCCAGGTGTGGTGGTACACATGTTTAATCTGGGCCACACCTTCTTCTGGAGACCTACATAAGGACATTGGAAGAAGGAAGATTTGTTCTTCTTCACCTGCATGCCTTGTGGGACTGAGCAACTGCTAGATCCTTAGACTTTCATACACAGCTGCTGCTGACCATTGTTGGGGAGTTGGACTACAGACTGTAAGTCACCAACAAATTCCCTTGCTATATAGAGACTACCCATAAGTTCTGTGACTCTAGAGAACCCTGACTAATACAATGCCTTTACTCTTGTGGGCAAGTTCATCTATCCTATTAGGGAGGCATTCATTCACTGGTATTACAACCTACTTCTTCAGGACTCCAGTAGACTAAAGACCAGCTGTTCTCTAGGAATCCTTCAGGGCTCCACCACCAGACTGAGGCTGCTGAAACACCCAGTCTCGTGGACTGAACAGATCTTGCTTGGCCTCCTTTCCTTCAGGATACAACTATTGTTGGACCATCTGGACCAAAACCTGTAAGCCACTCTAATAATCCTGTGTGTGTGTGTGTGTGTGTGTGTGTGTGCGCACGCGCACATGTGTGTACATGTGTATGTAAATATATAAAACATTTTTCTATTTGATATATTACTTTAGAGAACCCAGGCTAACACTGATACCTTAATTTAGTCTCTCAACCTAGCATCTTGGGTTTTCTTACACCATGGTGGCTGGATCCAAAAGGAAGCATTTCAAGAGGCAAAGTTGTACATGCTCTCATTCTCTGAAGTTATATAGGATCAATTATGTGATTTTTTTCATTGAGTCAAGTAAAAAAGAAAAACCCAGGTTTAAGCTGTGTGGGGGTGGGAGGATGAGTGGATGACGACAAACGATAGAGTTTGGGACCACCTTCAAGCCATCATGCCTTCCCTTTATATCTTTATGCTGCTTGATGCTTTAGAGAAGTAGCCTGCTTATCCTAAAAAAAAAAAAATCTATGGGTGCTATCTCCTGACGTTCAGTGGTTGGCTCTGACTACTGAACTATGTTGGGATCTTGATTGCAAACAATACAAATTAACTAGCTAGAGCAGAAAAAAAAGATTTATTTTCCCTTTGGCAGAGAGCTGAACCCCTCTGCCTATGTGTTTATAAGAGAACTTTACAGCTGAGGCTGAAGTACACGTAGAGGTCTGTTTGAAACCTAGTCTAGGAAAAGGCTCATAATTTCAAAACTAGAGACATTTGAAACCAGATTTTTCACTGCGGGGGCTTGGGGGGACAGGGAGGCTCTTGTATGTTGTATTATATTGAGATGTATCCATGATCTCCATTTTTAAGAAGTCAGTAATATCAGCCCCACCCCAAGTCTTAACAATCAGAAATGTTACTGGTCAGTCATTGCAAAAGTCTTCCACTTGAGAAGTACTATCCTAAGATGTCTTAGTCAGGGTTTCTATTCCTGCACAAAACATCATGACCAAGATGCAAGTTGGAGAGGAAAGGATTTATTCAGCTTACACTTTCCACATTGCTGTTCATCACCACAGGAAGTCAGGACTGGAACTCAAGCAGGTCAGGAAGTAGGAGCTGATGTAGAGGCCATGGAGGGATGTTTCTTACTGGCTTGCTTTCCCTGGCTTGCTCATCTTGCTTTCTTATAGAACCCAAGACTACCAGCCCAGAGATGGTACCACTTACAAGGGGCCCTCCCCCCTTGATCACTAATTGAGAAAATGCCTTACAGCTGGATCTCATGGAGGCATTTTCTCAACTGAAGCTCCTTTCTCTGTGATAACTCCAGCTGTGTCAAGTTGACACAAGACCAGCCATTACAGAAGGAAAGAAGAACGTGGTGGCATGGAATAGGAATAGGGCTAGCTAAGCTGCCACACTCGACAAAATAGATTAACCAGCGTTAATATGTGAGAAAAGAAGTTCCTTAACATCTGAATGATCATTGTTATAAATATAAACACCACTTAGATGAATTAATTTCTGTAGCCAATATGGAATGAAACCGCTTAATAAGACGGGAAGTAAGACAGAGGGAACACAGGGGCATTGTTTTCAATGACATTGACAGAGTTTAGAATAAGAGATTTTCAACATGGTTCCCTTCTATAAGCTTATCACAGTCTCTCTTTTTAGTTCTGACAACCTGGCAGGGGTGGGTTTTATTGCATATGTGAATACATGGCGCCATTAATCTGTCAGCATTTCTCTCCATAACTGCTTTAAAACCCTTCCCGTGAGTGCTTAAGTGCAATACTGATACTGGTATCAATAATTCCTCATAGCTGTTGCTCCTCGAGTCCAGGTTCCACTGGGAGCATTTTTAAAAGTGTTAGTAGAAGTCTGGCAAACTAAAGGAAGAAGGCAAGACACTGTACATCATTGAGAGCCAAGATTCTGTTCTGTGTAGGAAGGATCTCAGTCCCATAGGAAAGTGTGCTTGATACAGGAATCCCTGGAGAGACAAATATAGAAGAGTGAATGTTACACTCTACAGTAATGCTTGATTAGAATGCAATTGGTCCTCCAATGTTGATTTCTGTATTAGAATAGACACTGGTAGGACAGTTACTCATCATTTCCTCTGTTTAGGGAGATCTCCAACTGGCCTGACACTGGTAGAACTTCCTTACCTCCCTCACATAAATTTGCACTCATCACTTTCACTTAGTAAAGTGGAGTAATATTTGAGCCCAAAGATGCATACTTGATCCAGGAGGACTGTGCACCTGTGAATCACTGTAGTGGCCGATCTTGATTTTCAGCTTGATTCGATTAAGAAATGCCTGATAGATTAGTGACACACACCTCTGAGGATCATCCCAGATACAGTTAGGGGCCTGATCTAATGAATGGTTTAAAGCACTTAAAATTTTGAATTAATTATTGGGAGCTGGTGGATCTTCTAGCCTATGGGGAGGCAGTGGGCTATTGGGAAACATATATTTGGAGCTATGTCTTAGGTTGGCCTTTTCTTGTATCTCCTTCTCTTTGCTTTCTATCTGCCAGTGACAAGTAGCCTCCATTGTTCATCCTACCACACTGATACTCTGCTCAAGTGTATGGGGACAAACAGCTGAAACCATGAGCCTAAATGTTCTTTCAGGTATATTGGTCATAGTTAAATATAAAGTAATTATCATAATTACTGTGCTTACTACATGTGCCTGCACTCTCTAATCTTTAGGCAGCCTCTCCATAAGTTTCAAGCATGGATTTCTGTCAATTATTCTATATTTCTCAATTGTTTCTACAAAAATTCCCATAATTGGGTCTGTTGGATAGTTAGGTCTTTTTAGAGATAGTTAGGTCTTTTTAGAGTAAGGGTCAAATAAGAAGGACAGTGGTGAACCTCAACATTCACACTCAACATTGCTGAGGCTGAACTGAGTAACATGAGCAGAAGATAGTCAACATGTCTCATCTACTTTCCTCAGAACTGCTATCAGTAGGGTTCAGAGGGAAGGCGAGCCACCATTCTCAGTTAAAGCAAGAAGACTGTGCAGGGCTACGTGAACCAGAGCTAGGCAGCACTTGAGTGTCTGATCATTTCTGCTAATGCTACCCCCAATTCACACCAACAAAATGGATAGGGGAGACAAGGAGGGACAGATGATGCTTTATCTCTCCCCAGACAAGGTAAGCAGATAGCTCACCTTTTATTCTCACTGTGCTAGTACAAATTGATGTGAGTACTCTGCCTCTACCACCTTCTCAGCCCCAGGGGGATCTGAGCTTATAATTGAACTTACAGATGGTAAATTGATTTGAGGTGGATCTTACTTTTTTTTTAGAAAGTTCAAGCTTTGAACAGACTGAAACCCTTGCTATGCATCTGCAATGAGGTAGTGGAAGTCACCACTCCAACACATCTGGAATGGTGTCAGATGCACCGACCACAAAGTCAAACAAAGATACTTAGGTAGCTGTTGTACTACACCACAATGAAAGAGTATCCTGCTTTTCAAAAGATGATAAAATATGGATTAGTAGGATGGCTCTGAGGGTAATGTTGCTTGGTGCCAAGCCTAACTGCCTAAGTTCAATCTTTAGGACCTACATAGTGGGAAGAGAGAACTAACTGACTTCTGAAAGTTTTCCCCTGACCTCCACATGCATGATGTGGCATGGGTCTCCCATTAAAAAAATGATAAAGTAGGTTTCTTAGCCTCATAGTATCATATAAAAATATCCATAGTACAAGAAATAAATCACTCCAAGATATGGAAACTTAAAAATTGTGTGAAAAAAATACTATCAGTAAATGTTAATACCAAGATGAGTTATACCTTGGGTTTTAGAACAGACATCTTTAAAATCTTTCAATAACAATTATGACTTTTCTTGAAACAAAGGAAAAAGTAATAGAAAAATTAAATTATGGAAAGAATAGAATGGAAATTATAAAGTTAGAATCTATAACTGAAAAACTCCCTACATATATTTATAGTATTATAATGTATATATAAGATGATTGATTACATACCCTTGAGGACTGATCAGTCCAAGCAAGCAATGGGGCCTATATATACTGGGAAAAATAGCATATATAGTAATAACAAAACAGCAGACATCCACATCATTGGAGTACCAGAGGGAAGGCAGTACTGATGAAAAGCTTGAAAAAAATGTCTAAAAACCTTCCACATTGGTAAAAATTGGACTCCAAGATAGTATTCAAGAAGCTCAACTAATTCTAAACAGGTGAATACTGCGTTGGTAATGTAGTGGTGAACATAGTTTCCTTCCAAGTCGAGTAAATACAAAGAAGTCTGCAGCAAGGAGCATCACAATTAATGCTTAAAAACTAATGGTTGAGAAAGACCTTGAAAGCAGCCGCAGACATACAAGGCATTCTTCAGAGGGTTGGCCAATGTGAATAACATTTCCCTTTAAACTAGTGGAGGCCAGACTGATGACACCTTTCTCAAATATAGAAATAAAAGAAATATCAGCTATAAATTCTATATGCAGCAAGCTATGTGGCCTGGAGGACAGGAACTGTGTACTGAACACACTGCTCACAGAAGGTGAGCAGCTACTGGGAGATGAGATGTGTCCTCATTAAAAAAAGTAGAACCATTAAAGCAGTTTTACTTTTTAAATATCTTTTCTTATTATAGCTGTCTTGCTCATTGTTTTTAGAATGAATTTTAGAGGCCTTCCATCACTGACAGATCTCCAAGCATTTAAGAATGCATGTATCACTTGTCGCTGTAGTGTGCAGCTTTCTCTGTACCTGCTAGGGTATATAGTTTCTGATCCAGTATGAATAAGCAAGAGATGGGAACAACAGGAAGGAATTTTCTCTGGGATACAAAAGAAGGCATCTGGGGGTGAAATCCTTGAGCTCTTTTTGTTAGGGACCACGATAGAAAGTCAAGATTCTCTGAAAGAGAGATTGAGCTGAGTTGGGTTGAATTTTTATAATCAGAATGCCAAAGTCACATCAAGAATAAACTGTTACCACTCAATGTGAGTAGATATTTGTTTACTAAACACACACAGAGAGAGAGAGAGAGAGAGAGAGAGAGAGAGAGAAAGAGAGAGAGAGACAGATTGTTTCTTTTGAGCCCTATAATTCAAGAAAACTAATAGTGTGTGGGGGGGTGGGCTAAGGGAGGTATCAGGGTCTCTAAACAGAGTTGAGGACAAAGGACAGAACCCTTAACAGGTAGAGACCACAGTGGCTCTGCACCTGAACATAAGTTGAAAGGTTCTACCAGTGCCTTCACTCCATTCCACGTACCTTCCCACGAGTTCCATGATCTCCGTCTCCTGTAGTGTTTCTTGTATTCCTTAAGCCACACATGATCACTGTCATTGCACAGATGGGGAAAATCATTTCATAATTTTATAGGATACAGCTAACTAGCCTAGAGAACTTGACCAGGTTATATGGACTCTAGGCTTTCCAATTTAAAATGAGCATAAGTCCCTGCACATGTCTCTGCAGAGGTGATTCTGTCGATAAGATGAGGAATATGAGCTAAAAAGTATTTTTAGGGCCAACAAGATGGTTCGTGGATAAGAGTCCTACCTGAACAGCTTAATGACCTGAGTTCCATCCCAGAGGTCCTTGTGATGTAAAGAAAGAAAAGAAAAGACTCCTGGAACTTGTCCTCTCATCTCCACGCTCCGCACTGTGTTTCTCATGACTGTCCCTTGCACCTCAGCTGTAGATTTAAATCTTCCTGAAACATAATCTCCCCCTTGATCTTGGTCCTTGTTCAGCAGAGGGACTCCAAATAGATTTTGTCACTCATGGAGGCAGTTCTGTCATGACTAAATGGATCTTACAAAGAATCACAGGAAAGAGATCCTTTTCATTTGGGAAAACGCAGCTTGAAAGCTGGGAGAGAAGAGTGAGCTTTCCCTCTGACTTCATCCAATATGCCAGGCAAACTGAAAGCCATTGTTTTATGTGGGATGCTCATTGCCATTACTGTGGCAGGGACTTGATCTCACCATTTAGTGGAACCATCTGTTCCTCCCTTGGCAAGCATTTGGATCGCATCTCACCTGGTGTCTTGGCATCCTTGGCCTCGAAGCAGAGCGTGCCCAAGGCTAAGATGTGCAGTTTAGGGAGAAGAGAAGATGCCTCTTCTACCTGCAGCAAAGTTGGCCAGATAGGGATAAATACAAAATGATAAGTATCATACTCAGAAGCACATTAGTATTCAAGTTGATCCAGTAGCACACATTCCACAATGCCCCATTGTCCAGCACAGGCCCTGGTCTTATTACTTGCTACCTCTGTGATCTTGAACAAACTAAATATTCTCCAGGGATCTCAGTTTTCTCAATGAAAAATGAGTACAATAATATTTTCCTCACTGAGATGTCAATGCAAAATCACCTCGCTTAGATATTAGCAGTAACAGCAAAGTGTTCAGAGGAACGAGTGAGCTGTGGAATTAAGAAAGACTTTTGTGGATTAGAAACACTGCTTCTTTTCTGCTCCATGCTCACCTCAGTCTGCAGCTATTAGTTGACCACCACACTAAGGGCTTAGGCAGTCAAGATTCTCTCACAGAAATGCAGAACAGAGGCAGCCATTATAGTTTCCTCTAAAAGGCTACACCTCCTAAGAGTGCCATTTCCCATGGGCCAAGCATATTCAAACCACCACTCTTTGTTCATGAGTTTTTTGGTGCAACACCAACATAATGCTTTTCAACACCCATAAAGAGAAACAATGTTGTTAACACACTACAAACTACAGATTCTAAACTACAGACGCCATAGCCCTGGCCAGTTCTGCTTTGCTCCCACATCTTATGCAGACACTTGACCCTCATCTGATTCCTCTGGTGTCAAATGAAGCCTTCCATGCACAGCAGCCTAGAGACAGAAGCTGCTTACTAATACAGTACACCCCAGGAAAACTCCTTCCAGCTGCTAAGTGGGGGAGTTCACTACTTTTCTGCCATCTGTCCTTACACCCTTCACATTTCCTTTACATTTTATAATTTCATTCCTAGGCCTCTGTCTAAATGCAACAAATCCACATAACCCAGGCAGCCATTCCTCAAGATGTGCTTTGCAAGGAACTTTGCCCCCAGCTACTGGGAAGAGGCTCTCCTGCTCCCCCACTTGACTCAACCATTCTAAGGCACCAACTTGGCAATGGCTCTGTGTAGTCCCTTTTATGTTTGGAAAAGGTCCCCCTTTCTTACTCCCTGACACCCAATAAGATCATTGGCAAAAGAAAGAAGGCAAAAACCTGCCTGGGCTCTAGCTCTTCTCTTTTCTCCGAGGTTTTATGTTACTTGAACGAAGGGGCTGTGTGCTGACTGAACTTGCTGGGTTGAGCTATTTAAATGGACAGCTTTCCTTTCTTCCCTTGCCATGAGAAATCTGTTGGGGGTTTGTACATGCTCCTCTTCTGAGAAAGAAGAAGGACAGTGCTGATGCTCAGGTCACACAGAGAGGTGTAGGATTACCGAGGCTCTTGGCACCACTCTCCTGTGAGTGACTCAGGCACCTTGTTCTAGGAATCCCTCACGCAGACGGGTAGTTTTTCATCTCATGCACAGTCTCCTTTTGCCTGGACATGAAAAGAGGCAGAGAGGGAGGTGGAGGAGGGAGATGCCCGTCTGACACAATAGCTGTAGCTATTGCAGGTATTCAGGTAGACGTCCCTTTCTGGGACAGACAGGAAGAATGCAACATTGGTGAATAGCTACTCCACTCTTCCTTCAAACATCCCTTTACCTTTCCTCTTCTCTCAGCTGAAAACCATAAATGCAAACATTGCGCATCATTTTTACATACTAGCTAATCCCCAGCCCGAAAAGATGAGGGTTTGGTACAACAAACAAAAAGATGCTGGTATCACTCATAATTTTCATCTGAATCTTTATACATTGAATCATTGTTAGTATTATTTCTGAACTCTGAATTATATTCTAGAGTCTATGAATGGTGTTTTACATGTACTCTCGATGATCCATGCATCCCATGTGGTTAGCCTCCTTAGTTTGTAAATAGGGGCAGGAAGTCCTAAGCCACTTAATCCCAGATTAGGTGTAATGTAGACTCAAAATTTCAAGCGTGACACCTCCACACACCATTACAAAATTGCATAGCATGTTTGTGCATGTCATAGAAATATTAGGAGAGTGATCTTGACTCTTGTGCAGTTCTCTCCCTCTCTCTCTCTCTCTGTCTCTCTCTCGTGTGTGTGTGTGTGTGTGTGTGTGTGTGTGTGTGTGTGTGTGTGTGTGTGTGTAGCAGGACAGTGGTCAATGTCAGGTGACTTCTTCAATCATTGTTTTGCTTACTTCCTGAAACAAGGCTTCTCGCTGAACCCAGAACTCAACGGCTGGTGAACCAGCTGGAGGGATTCTCCAGTCTCCACCTCCCCAGTGCTATTCCTGTGCACCCACCTTTTAACACAGTGCTGGGGATCTGAAATGAAGCTCTCATGTTTCTGTGGAAGGATCAGGCAATGAGCCATCCTGCAGATCTTCAGGAGAAAATTCCTATCTGTGCAAGGCAAAGCAAAAGGTAGTTTCTTCTTTGGATGTTCTGTGTGTTTTCTTCCACTCTTGTCAGGCTTTTTGGCTCATGACACCATGGTGCCAGGTAGAAACCCTGAGAGGTTTCTTTGAAACAACACTGGGAACTTAAAGACTTCTTTTCACATTCCTATGATAGAGATCTATGGAAAGACCTAGAGTTTGGATTTTTTTGTGGTGATTGTTCAGCACAGAGGGAACTTGCAATTCTCTTGTGAACCAATGGCAGCTGAGCTGACCTCACTCAGGTTTCCTGGGATGTTGCTGGACAATATGACACATGTGGAGGGCACAGCTTGATCTTTGATTCCTGGACCTTACATCTTAGGACAAAGTCACCAATAGGTAGATACTAGCAGGATGTTGTAGAAAGTTATAATCCCAACCCAGGGTTTCTGTCCCACCTTTGACTATTTAGTTCCCAGATACAACACACACACACACACACACACACACACACACACACACACACACACAACCTTTATATTTTCAATAAACCTTAATCAGCACAAGAGCTGGGCAGATATCTATCCTCTATGATATTATGTCTATTTTCTAGACAAAAATCCCATTATATAATTTGCAATGCTTCATCTGAGCTGCTCTTAACTCCAGTTAGCCAACTCACACGGCCATCATTTATGACTTACCTAATCCAAGGCGGCTTCCTTGTACCCCCACCTTCTTCTGCCCCTCATGGTTCTCCTTCAACCCCAAGCCCGGGAACCCTAAACCTGCCTAAGTCTTTTCTACACAACGATTGACTGTTGGCTTCTTTTTTTACCAATCAGAAATAACTTGGGGACAAGGTCACATAGCATCTCTTGGGTCTATGTGCAGACTCTCTTGTCTCTGGAGCAACCAGGTCTTAGAGTCCCGCACTTAGGATTACAATGCATAGCAACAGACTAAACCTCAACAGGTGTGGTGGCTTCAGGTCGTGACAAGCCGCTGCCCTGCAAAAAGAAATAGTGTCATGATGTAGACAGACTCATTAGGCTGCATTAGACGGGAAACTGACAGACAGGGTCAGCCAAGTGAGGTGTGGTGGGACCCTGTAAAAAGGAGGAAACCAAAGGATGAGCTTGACTTGTCTAAGAGGCAGAAGGGAGGCCAGACGGACTGTAGGACAGCTAGAGAGGAGAAGGATGGGGTGAGAGGAAACTGAAGAAAGAAAGTGCTAGCTTAACAGACCAGCATTGTAATTACCCTCTTTAAATGTAGAAATGGCTGCGCTAGTTTGGAGCATAGATTTTTGAGGGATAGTCTCAGTCAAGATGACTGTCAGGAGCTGTCATAGTCTGCTCTTCTTGTTACAAAAAAACAAACAAAAACAAAAAAAAAAACCCACTTTTGATTGGGAAATATATTTATTTGTTTTTATTTCCTTTCTTCTTTTCTCTTTCAAAATTTCTTTCAGTACTGAGGATTGGACTCAAATCCTCATGCAAACTAGGTAGTTCTTTACCACTGAGCTACATTCCTAACCCCTTAAAATATTAATGCATATTAACTGTGAATATTAGTGGTTTTCAAGGCAACACTGGTACACTTGAATATATTTTGCTTTGATTGTATCCATTCTCCTCAGTGTCGCTTTCTCCATCTCTTCTCTTCCCCATCACCTTTCTCTTCCTTCCTGTACAGCTACAGAGCCCAATGTCAAGGTACCAGTGGATTCAGTGTCTGGGAGTGTTTTCTGCCTCCAAGATGGGGTCTATTGCTGTGTCTTCATCTGGCAAAAGGAGAAGAGAATTGGGGTGTCCTCTTTAGCATCTTTTATAAGGACATCAACCTCATTTAGGAGGATGGAGTCCTCATGACAAAACACACCCTGCTGACCTCCTCCCTCCATACTGGTATCCTGGAGATTAAGTCTCTATACATGGGCCACGGGTCCTAACATTTAGATCATGGCTGGAAGTTATCAGACTTGGTGAGAGATGAAGAGTACTCTGAAACAGAAGTGAAGGTGGAGATGCCAGGGGTAGATGTACATGCAATCTTTTGCCTGCGATTTATTATCTTAAAAATGCTGTTTTGAGAGAAATTTATTCTAGATAAAAATCTTACATCACACATGACTACCAATCTCTTTTTCCCAGCTTATGGCTTTTCTTTTATTCTCTCTCTCTCTCTTTTTTTTTTATCTTTCTTTGAAGAACAAAGGTTTCTATTTTGAGGTCTAATTTATCAATATATCCTTTGGGTCTTTGCTTTTAGTGTTCTTTTTTAAAAAATTCTCACTCAACTCCCACACGGTTTTCTCCACCCCTTCTGGTTTTAGGATTCATATTTCATGCTTTAGTTAATTTTATGCATGTTGTATGTTTTGGATGTAGGGTATTTGTTCTGCATGTGGCTATCTGATGGCCAAGACACTATTTCCTGAAGATAGACCTTTGTTTATTGACCATCACTGTCACCTTCTTTAAAAATCAGTTGTCTGACACAAGCAAGGACTTCAAATGATTCCTTCTGCCCTGTAACTTATTTGTTGTTCTTTGTGCACATGCCACGCTGTCCTGAGGATGCCACTTTAATGGACAGTACTTAGAATGGGTGGCCTAGGTGCCTCAACTGCTTCTTCAGATTCAAAACAATGGTTTAGAGTCAGTTTTTGAGGTACTAGAACTCTTGCTAGGTTGTTATCAGGTTATTTTGGATGGTTTTTATATTTCAGTCAATGAGATTTTTTTCACTCTAACCTATTAATTCTTCCAATCCGTGAACCATTCTATCCATTTATTCGGGTCTTCTTTAATTTTTCTCCATCATGTTTTGTGTCTTTTTAAGAACAACACAAGCCTTTTGCATCCCTCAGAAGATTTATCTGCACATATTTGCTAAGCCCTTATAATGTGGTGATGTCATTATAAATGCTATGTTTCATTTTAAAATTTCTGACTGATTATTTTTAGTAAAAGGGAAAACTTTGATTTTATCCATATGATGTAGTTCCTGTTTATGGCTAATGTGTTGAGATTTTTTACTAGGTCTGAATGCATACCTTTTGTTGCTTTTTTCTTACAGTATATTAAGATGACTATGGGAAGTTACAGTCGTCACTGTGGTAGCATGGTTCATTGTTTTTCACAGAGAAACGCAGATGTGCACTCCTGGGAGCACCTTTACAACAGTTCTCAACCTGGGGATCACGACTCCATTGGGGATGCACAGCCCTTTCACTAGGGTCACCTGAGACCACCAGAAAACAGATATTTACATTATGATTCATACCATAGCAAAATCACAGTTATGAAGTAGAAATGAAAATAATCTTATGGTTGGGGTCCCGACAACACGAGGAACTGCATTAAAGGGTCTCAGCTTGAGGGAGGTTGGGAGCCACTGTCTATACAATCATGCTACAGCTATCATCTTTGTGTATTCTTTAACTCCACTGGGAAAAATTAAGTAAAAACATTGTGTGTGTGTTCAAGAGAAAGTGTGGTCTGTAGTTTCCCTCGCTCATACATCATTTCCTGGATCTGGTGCGTGAGTAATCTCAGCCCTGAGCAGATTGAGTCTCCTCAAAAGAGGAGTTTGTGTCAATTTTTTTTTTTCCATTAAATGTTTGGTAAATTCTCCAGTGAAGTCCCTTGGGCCTGGCCTTTCCTTTGTGTGGTTGTTAGCAATAGTCTCAGTTCACAGTAGTTAATGAATGCATGTGTCAACAATACTCAGGGTGTCCAGTTCTTCCCAGGTGTTAGTTGATGTCTTCTGAAGATTTTCTCTGTTTCATTTAAGTTGTGACATTATTGGCATGCAATTATTCATGCTAAGCCCTTATAATTCCTTTAAAATCTGTACACTCAATAATGACGCCACTTTTATAGCTGCTACTGGTAATTCGTGTCTTCTCTTTTGCTTGATCAATCCGGCAAGAGATTGTTCAGTTTTATTGATCTTCCCAAAGTACTGACTTTTGGTTTCATTGATTTTTCCATTTTTATCTTTTTCTGTGTCATTGACTCTCACTTTCATCTTTACTTTCTTTATTTGGGTTTCTTTTTTGTTTTTTTTTTGTTTGTTTGTTTGGTTTTTTGGGGTTTTTTTTGTAGTTCTTTTTCTACTTGCCTAAGGTAAAAATGTAAGGTTATTGATTTAAGACAATTTTTATACCAATATAGTCATTTGGAACTATTAAGTTTTTCCTAAGCAATGCTTTATCAGGATCACATTAAAATTTTAAAACGTCTGGTTTTATTATCATTAATTTTGAAATATTTTCTAATACATGTTTTAATTTTTGATCTTGGACTATTTAGTAATGCATTAGTTTCTAAGTACTTGGAGTTTTTCTTGTACTGGTATGCTACTAATTCTCTTATCTAACACTATTGGAATCTGAGAACATACATTGGCTTGAATCCATAGAAGCCATTTATTTTTTTATGGCCCACAGTATGGGCTGCCTTGGTAGACACTGAGTGAGGTTGGAAAGACTGGGATTTTGTGCTGTTTTCCTCAGTATCAGGAGAAGTAAATCCTGTCTGACAGGCTGGTAGTCAGCTGCCCCTTCTCCAGCCTTACTGATTCTCTGCTTTCTTTTCCTTTGATACTGGAAAAAGAGCATGCAGCTCTTGATCAAGGCTTTGGGGTTGCCTGTATCTTCTTGGAGTTCTGGGATTTTTTCTTTTTAACCTCATGTATTTTGAAACTTAGTTGCTATGTTTATAAATGTTTAATGATGTTATATGGTTTTCATGAATTGCTTTTTCTAATTTGTGTATAGGCTTCTTTACCCTTCGCAGCTTCTGTGCTTTGACTTCCTGCTGGATGCTAATACAGCAACTTTAAGTTTCTTTGCTTTTTATTAGAATGGCACTATATTAATCTATTTTTTGACATTGTAACTTATTTACATATTTCTACTTTATATTATAAATAGCACAGGCTTAGGTCTTATTTTTTTAAAAACCTAATTTGATAACCCCTCTCTTTTATAGAAATTATTTAGATAACTTATATTTAATGTTATTATTGGTATGGATAGGGTTAAACCTATCACTTCTTAATTTCTATTATTTTCATTCATTTTTAAATTTTTCTTTCTTTCTATTGGGCTGAATATTTGTCATGGCTTTGTTCTATCTCCTTCCTGGAGGATTAGCTCAAATGCTTTGTTCTAGTGTCTTAATGATTTGTTTTTAATCTTAATGTTTAATATACCTGGATCTACTCTCAAGTAGTTTCACTTCATATATACTGCAAACATTTTTATACTATTATCTTATTTTCTCTTCTGTTTCTGTAATAAAGTACGCCGACAAAAGTAACTTCCGGGGAAAGAGTTTATTTTGACTCACAAGCCTATAGGGAGTTATAGTCCATCATGACAGGGAAGACGAGACAGCAGGCACATAAGGTTAGCCAACACGTTCTGTCAGTGGTCTCTAAGCAGAGAACAAACAGTAAATGGAGCCGGGTTATAAAAAACCTCAAAGCCCAGACCCAGGGATCCATTTCCACCAGTTAACTTTTCTTCTAAAGGTTCCACATCGGTCTGGTTCCCAGCAGTTTCGCCACATGGGAACCCAGAAATACAGGAGCTCGTGGGGTGGGGGCATTTTA
>JADRCH010000063.1:4186375-4203567 GCA_019843965.1 Rhynchomys soricoides | reverse complement strand
CGTGGGGTGGGGGCATTTTACATTCCAAGTACAGCAAACACACTTCTAACTTATACCTTCAAGGTTCGTGCTGTTTTTATCCCGCATTTCACTTTTACAAGGATTATGACCCAGGATTGTAACCCCCTCCGATGCCCTTTTTGTTTGTTTTAAAAGTTGGCTAATTCTAGAGAAGGTTTAAGTAGGAATAAAACTATTTCCCGATGTAGTTATCATTCTGAGCACTTGGTATTCCTATATGTGGGTGCATCTGTATTTTTATCTAATCTTACTTTGCTTTGCCCTGAACGGTGTTTCAAAACATGTCTTCTATAGTGATAACAGAGTACAGAATTCCTTCAGATTGTGCTTCTTTCTTTAAGACAGGGTCCCACTGAATAAACAAGGCTGGTTTTGAGTTTTTCATCCTCCTGCCTCAGACTCTCAAGCGCTGAGATTACAGGTGTGTGATACCACATCCAGGTGCAGATTGTTTTTTGTTTTTTGGTTTTTTTTTCTTCTTCTTTTGGTTCATTTTTGAAAAATCCACATCTTATCTTTGTTTTTGGAGCATGAAAAAATATCGCAGTATAGAACTTGGTTGTCAGTCCTGTGACAACGTAGGTGTACTGTGCCCTCGCTGGACTGGACAATGAGTCTGCTCTGAGCCACATCTTTATGTTTCTTTGAAGTTTTTACCTTCCTCTAGTTTCAAGTGGTTTGTCTAGGTTCTGCTTGGCTGCAGTTTTTCCTTCATGTATCATATGCTTGAAGTCCGTAGCTCATGGATTCTTGTGCTAATATTCTCATTACACTGGAAGGGGGAAAAATACCAATCTTTATTTTTTAACGTTTTTTTTTTTTTTCTGGTATTGTTCTCCTTCCAGCTCCCCCAAATTGCCCTATAGCACACCAATGTCCTGTTCATTTTTATTTATTCCTGTTTCTCTTTTCATGCTAGATAGCTTCTGGTTTGTTTATTTATTTACTTTGGATCTTTAAATATATTGATTTTTTTTCTTCTATAGTGGCTCATCTGTTGGTAATATCTACTGTAGTTTCTTCTTAGATATTGTTGACTTTGCAATTCCAAATTCAGTTTTGGTAAGTTTTTAAAGTGTGCATATCTATTTAGTGTATGGGTGTATGTATTTACATTTTTCATTTAACATCTTTTAATGTTTTGAATATCTAGACTGCGGTTATAATAATATTAATGCTCTTTTTATTTGTTCTAATGCCAGAGATTCTAGCTTCATTCGGTTAAATGGTTTTTTCTCTTTCTCATTTCTTTGTATGTCTGAAAAAATTTAAATTACAGATATTAGTTTATGTGTGTGTGAGACAGACAGACAGAGACAAAGGGAGGATGCTCTGTAGTACTTGTATGAGAGATGACGTGTAAGAGTCACGTCTCCCTCTACCACTTGGGCCCTAATGATTGAACTCAGGCTTGGCAGCAACTGCTTTAACCTGCCGAGCCATCTCACTGGCGCATGCTAGATTTTTGTGGCTATTCATTTATTTGAGCATCAATATGCCAGACACTTTAGTAGAATCTCTGTCTATGTAACTCCTCTGGTGCTTTGCTTTTTGAGTTCTGCTGTACTGCTTTCTTGGACCCTCACATCTGTATTCTCTGGCAGAAACTCTCACTGTCTCTACCTGACTTTCCTCTTTTTGTACCCTGAGCTCAACATTCTGTCAATGAAGCAAGCAAAGCTAACTGAGAGGCTCCTCCCATCTGTTTTCAACCTCCCCAGAACAACCATTCCTATTGACAAATATCCAATGTCCTGAAAATTATGGTAAAATAGGGGCAAAAAATACCCATTACTCTATCTGGAAATCAGGGAATCAGGAAATACCGCATGAACTATGCTCAATGATTGACTTGTAATAGCCATGGAGGTTCTAATGACTACGTGATCTCCTCAGAGTGTAGATCTCTTGGGATGGCATAGCACAGTAGGGGCATTACATTGCGTATCTGTTAGAAAAGATAAAGGGCATTTCAATTTAAAAGTGATCTAAAATACAACATGTCTGTGCAGCGGTTAAGTATGTGAATCCTGATTAATCTCTCAGAACTCTGTTAGGTTTGTCGCAATGTCTGTGCCCATATCCCCAGTCTATCGGATAGTTGCTGAGGATAGACCATGTATGAAGGTAACAGAATAAATGATGAATACGGAAAGTTCTAGAACAGATGGGCAGTCATTTCTGTGTTGCAAAGATGATGCTCACGATAAAAAAGAAGCCCATTTGGAAAGAGAGAGCAGTGGCTAAGAGCTCTAGCTGTCTTTCTTGAATTAGATTCCTAGTTCGATTCCCAGCACCCGCATGTCAGCAACAACCATGTGTAACTCCACTTCCAGAGGATTCACTGACCCTTCCAACCTGCATGGGTACTACATGCATGTAGTACACAGAAGTATATGCAGACAAATTCCTGTGTATATACATGTAATTTTTTAAAATAAATGTTTAATCATTATATTCTTTTTAAAATTAATTTTAATTGAATTATTGTTTTTTAAGAATTAATAAATATATTTTTAAAAGAATAAACCCATTTTCATCTAAATCAGGGAAATTTATTGCTATATGGAAATTTTTAAATTACATTAACTTATTATAATGAAATGGAGTTAGCCTATCACTAACTGCCGGGGCTAGAAACATTCCAGGGAAATGTCCATCACTTTGATGAGTTTTTATCTAAAAGTCAGGCTGCTGTCCATTATTGAAAGAGAAAACTGGCCTGTAGTATCCTTCTTGTTTACAATTATTTTTTTAAAAATTAAGTGAGTTTGCATAAAAACCCAGATTTTTTTTTAGAATTTTTTTTTTTGATAAAGAAATCTTCCTTTTACCAGTCTGAATACTTTTTGTTTGTTTATATCTCTCCATGTTCTGTGCATTCTTTTGAACTTGTAATCCCTTTTTAAAAAAGATTCTTTGTTGGCTTGGTTATGGGTGTGTATTGGTGCAGGTGTGTGTGCATCTGTGTGGACGGGTGTGTGTGCCAATGCACACATGGAGAGGGTAGAAGAGACTAGTGTCCTCCCCCATCAGTGGTTCTTGGCCTTCCCAGTGAGGGGATAGCTCCATATATATCCTCAGGTTGTGGTGACCTCCAACCATAAAATTATTTTTGTTGCTACTTCACAACTGTAATTTTGCTGCTGTTATGAATCATATTGTAAATATCTGATATGCAGATGGTCTTAGGTAAGCGCTTTGAAAAGGTTGAACCCCCAGAGGGGTCGGACCCTCAGGTTGAGAACCACTGTCCTCTATCATTCTCTGCCTATTATTTTGGGGCTGGTTTTCCCTCTGAACTTGGAGCTCACATTTTCTCACCTAGACTGCAAGCGAGCTGACTCCATCAATCCTCCTGCCTCTGCTCTCCAGAGAGCGGGGGTAGCAGACCTGTGTGGGACACTTTGCTTGATGTGTAGGCAGTAGGATTTGAACTCCAGTCCCCAGGATTACACAGCCAGTGTTCTGCACCACAGAGCTACCATCTCCAGGTTCTGAACTCCTTTTCTTAATACTTCATCTTCCTAATTCATGCTCACTGAAAATTCTTCCTGTGAATATAAAGCCTGAAATGTTACCCAGGGTAAAAAGACATCATCGAAACTGGATTCTAAGACTTAAAAGGTGTTACTGACAGGCTCCAGTTACCGTAGTTTTACCTGGGCTGTGAGAGGGTGAAAGTTCAATGCTTTTAGTAGAAATTATATTGCAGATTTTAAATTGTGAACTTTTCTGTAACTACTGAGGTTTTTTTTTTTTTTTGTATTGGGTAACAGCAGGACTGCTCCCTGTCAGCCAGCTATCTCAAGAACAAACAATAACTATTCTGCTGTCTTGTTAAGCTATGACACTTAGTAGGGCTTCATCTCTCAGTAGGATATGAAATAGGGTTGAAATAGAATTACATCACTTCTCCCCATTACTTCTTTCCTGTCCCCCCAAGCTACCCTCTATCAAACTGTTCTCATACTTCCACTCAAGTTGATAGCCTCAGTTTCTCAATTATTGTCACCTGTGTTTGTGTGTGTGTGTGTGTGTGTGTGTGTGTGTGCACAAATATATACAAATACATCTGCTGAGTTCATTCTTGTTAGTGGTGTATGTATTGTGTCAAGGCTGACCACTCCTTATTTGACAGCCAACAAAACGATTCATTAGGAGCAGATGCTGAGTTTCTTTCTTCCAGCAGTCAGTAGTTGTCTGTAGTTTTTTGTCTAGGGCTGGAATCTCACAAAAAATTTCCCCTTCCAAATTAACATATTGCCATGAATATCATTATAGAGAATCTTCAGAAAACTAAAAACTACATCTATTGTATGACTGAGCTCTACCACTTCTTGGCAAGTGCCCAAAGAATTCAGCATCCTAATCTACAAGTACTTGGTCAGCCATGTTCAATATTACTACTCTGTTCACAATAGCTTGGAAATGGAAGCAACCTAAATTTCCTTCAACAGATGAATGGATGACAAAAATGTGGTAGATATGTGTAATGGGATATTATTATGTTGCAACGAAAAATGAAATTCACCTGTAAATGGATGGAACTAGAAGTGATCATATTCAATGACATAACCAAAGAAACAAACACCACGTGTTCTCTGCCATCTGTGGTTCCTACCTCTAAATCCTCAGTAATTAAATGGGCTTTGACTTGTAATATGTTCTACCCATGGTAAGCTAGCCAAGGATATAGTAACCTATGGGTGTTAGTTACTCATGCATTGATCACCATGACACCTACAAACAACTTTGAGAGAAAAGTTTATTTAGGTTGAGTTTCAATCCATAATGGTAGGAAGGCGTGGCGGACCAGATAGGTTCTGGAGAGCAGGAGCGAGTGACAGAGACTGTTCATATCACAGCAGACAAGAAAGCAGAGAGCAAGTCATGGGATAGGAACCATTGAAGGCTCATCCTGAGTGACCCACTTTTACCTGCTAGGCCCCATCTCCTCAAGATCCTACACTCCCGCGCTAGCACAAATGCTCAGGGTTATGAGCCTGTGGGAGATATTTCTGATTCAAACTAAGGCAGGAATCAAGGAGCATGCTGTCTTTCTAGCCTGTGGTGTTTTTAAACACTGAATGCAAAATAATTGACAGCCCATGTAGTGAAAGGAAAAGCCTATGCCCCTCTCCCCTCACATCCAGGAAGGCTTGAGAATCAGTTCAAACCACAAGAATTAGTTAGACGCATCGATAGCTGCGGATGAGCAGTTCTGCTAACCTGATGTTTTCATGTTGTGCGAAACCCATGATACTTGGAATAGAGGCTAAGGTTAACAACCTCACCTGAGGGCCTAGGCAACCGCTATCTCAGACTTTAGTGAAGGCACCTACAGTTGATTTTAGAGTACATTAGCCATCAAATCATCTAAAGGCATTAGAAACTCCCAGCTGAAGGACATGCCAGCTGTGGGACCAAGACAAGTCATCCCTTTATAACCTATCTGGATTCATTTTACATCTGAATATGTAAGTATGAAAAAAATGGGCACTTTAAGATGATAAATTATGAAGTTGTTATCCTCACAAAGTAGAAACAGAAACATAATTATTTCAAAAGAATTATTTCATTGAACACACACAGCTTGAATCTGGGAATCTGTGTGTAAAATGAGGATAATTTCTATAAGAATAAAGAAACAAAAGTAAAGAATGTGCTGACCCTCTTCCTGCGTGTGGAAAATAATTAAAACAAGAACATCTGTATATAATACTGATCCTAAAACAGACATTTAGAAGAAATTCTAGTACTGGTGAAATTTCTTCTTAGTCTGTTGTTATTCTCACCGCTCACATTTAACTCTTTGATAGTAGATATAAACAAAGATGGAGGAATTATTTGGAGTCTGTAAACAGCTTGGTTAACCTTGCTTGTCAACTTGACATGCCCTAGAAAAGGAAACGACAGTTGAAGAATTCTCTCCATCAGATTGGCCTGTGGAAAGTCTGTGGGGGACATTAGTTCATTATAATCAATGCAGGAAGGACTAGCTCACTGTGGGCCGTGTCATCCATAGGCAGATGGGCTTGGATGATATAAAAAGGTCATCTGAGAGCAGTGAGCAATTTACAGTGATCCTCCAAGGTCCATGCCTCCAGCCCCTGCTCCAGCTTCCTTCATGGTGGACTGTTCTCTGGAAACTGAAATTCTTTATTTAAGTTGCTTTTGGTCATGTTTGTCACAGCAACAGAAGGCAAACTGGGATAGGTTCTGGGTGAAAAATATGCTCAGCCCGGGTGGCTCACGATGTGAAGGCAGCATTCAAGGGAACTTGAGTGAGTAAACAAATATGTGATTTTTCATGTTAATTGTCTGTAGGAAGCTCTTTTAAGTTTTTCAGATAATTGGAAAAAAATCCCCAAATTTCAGAAGTCCTAAATAGATCAATATCTGAAGAGCTTAGGTCTCCATTTAACCTAACTACAGACTGTTCACGTGCACATATGTGTAAACTACATTTCTCAGGTTTCACTCTAGGCTAGAGTCTTCTTTTTTTTTAAAAAAAATCAATCATGGATTCTTAATTAGGGTTTCACTAAGCCATGCAGCTTTGTACATTACCTGGGATATTTATTTCACTTTCCTTAATAAGATTGAGAACTAAGTGGAACTTGAGAGCAATCAAGCAGAAACTTTATTTTTGGAGACTTACACAGTTCCCTCCCAGGTTTCTAGGTAAATACCCATTTTTAAAGTCATTTACTACAGATGAATTCTGAAGTGTTTATTTAAAATTTTGGCATCTGTCCTCGTGTTTATTCTGATATTACACAGGCAGTCAAGCCTATGAGCTGGTTATAGATAGTCCCTCAAATCCTTTATGTTACTGCCTATATGTTAGAGTCAAAAGCTGTAAAAGGATTCAGCTGTGTTCAACCTTTTACCTTTACTGAGACACAGTGTTATCATCTACAAAGCCTGTGACACACCTGAGTTACGAAAAGCTAAACAAAACACACACACACACACACACACTCCCCCATCTCATGATGTTTTAAGTAAGTTTACAGTTTGTGTTGGCCTATGTTCATAACTTTCCTGGGGATCCTTCAGCCTATGGGCCACAGAGGTGGGGGGGGGGAAGGCTTTGTAGGTGCTGCTCACCCAAAGGAAGGGAAAGTCACAATTTTCCCCTACACTGTTGGAAGCATGTTTACAAAGACTTCATGCGATAGGTGTCTTTTGAAAGATAGAAGGATTGAAACTGTAAAGATACAGAGGAGGATATTGTCTGTAGATGAGAAGTAAAGTACAAAGAAGCCAAGTACAAGTTAAGTCCAGTTTAGCCAATGAATATTTACATCCAACTGCCGTGTGTGTTCTGACAACGGCATGTTGTACAAGGTTCCCATTGAATTTAGTGTTGATTCCAGATGGAAGCATCCAGATTAAAATAGTAAACCAGGTGTATTCCCTGCCTGTAAGAGAGGATTAGAAATAACAATGAGGCATCAAGACAGAGTTTTTACCTTTAGTAGGCAACTGAGCCTCATGAAGATTGATAGGATTAGGGATGAGTTCTAGAATGTTCCACGTGATGATTCTGTAGATTACTCAATGTGGGGGGCAGTGGAAAAGACATTGAGGTTTCTGGTCTACTTCAGTAAGCAGTCAAGAGGAAGGCAGCTGCTAGGGAAATACAGAAGAAACCCCAAGAAGGAGTGACCATTAGAAATTTATGTTGAAGTATCATCTGTAGAGAGAACCTCATAAGCATCACCTGTCAATAAAGAAAGGCTATGGCCAATGAGCTGAGGCAGGAAGTAGGAGAGGGACACAGGCAGGAGGAAAGAGGATCAGGGAAATAGAATATAAAAGAGAGATTCAAGAGAGCAGAGAAGAGATGGACCTAAACCAGAAGAGTTGAATTCAGATTAGAATAAAGGAGAGATTAAAGCAAGACACTGAAGAGACACAAAGGAAGAAGCAGGTTGGGACTGAAGGAGAGGTAACTAACCATGTGGAAGACATAGAATAGTCTGAATGGGTTAAGTAAATTATGAGCTACTCAGGGAGTGAACCAAAGCTTATGGCCTACGTATGTAGTAATAAATAATTAGCCTCAGCATTGTCATTCTGCGAGCAGGAGCTGAAAGGAAAAAACCACATTTTAAAAAAATTTCTTTAATTTTTTTATTTCATCTTTGTTCACGTGTGAGATAAACAAGAAATGAAACGAAGGCTGGATTCCCTGGTCTTTCTCTTGGGTCACTTGGTAACATGGCTCAGTGGTGACTCCAACCCTTCTGGCTAAGAGTAAGAAATATATGCCAAGGGTCTGCCGCTCTGCCAGCTTGGAGCTGGGCCTTATCAATGTGTACAACTTTGCTCCTGAGAATAAACCTTCCAGATTATCTAACACACCTGTACTATGGGAGCTGAAATGAAATGAAGTCATTTTGAGGGACTGCTTCCTGGAGCCCCTTTCCAAGGCCCACTGGAAATATGAAAAATAAAAGTGGTCATTTTCATGTGCACTGGGGAAAGTGAGAGGACATGAACAGAAATAATAAACATTTTTAATCCGTCACTGGATGAATGGATAAAGAAAATGTTGTGTATGAAAAATTTCAGCCATAAATAAGAAAGAAACCTAGCTTTCTTGGTTAACATGAGTTAATCAGCGGGACATTATACTAAGTGAGATAAGCCAGGCATAGAAGGAGAGATGCCAAACATCTCACTTACATGTGGAATCTCAAACACTCAGCTTCTGAACTATTCTTGGTAGTGTCCAGGGAAGGACTGCAGTGCAAGCATGGGAAGGTGTTAAGCGAGGGTCACAAAAATTCAGTTGGACAGGAGGAATATGTTGAGAAGATCTACTGTACAACCTGGTACACATAGACACACACACCATGTCGCATACTATTAATAAATACAATTTTTATCAATTAAAATATATAAATTTTTAAGTTGAGTTATCAATACTGTCAGAACATAATTTTTCTTTTCCCAAGGCAGAAGTATTGCATCATCTCTTAATTGCCTTTTAGGAAGGCCTTTGAGACCTCATACCTATCTAGTATCTGGAAGGCATTTAGATGCCAGTAAGGTACACAAATATAAGGCTTATGTGTGAAGGTGCATAATCACCTCTCACTCCTGCAAGAGCCCCTCCCCACCTTTGGTGCCCATTTTTCTCAGGCTAGAAATACTCTAAGCCAAAGCAGAGAATGTTGGTAAGTTGGCAGCGGGGAAGCCCTTTGCTTGTTTTCTAAGACGTGGGCTTAGGAAAGCTATGGCTAGGCAAGGTAGGCCTGTCACTTTCGATTTTCTCCCTGCCGGTTCACAACTGGTAGTCTTGAGTCTGATTTGGCCAGGGTCTTTCTTGTCTCAGGAAGATAGACATTTTTAGGTGTTTTGGAAGTTGCTTGAAATTTCTTTAGATGGATGTTGCAGGATGTTTGGAGGGATTTGATGACATCATGAACCCCAAGATTGTGTTGTTTGCTGGAAAATCCTTATCCTAGTTGTGGTGTGGCTAGCCTTAGCACACACCTTTAATCTCTCTGGCTGGAATACAGACACGCCCTTAGTACACACCCTTGATCTCAAACAATGAAGATAACATTAATTTGTAGAAGGAAGCACTCATGTTTGAAGGTGATGTGTAATTGAGTGGCAGACAAAATAATGAATCGGAGAAAGATTTGACATAATAGGAATCCCCAGTTCTCCCAAGAACAGAGAGGAAAGAACGGTGACTTAAGAGAGAGCAGTACAGAGGAAAGAGGCAGTTTTACAGGATCAGTTAGAGAGACAGGCTGTAGGGAGAGAATAAGCTAGCCACAGGCGAAGACAGAGTAGCCAGAGGATGAGAAGGAGCCAAAAGATTAGAAAGTATTGCCAAAGTTAGTGTGAGGCCAAGCAGGGCAATTCAGTCAGAGGCAGAGAGAGAAACGAGATTGAATCAGTGATCTAGAAGAGAAGTTTGAGCCAGAACAGCTGAGTTGAATCAGTCAGCCAGAGTTCAGAAAGAACAAGAAAGGGTGA
This sequence comes from Rhynchomys soricoides, assembly GCA_019843965.1. Lineage (NCBI taxonomy): Eukaryota > Metazoa > Chordata > Mammalia > Rodentia > Muridae > Rhynchomys > Rhynchomys soricoides. The sequence goes on along the minus strand of JADRCH010000063.1, from coordinate 4,193,538 downwards.
GAGTATTCATCAGTAAGTCTCAGAGGTTAAAAACTTTCTAGGCCTATGTGAGATGGACAAAGGCTAGAAGCTTCCAGGACTAGGCTAGGTAAGCAGACAAGAGGCAATAAGCCTCAGAGATGACAACGCGACAGAGTAAAAGTTCCATCTACAGATGGAAGACACTTGTGTTTAGGTATTGTGTAGAAGGTTCACTAACTTGTTGGAAAGTGGATTCTTAACAGCAAGATTCAATATGGCTCATGAGACATCAGTCACTGTAGAAATAGCCAAGGTGTTGTTCATTTCCTCAATAAGTGTCGGGATCACTTCATCCTGCCAAGGACTGTTCCAGGCAGGCCCTATGAGTTTTGCTACAAGCATATTGGATAAACATCCCTGTCCTTGTAGCACAGAGGGGTAATGTTGATAATAACATAGTGAATGAAATACACAGCCCAATAGGGAATGGGAAGTGCTAATAAGAGGGAACAGTGGGAAGAAGGGAATGGCATGGGTTAGGGCTTTAAGATACTAGATAGTGAGACTGGGGAAGGCCTTGTGATCAAGAGACGTTCTGGGAACTACCGGAAACAAGAGATCAAGCTATGTCTAGGGGAAGGATGTTCCTGGACAAAGGGCCTAACAAATACAAAATCCTGAGGTGACAGTTTAAGGAATGGCCAAGAGGCCAGTACCCAGATCAGACTGTGCTATAGATTTTCTCTGTCCTGGAGTGTGACTTCACACATCCATATCAGGGGGTTCCCCTACTCAGGAGCTGTTTAGAAAGTGAAAGTACAAAAATCCCCATCGAAGGTATCGTAATAGAAGGTGTCATGGTGACAATCAGGCCTCTGGCTCTGTAAACAGCTTCCAAAGTAGAATAGATTATAAGTCATATCCAATGAGAATGGATGTTAAAGGTCACCTAGGTCTGATTCTCTAGTAATAAGTTCAAGAGTACATATATACATACAGATGTGCATGCCTTTTTCAGGGCAGGAAAACATTGAAAACAACATGGAAAGTGCAATGTTTGGGTGTTTTCTCAGCTAGGCCAGATGACATAATGACAAGTTACTAGCTTTGTGCAGGAATTACAATCCAGTATAAGATCCACAGTTATTTCCTGTGGCACTGTGGATTTGTGCTCAGTTGCCCTATCCATGTGACCTAGCCTTTGTCTTCACCAGACTCTTGTTGCTCTTCTCACAATCGATCCATCCAAGAGAGAGTTAAAGAGCCTCTAGGTATGGGTAGGAACAAGTGGGACTCACTAGTGCCTTCATTATTTCTCTCACTCTAACAAAAAGCCTGACAGAAACAGGTGAGTGGGGAGAGATTTATTTTGATACACTTTCAACAGAACATCATGGTCCAGAGTGCCGACACATCCAAGAGAAGAGCTGTTCTCTTGTGGTCCCCCCAAAGAGTCCAGGACTAATTTACTCCCTAGGACCGAACTCCAGCCAAGTACTTCCTCTAGCTAAGCCTGTCTCCCGAAGCTTCATAATCCGCCAAAAAGCTCTACTATCTGGGTGGGGGTGGGACTTCATTTAACTATGAATTAGGATACATCATAAAATTGTCTACCATTGCCTTTTCAGCTTCCTGAACATTCCCTTCAAATGCTATCATTTCACTGTATGGAAACATATTCACCTATGACTCCTGAATTTTATATCCAAGAGTTTGTGCCTTGAGAAAGTCTGACTTGTATTCGCTGGGTTTCAAGTCTAAACGTCTTCAAGGAAGAGACTTAGTGGGCTGTGATTGGTAACTACCTCCTGCTAAAGGATCAAACAGGGTCAGCATCATGCAAGTGCATGGCTGCTTCATTGGTAGTCATCCACAGTGCAGATGACAGATCCTTCAGGAAGCAAAAGTTAGGGGGCTGATGGATAGTTCCTTAGATCTTCACACCAGAGCTGATGCTCTCAGCTCCCTTACATTCTGAGCCGATTGAGAGCTGATTGAGAGCCATGCCCATTTAAAACTACAGCCCTACAGCTGAGTAAAGGCTTTACTAAATGCAGTGAATCTTTTCTTGCCTACTTTACTTAAACTCGTACTTCTATGATGGGGCTCCCAACACTGGTGAAGAACTTTATCCACAGCATTTAAACTGTACAATACATAATGTCTTCTATATTTATTGTCTCTTTTATGAATTACAATATCAAATCTGTAAAGCTGGAGTGTTTCCTCAGTCTGTGTGTTCCTGTATTTCTAGCATTTGGGATAGTGCCAACACATGGTAGGCATTCAATCACTAGTGAAGGATTCATGATAATCATGCATGTATATTTGGACTCCGATGACTGTTCCCCAGCCAAACTTCTCTATGCCGTTCAATGACAAACCCATGAGAAGAAAGCTGCACCTCAGCTTCCTTTGGATTGAATCCAGAAATGACTCCAGAGGACAAGAGGAAGAACAACGAGGATGGTGTTGGTACGGCAGCTGCTGAGAGGCAGAGAGAAGATAGCATCTGTATTTCTTAGACACTGCGGCATCCCTGGGGAGCTGGTAACCCCAAGGCTCTGCAGGTCTTTTCAATATCTTGGATTAAATGAACTGTGAAATATTTGTTTTATTAGAGCTTGAGCTCATTTCTGAGGCCTTAAATTGTGTCCATTCTGGGTAGAGTGTTTAGCTTGCACAGTGTTTAGTGAACTCCCAGGAACCTCCCCCATCATTTTGGGACTCTGTCTTCATGAGCCATTTCCATTTCTCCTCCAAAATACCTTTGTAGATACAAGGCATTGGGGAACAATGAGTTTGCAGATGGTTTAAAAAGAACATGGAAAAGAGACACCATATACAGCATGTTGCACCAAGGAGTGTGTAGTGTTTCTTAAGAGACTAGTGCAGATCCTTGTGGGTTGGACAAGCAGAAGTTTGTTTTTTTCCTGCATTGCTGTATTTTTTTATATTTTGATACTTTATTTACATTTCAAATATTTCCCCCTTTTCAGATCTCCTCTTTGGAACCCCCCTATCACCTCCCGATCTCCTGCCTCTTTGGGGGTATTCCCACTCTCGTCTTCCCTTCTTGGCATTCTCCTATATTGGGGCATCTAACACTCTCCGGCTCAAGGGCCTCTTCTCCCCGTGATGGCTAACAAGACCCTCCTCTGCCACATATGTGGCCAGCACCATGGGTCCCTCCATGTGTATTCTTTGGTTGGTGATACAGTCTCTGGGAGCATCGAGGGATCAGGCCAATTGCCACTGACTGAAAGTGTGTGGGTTCATTTCTGGGTCTTCAATTCTATTCCATTGATCTACCTGCCTGTCACTGTACCAATACAATGCAGTTTTTATCACTACTGCTCTAAAGTACAGCTTGAGGTCAGGGAGGCTGATTCCCCCAGAAGTCCTTTTATTGTTGAGAATAGTTTTTGCTATCCTGGGTTTTTTGTTATTCCATATGAATTTGAGAATTGCTCTTTCTAACTCTATGAAGAATTGAGTTGGAATTTTGATAGGGATTGCACTGAATCTGTAGATTGCTTTCTCCCAGCGCTATTTGTCTATGGAGCCCTGGTGGCCCAGGCAGAGGTCTCCTGCCCCAGATGGAAACCGGAAGCCAAGCAGAAGGTTTTTGATTTAGAGTATAACAGATCATTGAGGAAGAGTTAACTCCCAGCTTATAGAAATCTATAAGCTGTTATGACAATAAGGAAAAGCCTTGTACGTGTATACGTTGAGTGCAGCTATATCATGTCTCCTGTCAAATCAGTGGCTTTTTTATTTTCTCCCAATATCTATGAAAAACAAGGACCTCTGGGGTCAGGAATGAAGCTGTTCTTTCTGAGGAGGCAATGATGACGCACATGTTCTATGGTTAGTTCCCATGGTGAATTGAGAGGGGGCCTCTTCATTTAAAGTTGCCACTTTCAACTTACTTTCTTCACACTAGAGGTCTGTAATTATGTAACTGCTCCCAGCACATCCATGAATGTGGATGGGTCGGTGTGGAGGAGGATGCATGGATGTATGTGTAGATGTCTATGTAAATGCATGGCATAAATTTGGGAATGTATGTTCAGCTAGCTCTTAATGTTTAGCTCTGGAAGGGGTCAGAACAGGAAGGGTTGATGGTTAATCTTGGTTGTCAACCTGTCACACCTGGGAAAAGGGAGTCTCAATTGAGGAATTGTCTCTTTCTGCCAGACTGGTCTTTAGATATGTCTGTGGGGCAGGGTTTTTTTGTTTGTTTGTTTTGTTTTTGGGGGGTTTTCTTTCCTGCTCATTTATTAGGGAGGTCCCAGCCTGAGCTATATAAACCAAGTCAGGAGGCACAAGACAATAAGCAGCATTCCTCTAGGGGTTTTACTTCAAACTCCTGTCCTGAGTCTCTGCCATGGCTTTCCGAAACTTTTGACTATAAGCCCTTTTCTTCCCTAGTTGGCGTTGGTCAATGTTTTATCATAACTGAAAGCAAACTAAGACAGGAGGATGAAATACAAGGAGACTTGGGGATGGGGTTTTATTTTTAGCTTTATACAGTTTTCATAGCTTTTGATACCAAATCCACCCATGTTTTGGTTATATGTGTAGTCAAAATATTTTCACTGTTAGACCGATGCTATTGTCCTAATTTGCGGAATTATTGTTAGTCATGCTATCTTTACTCTAAGGCACTGTCTTGAAGCAAAAGAATAAATAAATAAATAATAATAATATTTATTTTATTAATTATAATATTTAATATTAATTATTTACTATAATAATATTATATAATATTATATTATATAATATTTAATATAATGATATTATTATAATATTAATAATAAATAATATTTGTTACTAATATTATAATAATAATATTTAATCAAATCATGATTATGATCATGATTATTATTATTTATTTTCCAAGTCAGAAACAAGGAAGGACTTTAGTTCTGTCTCTAGGGAATGGCGTTGTTGAGGGGGAGACTCCAGAGAACAGTTCTAGCTTCAGAAACTGAAAGATGGCCAGACTTAAAAGGGAACCATCTTGCCTTTGTCTGCAAAGGCATGGAATCTTAGACTTAAAAGGAATTTTAAACGTTCCACTTTCTTGCCCCACGCTGGGGTATGTTTATGGCAGCCCTGAAATCACCATCCATTTCACTCATATTCAACCACTGCTTGTGGGGAAGAGTTTAACGCCCTTAGGAGGCCCTTCTTTCCTAGGGAGAAAAGACTGGCTCTGAGTGATCTCCTATTAGTCAGCATTCCTTCTTCCTATCACTTTCATCCATAAACTTTTATGGGACAGAGTCAGGGTGTCTAACAGCCATCCAGTAATCTTACATATGCTTATTAAAGGGCTAAGGAACAAGTTTTATATGTGCACTAATTAAAATTAAATTGAGCTTTAAATCAGAAGATTTAAATTATGGCTGCACAAATTAACTGACCTTGGGCAGGTGTTTAATTTCTATGCCTGGATTTCTTCCCCTCTAAAATGTAGATAGTAATGACCTTACTAAAGAATTCTAAGAATTAAATAGAGAGACGGGTGAGAACGTGATTAGGATGTGTCTAACACACAGTAGGTGCTTACATTCTTTTCTTCTCAGCCCAGCAATGAAACACCTGGTAGAAGAACTTAAGGAGAGAAAGATCTAATTTCAATTCCTATGGTTTGAGGCTTCAGCACATTGAAATGGACAGATCCTGGCAGAGCAGAGCAACCCACACCATGGTGGCCAGGAAGCAAAGTGAGACAGGAAGAAGCCAGGGTGGAATCTAGCCTCTAAGAATAGCCCCACTCTGGGTCTACTTCCTACACTCTGAGCCTGCCTTCTCTCATTGCACTAATATTCAATAATTAGTTCAAATTTGGAATCTATGAGTAGATCCTATTATTCATTAGTTCAGAGCCCCATGTGTTAACACGGGAAACCCTCTTAGACACATCCAACCAGAGGAATGCCTTGCTAATCCCAGGCATCTCTCAATTCAATCAGGTTGGTCCTGAAATGAACTATCAGGGTTCACTAATACATTCTCTTTTCTGCCCCATTTCCTTTCCTTGTGATTACTTAAAGAGCTTGAGGACTGACTAGGAGTACATTTAGTTATAAGTAACAGAAAGTGTAAAATGCATCCACTTGAATCATACGAAAGTTCATTGTTTATTTAACATAAAGGTTAAATACAGGCAGCCCTGTGGTTGGTCTGGTAACTCACTGAACCCATGGTGAACCCAGGCTCTGTCTTCTCTCCATCATTGCACTGTTGGCTTTCCCCTCTTCCTTCCTGCAGTGCAGTATAAGAAGGCAGATGGGTCCAGGCATTATGGATAAGTTCAAGGCAGGAAGAGGAGAGGTGGGGTGTGCATCTCCAAGCTCTTCTCATTCCTTCTTTTCCATGGGGGAGCAGGTAGCAGTTCCTTAAGCATCACTGAGGACTTGTGCTTTTCTTCTACTGTGAAGACCAGATGAAGTGGCAATCCTCAACTTTAATGTAGGCCTAGGAAGCCATGTAGGCAAGAGGGAAGGTGTAAGGGAGGTCATGCCAATGCTACAGGCCCTCTCCAATTTCCCCAGCAGGGCAACTCCTTTAGGCTTATCCTGTTGGCTTTAGCAACTCTGAAAGTGGTCGGATTTGCATAGTCTGCCATTCCTCTGGTGTCCCTGGCTTGGCTGAATTATGGTTAGAAGCAGGTGATGGCCTCTTAGGGTTCAACCGGGGAACAGAACCACTGTGAGTGCTATGGGCTTTGAAATTTACTGTGGGGTTCAACGTAGACCAGAAGGTCCAGAGACAGCAACCAGTGGGGCAAAGGAAAGCTAACAATGAGCTCTCCCAAAGAGGGCAGATGAGCACTGCAGAAAATTGGTGTGTCCAGCTGAAGAGTGGGATGACAGGAGTCTCTGGAAGGCTGTTGCCTGTTTTGAGGTGAACCAGCATGACCACTGGTTGGTCTGGAGCAGAATTGTCTTCAGTGATGAGCTGGTACCTACCAGCCCTTCTTGCCTTTTATTTATCTAATCATAGCGAACTTCTGAGAATATAGTCAGGGTGCCATCAGTGGGCTCTGGACAGATTCTCCAGTTCTACTATGTGTCAAAGACTTGGACAGAAACGATGTACTCAACAGTTCTCTGGCCATTAAGAGTCTTTATACATTTGTTTGTGTGTGTGTGTGTGTGTGTGTGTGTGTGTGTGTGTGTGTGTGTGTG
>JADRCH010000063.1:4130932-4186365 GCA_019843965.1 Rhynchomys soricoides | reverse complement strand
GTGTGTGTGTGTGTGTGTGTGTGTGTGTGTGTGTGTGTGTGTGTGTGAAGCAAGAAGCATTTTTAGGGTTGTTTTGGTAGGTGTCTCAAATTGCCAATGCCAAAGGTCAGAGCACAGCCTGGGAATATGAGTCACTTTAGTTATGCACCAGGTGAAGAGGCACTCTCAGCTGTGAAGAGAGTCAGGCCTGTGGATGTGTATCTGCCACTCCAGCACTTGGAGACTGAGGCAGGATGATTGCAAGTTCAAGACAATACAACATGTTATATAGCAAGACTTTCCAAACACACAAGGGGTACCAGGTCCCCACAGAGGCTCTTTCAACCTTCCTTACTTGCTTTTCTTCCTTTATTTCTGTTTCAAAACCTGGTGACAAAGGCACTTAATATAAAATACACTTTTTAAATGTAAATAAATTTAAATAATAAATTTAAATGAGATTAAAAAGACAAACTACACTTAAGTGTATTTTCTCTTTGGAATAAAATCTTTTATCTTTGTCTTGACTTACACATTGGCCAATATGAAGTAGTATGTTAGCTGTTCTGGTCTGTGTACCACTGCCTAAGCTTGTTTAGAATAATTAAGCCACCAGAGTCTCTTTCACACATCTTGGCCCTGACATTTTTCATTCAGATGATAAAAGCCAGACACAGTCACATCAAATTGTCACATGGTAACCTGAAAATTGAGAGTTATCTAATCATAAAATACTTTAAATGTATCCTTTCTTATAAATAAGAGTTTTTTATTTTCTATTTACAAGACAGGCAGAAGATCAATGAACAGAGCCACTTTCCTTATGATGTATTTATTGTTTCTAAGATCTGTTCTATAGGGTTAATTTGTCAGAAGGATGTCTTGACCTATGTCTTCACTATATAGCACACAGGATGTCAAACAAATGTCATCTTCATTCCGAAGACACTGTTCGATTCTATTTTGGTGAAAGATGATGCGGGTTTAACTCAGCCATAGAAGCTCTAGACCAGCATGCCTTCCATGGCAAGCTTGTTTCCCAGAGCTTTCTCGACAAGCTAAGTTGTGATGTCAGTTAAAGCAATGGTTCCAGTCTGATTTCAAATTATTACTGTCCAAATGGGAACATGCAAGTGCTAGGATTTCCTTATAAGGATTGCAACCCTGGAAAAGTCACTTTTAAAGAGAAGTCACAGAACTTAAGGGTATATCCAAAAGCCAGCATTGTAAATTCCATATTGCTCTGGACACAGAGAATAAACAGATGGGACATATTGGAAGAGCTGAGGGCACAGATGTCTTCTTGGCTCGAGTTCAGAGAGAAAGAAGATGCCCATTTGTGGCTGAGTCCTTGGTAGGAAATGTTAAATACACAAAGATGAAAAATCAAGGGTACAAGGCTTTATGATTTGCTTTTCAAGAGGAAGATATGACATTTATTTCCAAGACTTAGCTACTGTTGTGCCATGTGAACTTCTAACTGCTGCCCGTAGATGCACGTAGAATGGCTTAGTGCTTCTGTGTGCTGTGGTATTGCATTGTCCTGGCCAAACAGAAAAGTCTACCTGTTGCTACCCTAAACTCTGTGCACATCACACACTTTCTGTGAGGCATTCGGCCAACTGGGGATGGGGAATGGCTGTTTGTTGTGTGAAGCCCTTCCTCAGCGCATTAGAGTTGCTTGTGGTACTCAGTGTAGGGGTCCTATTTCTAAGACAGAACGAGAAGTAACTGTAAGTCTCTACTTCTTACTCTACAAGATGCATGCACTTTCACTGTGAAAAAGTAAGAACACAGACTAAAAGGAAAAGCTGAAATCACAAGCATCCTCATATAGAAAATGGTCACAGTTCATAGTTTATAATGAGCTGTATTCGTCTTTCCTTTCATGTTCTTTCCTCCCTTGCAGAAACAAAGTGGGATTTTTATTTAGTGCAACTAAATACGGGTGAAAAGGTTGTAAGGAAATCCATTATTTTCCATGCTAAGTTAAAAATAAAATTAGTATTTTAAATGAGGGAGAAGATTGGGTGTAGAGTAACCAAAAGTAAGTATGTGTGAAAACTCCCCAAGGAAAACACAGGTTGTATGTTAGTGAAAAAATAAAATTTAAAACTGTATTTTAAAAGAAATAAATTGAGTGTCTTAGTTAAGGTTTCCATTGCTGTGGAAGAGACACCAGGAGTAAGGTAACCGTTATAAAGGACAACATTTAACTGGGGCTGGCTTACAGTCTCAGAGGTTCAGTCCATTATCATCGTGGTGGAAAGCATGGCAGCATCCAGGCAGACATGGTGCTGGAGGAGCCAAGAGTTCTACATCTTGTTCCAAGGGCAGCCAGAAGGAGACTCTCCTCTGCAGGCACCCAGGAGGAGGGTCTCTGCACTGGGTAGAGCCTGAGCATAGGAAGAGACCTCAAAACTCACCTACACAGTGACATACTTCCTGAAATAAGGCCACACCTATTCCAACAAGGTCACACCTCCTAATATTGCCAACTACCGCAGAGAATTTTAGTGGATGCCCACATTTTCTGATCTGTCATTTATCCAATTTACCTACCACTTGTAGGCACTAGAATTACTTTTAATTATCTATCATAGATCCAATTATCTCTCTTAAGAGCACACCAATGGCTTTCTTCATAAATGAGTTCCTGCATGCTTACTGTATTATTTTTCTGGGTTCAGTTCCTGGAAGGAATACCACAGATTAGGAGTTTGCATAAGTTTAAATTTGCCAGATGGCTTGCCAAAATTGCATGGCCACTATGCTCCCTTTAACGTGGGGTAGACTGTCGTCTCCCTGAGTGTTCCCTAGCACTGGGTGGGGAGCACTTTGATTCACTTTCCACACTGAAACCCCAAAGCAGCTGTGGTAGTTGCACACCACTCCGTTTCCTTAGGTAAGGTTGTTACTGACGTCACTCATTTCATTATGTGTTACTTACCCCTTCGCACAGAATCTTGTGAACTTTCAGACTGTGAACATCCACTGATGGTGTTTGCACATCCGTTGCGTTTTAAAGTGATGGTGTAGTGCAGTCCAAAAGCTTAGAAGGCCATTCTGCCCTGTAAGAGATTCGTTACTACACCCCAGGGACATGCCTGTAGAACAAGAGAAAGTCTAGCACAAGCATAGCCACAGACTATTTTCTGCTGTCATGTAATTCGAAAGAGAAGTTTTGTGGTTGTTGTAGTTTTAGATTTTTGTGAATGTTTTTCTATCCAGTTTTGTAGTAGGTCAACTATCAAAGCTCTCTCACCCCCCAAGATCCCATTTTCCAATAGTCACACTCTTGGATACAGTCTTCCCTTGACTATAGTCGAATTTAATTTCTCACTTCCAGTAAAGTGAAGTCAGCCAAAGGAATAGGAAGCACATCTGAGACTAAGTTAGTGATGGATGCTGGGCTCCCTTTTGCCCAGGCTCATTCTCCCTCTCTCTGTTGCTCCCTGTTGGAATAATCACTCTGGGAAAGGTAGCTGTCATGCTGTGACGGGCTGGGTAGCAAGAAACTAATGCCTTTGACTAACAGCCAGCAAGGATCTAAACTGCAGACAGCATATGACTGTTTAAAAGTGGACTTGGCTTTGTCTGCCTGCAGGTGCCAGCTGCCCCAAGCTATAGCCAGGAAGTCTCACTGTTCTCCACTTGGGCTCTGAGATCCTGGCACAGGGAGCTGGTCTTTGCCCATCAGAGAAGCTGATGAGAATTGTACTCCTGGGTTGACCATGCTTCTGCCTTCTGCCCACTGAATCTGAGTGGATAGCTCCTGGCAGGGTGAGTGAGTGCTTAGGGATTAGTGGTTTACCCACAATTTGCATTGTGAAGGCTGGGCCCATAACCCAGCCACCTCCTTACAGAGTGCTCCAATGTTGGATCTGCTGGAATTGTCTAATCCTCACCCAGTGTTGCTCATTTCTGCTCCAAAAGCTACAGCATCAGAATTGATCCACTATGTCCTCTTCCCCTTGGCTTCTTCACTGATCTCCATGTTTCTCCATGCCATCCACAGATGCATGGGCATGCCTGTCTTAATGAAAGGAACCAGTTTTGTAGGAAGTGGGTGAAGTATTGTTTGTAGATGTGTTGTTGACATTAGCATGGCTATATCAAGGACCCCAATGCTCCAGATCTATGGAAACAGCAAAGCCTTCCACATGTTAGGCTCAGAGGCATGGCAAAGCCTTCCTCTGGCCCAAGTACAAGAGTTCGTTCTCTAAGGACGACCAATGTGTATAAAGCTAGCAGCCATAGCTTCCTCCTCTAGGATGACTACACCCTGACACCGCTCCCCTATAGACTCCGCCCACTTAGTCTAACCAACTCCTCCTCTTAGCACTGTCCAGAGTAAACTTACTGAATTTCCAGGTTGTGTAGCCGGCATCCTCCAGCATGGTGAGCACAGCCCACCTGATCACAGCTCTGCTGTCCATGTGTCTGTCCTTCCTTCAGTGGTGTCCCAGTTGGGTTTCCAGGATGACCCCAGCTACTTTTGTCAGTGAGCAGGACTAGGCAGATTCCCTCGCCCATTAATATGTAAATCAACATTCCCTATCCTGCATCTATTGCAATTGATAGGTTCTGCCATAGGCTTTCTCAGTACCTAAAAAATTAGGGAACAGGAACAGACACCCCAGGATGGCAAACTGGCAAAGCCTGGTCTATAGTGCTGGGGAATTCATTGCTGACCCTGTACCTCTCATCTCTTCCACTTACAAGTTTTAAAAAAAATGAGGAAAAGACAAAGAAAAAGGTTGATTTTCTAAATATTTTATTCGAGGTGCTAGACTAGATATCTCTCAAAATTTGATTTGGAGCTCGAGTTGCCGAATGTAAGCTGGCTCTGTATGTCAAAGGGAGGGGATCACTTATTCTGTATTTATATGGTTGTTACTGGGTTTTTATGTTTTGGTTTGTTTCTTTTGCCTTTCCTTTTAAAGGATGAGCAGTCCACAGTCTGTGACTCACAGTCATACATAAAGTCCTTATTTGTAATGAGGTGGGGAACATATCTTAGCATTCTTCCTGTATGCCATCTCCCTGATTGCCCACACAGGATGCTATCATCTGCATGGGAAGGGATGTGCTTCAAAATGATTCCAGAAGTGATGGAGCAAAAGGCTGTGCTTTCCTGAAGTACAATAAAATTTTGTGAGGATTTGCATGTAGCAAGCCCATTTGCCAACATTGCACCCTACATAATGATGCTTTCATCTACCCTTATTTGTCTTGGGTTGAACTAAATAGTATGTAATTTGCCAAATCACTAAAACATGGAGAAGAAAGGCGAACCATTTCTCGCTCTTTGTTTTTCATTTCATCAGTGATGTGCGATGAATTTTGTACTTCAAGACTACCAATCACGTCTCGTCCTAGAACTGCTTAGATGAAAGTTAAGATGTTCTGACAGGTTTTATTCAGATTTGTGCCTTTTGTTGTTGTTTGTGCGTGCGTGCGTGCGTGCATGCGTGTGTGTTTTCCACTCTCTCCTCTCTTTGTTTACTGGGCTGCCTCTTACTTAATTCTCTCACTCTGTGGAAAGAGAGCACTATTGAGTTTTCCTGTCAGTTGATTAGCAAACACATACATGTGGAATGATAAACAGCAGGGTTTCTGTGGCTAAGTGAAGTCTGCAAGCCCTTACATTGTTCGGGAGCCTCAGTGTTTCTGACTGACCTCGAAGTTTTGAAAGAGTGATACTGGAAGGGTTACAAAGCCAGCTTTGCTGCTAAATGTAAATTGTTTTATAAAAAAAATGGCGCAGAGTAACATCTGCCTTGGAGTAAGCCTTAATCAGCACTGTGACAAACGAAAGCTTAACGACCTACTATAGTGGCTTCTAAGTGAAGGATAAACAAAGGAAGAAAGAGCCTCTTGCATGGTTTGTAACTGATGCCATGAAAAATGTCAAGAACCATCTGCCTCAAACTTCTTCGAACTGTCATCAAGTATTCTAATCCAGTCAAACGAGATGCAACTAGAACAACCTATGCAACTTGCTGAAGGCTTATCAAAAGAGTTGTAAATAAAGGAGGGAGGGAAACCAGCGACTGTGTAGCTGCAGACTGTAGCCAGCTTGCCTATGGCTTGGAAAGTCAATTCCATTCCTCTAGTCTGACAAACTGCACTAAATAGCAAAATGGATTTCTTACTTGAACCTCTCAGCCAGTTTCACTTTAGTCCTACCAAGAGATAAAGACAGCGTTTCCTAATAGAATTGAAATCATGATTTATATGTATTTTTAAATGTACGGCGTGGTTGGGACTTTAGCACTCTTATCCACAAGTATGAATCCTTCCTGTGCAGAACTGTATACCACTGCGTTTCCATCAGGAAGAGATCACTCACCTGTGTGCAGCCAGACTTTGCTGGTCTAAATTCTCACTCTTTTTATTTATTTATTTTTTTATTGGAAACATGCTATTTGCTGAATCAAATTTTCACAACCAACTCCTTAGGAGTCCAGGCTTCAGAAGAAGAGTCATGGGGCTGAAATCCCAGTTCTGTCACTAAGCACCTGAGGCAAGTTGTCTGACTTCCCTCGACTTAATTCACTCATATGGAAAACCAAAATAGTCATCAACTAGATAACAGACAAACATGAACTTGTGCTTTTGAGGTTTCTAAAACAAACCGGGCAATGACCACGTCTCCTTCAGTCTTCTGGTCTCCTTTGTGATCCGGTTGAAATTAGTAACAGGGAAGCCAAAACTTTTGAGGAGTGGAGAAGAGAATGATACAAATAACCATCTTACCCCCAAAACCACTTTTCCAACCACAGAACGAGGGATGGAGGAATGGCACAGCTGGTAAGGTGCTTGACAGCCAAGCTTGAGGATGGGAGTTCTGATCTCCCCACACAAAAAAACCAGGTGGAGCCAAATGATCCTGTAATCCCAGCTCTGGGGAGGCAGAGACAGGAAGGTCTTTGGAACTCATTGGTCAGCTAGCCTGGCCTGATCAGTGAGCTCCAGGCCAATAAGAGGCCCTGTCTCAAAACATAAGGTGGGACATAACTAAAGAAGATACCTCATGTCAATCTCTGACCTCTACATTCATGCACAGTTGGGTGAACACACACACACACACACACACACACACACACACACTGTGAGAGAGAGAGAAAGAGAGAGAGAGAGATCAACAAAATAGCTCTACAAAGGATCTCCAAGAAAACAGAAGAGAAGATCCTTATGGCTGGTGTTTGGAAAGTCTTCATGGATGCTGAGTCCCTTTAGTTATCACTGAAGGACAAGGCTCTGGGGAGGACTTGAATGATGGAGAACAGCTTAGTCTAGGGATGTAAAGGCATCTGGTTTCCAGCCTCTTTCATCTCCAGAACTGGAGAACAATGAGGTATCTTCACTGGAACAACAGGAGCACTGGCAAATATACCTATGAAAAGACATTCACTCTGCAGGCATCAATAATCAGCTTAAAAAGTCAAAGTCAAAACAAGAATAAAGCATTCTTTTTCATCCATCAGATTGGCCAAAATGAGATAGACAACAGTCATCTGAGTTGACAGAGACTGGTATCCCTACCTCCAGGGGAAGAGCAGAATGCTATATTTCTGAAGATTTGGGCAATAAATATTAAAATCCACATGAACATGCTTTTCTTTCACACAGTAATTTCATGTCTAAAATAATTTCACAGAGAAAATGAGATGGAGCTGGTCATTACCCAGGAAGTTAGAAATAGCAAAACCCAACAAAACAATCTGTGAAAACAGGAAACAATCTAAGGTTACTCAAGAAGAGATTGTGGTGGAAAATGACATTATAATATATATGATAATATTAAATTAATTAAAAATGATATGAATATAAACTCACTAACAAGGAAAGATCTGTAATATGAAGTTAAATAACAAAAATATCTTAAAATGCCATGAAATCCATGATCCCATTTGAGTTTGTAATTGTGAATCTATTATCTGCTTCCTGTTTCTAAAATTTATCAATATAAATTATGGAATTATATAATACCTAATTTACTTGCATACATATTGTCCCAGTTTGCTTTCTATTGCTATGATAAATATGCTATGACCAGAAGTAACTTAGGGAAGAGAGATTTTATTTCATCTTACTGGTTATGGTCCATCATCAAGGAGAGCCAAGGCAGAAACTCAGAGCAGAAACCGCAGCAGAGAGTTACTGACTTGCTTCTAGGCTCTTGCATAGCTCACACCCAGCTACCAAAGGATAGCTCTCTCACATCACTCAGCCATCAAGAAAGTGTTTCCTAAACATACCGACAAGCCAATCTGATATAGACAGTTTCTCAGTCAAGGTTCTCTTCCCAGTATGTTGACAACTGAAGCCAACTATGGCATACATTAGCTTATGTTTATTTTTATTTAATACACGTGCATACTCTTTCTGAATTTGTGTGTATCAAAAGTTGAACAGTGGTCATCTGTGGTAGTTTGAGTTAGGATCATGAATGGTATTTATTTTTACACTAATTTTCCACATTGTTCTCTCTCTCTCTCTCTCTCTCTCTCTCTCTCTCTCTCTCTCTCTGCCACTTTCATAGTAATAAAAAGCTGGACCTACTCTTTGTGTAAGGGGATGAGCTGGACCATAATAACAGGCCATTTCTGATTCTATAAATCACTTCAGACTGAAGAATGCTGCCTGTTATCATAATTTTATTTTTAAGGACATATCCTTGGGTTGCCTTGGTCATGTTATCTCTTCATAGAAATGAATTCCAAACTAAAGGGGAAATAAAAGATATCCTTGAGGGGTAGAGAGCTAAATTAGTGGTTAAGAATGCTCATTGCTCTTGCAAAGGACCTGGGTTCTGTTCCCAGCACATAGTGGTTCACACTGTCTGTAACCCCAGTTCCAGAGAATCTGATGCTCTCTTTTGGCCTGAGGGCACCAGTTATGTATGTGGTAAATATACACACATGCAGACATAACACTCATACACATAAATAAGTAAATATATAAGGAAGCTTTTTTGATATGATTTGCCATTTCTCTAAAAGCAATTGTATTCCTAATTTTGCAATAAATCTGAAATGTTTGGCAGTCTATGGGAGAAACAAGTTGGTTGATATTTTTAACAAACAAATGGCTGGAAATTTCTTGCACTCTACAGTCAAGAATAATATATATATATATATACATATATATATATATAAAATGATTTTTTTAATTTTTTATTTCTTTCTCTTATATTTTATTTTTTATTTTTTGATACTTTATTTACATTTCAAATGTTTTCCCCTTTCCAGGTCTCCTCTTTGGAAACCCCCTATCCCATTCCCCCTCCCCCTGCCTCTATGAGGGTGCTCCCCCATCCTCCCACCCACTCCTGTCTTCCCTCCCTAGCATTCCCCTATACTGGGGCATCTAACACCCTCAGACCCAAGGGCCTTTCCTCCCACTGATGGCCAACAAGACTCTCCTCTGCCACATATGTGGTCAGCACCAAGGGTCCCTCCATATGCATTAAGAAGAATATTCTTATTTATTTATCTTTGAAATAGCAAGAACTAACACAGCTACATCTTACCTGGCATGTCTGCATCGAGTTCTTCCTGTGTAGAACATTGTTTCATCCTTCCTAGAACCCCATGATATTCCACAATTTCTATTTCCACTTACTAGGTAAGGGGACAGTGAATGGGGCGGTTCTGATGCTAAGGTTCTGTTCCCCAATTGGTTATTGATCTGTCAGTAAAGAAAGCTGGGGCCAATTTTTGGGCAAAAGGTACAGACAGGACTTCTGGGGCCCAGGAGAAAAAGGAAGGGAGACACGAAGGAGAGGAGGGTTTTTTGCCATGCTTTGGGACCAGAAGAATGCAGCAGCCATGTGAGGTCTCAGGAGAAGCTGCAGCCTGTGGCCACTACTACATGCGGGTAGTCATGGATGTTTGGCAGGGGCTGAGTGGGAGTAGCTACTGAAGTTTAGAGCAGGTGGGATAAGCAGAGATAAAATATTAAGGGAATGGTTTTCCAGGTGGGAGATAGTAACACCCAGCAACTGGGTCCTAAGCCAAGTGGGAAAGGAAAAAACTATGTGTGTGTCTCTTATCTACTGATCCAAGAGAAGTTGGGAGGGGGCTGGTAGCATGGTCACTTCCCGGAGCTAAGGGCAGTAGTGTAAAATTACACACAACAGGACAAAGTGTGTAACTTGAAGCTTTGTTGCTAAGCTGTGACAGTCATTACTTTGCCTGATGATTGGTGGATGATCAGAACCCAGATAGGGAGACAGACGGATGGATGAGTGGATGGATGGATGGATGGATGGATGGATGGATGGATGGATGAACAGGAGCCAGGTTTGAGGCATACATGTCAAAGGTCATGTGGTCCCTAGTTCTTGGTAAGTATCCTTCCTTTGGGTTGGAGTGGCTATGGTAACTAGGATGTGCATGTGTATTTATTCTCACATTCATGAGAGAGTAAGGGCCATACATGTGTATATCTAAATGTACCTCAGCTACAACATGCAAAGAGAGGGAGAAGAGTCATACAGAGGGTGGCTAAGTATTGAGGGAAGACTGAAAGCAAAAGAGAATTGTGACTGACTCAGTGGAACAGAGAGCTGCGATCTAAGTGCTTGCAATTCAAGGGCCTGATGGAGGGATTGCTCAGAGTCAGAGGACGCATCCTAAAGGCAGGCTTACCTTTATTAGAGCAAACCAATCTGCTTTGTAGACTCTACTCTGTTACACTAGTCCATGGTTTTACTTTTTAGTATTTCTTGCAACTAAAGAAGTCTTGGGATTCTTGAATTATAAAAGTGTCTAACTCACTGCTGCAGGATTTCAAGCAATATAGAAATGAAGATGGTAAGAAAGAGTGGCTCACACCTCCCATTCAATCCTCCTGCTGTGTTACATAGTTCCCTGCCCTCCAGTGACATGTTTCTCCTTAAATTAGAATCAATTAAAATAAACTAAAATAAAACTATTCCTCAGTGGCAATGGGCACTTCTCGGGTACCCAACGGACACCCATGACTGGTGGCTACTCTGCTGAACAGGACTGAAGTAGAGCATAGCAGAATTATATCATCACAGAATTTTAGAGATGAATACTACTCTAGGGGTAGTCACTTTACAAGCATGCTATATACAATTGTCTTCCAATTATACACAGAAAATCAGGGTAACACCTGTTCATGGTTTTGACAAACAGTCCAGCTGATTCTATTTCTGTTTTTATACCTCATCCCCCCAAAGGACCTACTTGACATGTTTTAATCAAAGCAGTCTATGCATTGTAAGCAATTAAATAATACAAGAGAACTACCATTCCAGTCACTAACTACACAGACAGATTAATGTTGGCTTTTGGTTATTTTTGTGGCTGCTTCCATGAACACATCTCTTGGTTTGTCACTTAGTCAATGGCTGTTATCTCCTCAAAATGGAAGGTGTGGATTAAGCTCACCCATATTGACCTCCCTCCCATCTGCTTCCTGCTGGTTTTTAAATTCACATTAGTATATTCTAGTAGCTGTCTGTAACTCCAAGTAACCCTGGTTAAGCTCTGTCTCTTACTTTACCAACTTTGCCTTGACATGAAAATTGTGGCATCAACCCCCCATCCCTTTGCTATATCTCTCCCTTCCGTTTCAGCATCCTGCCTTCTGCTCCTGCCCCAGTTTGTGTACTCATTACATCGGTCTGCCCACCAGCTCTGCCTTTTCTCTGCTTTCCACGTAGCCTGTCAGTAAGAGTCCAAAGTCAATTACCAACATTTCACTGAACTAAATGGAATAGTTTAGCTATGCTACAATCTCCTTAGCTGGGTTGGATGTTAGGCTATATGATGCAACACTTACATCAGTGAGGGAAATTCTCCTTCCACCCCACCCCATACATACATGCATGAATGTGGTCATGTTTGCAGGCTAGATGATCCCTGCCCCTTAGTATGTCAGTGGTGAGTTCATGCTTAGGGTTTTGCAGAGCCTGGAAGATGTTCCACATCAGTATTCTAATCCCTTTGATTTTACATAAATTTCACATCCCATCTTTGTTCAAACACTGTCTCTCCAGCATGGAGTGGAGGCGGTGGGTACTACCTAGTTTCCTGATCTTTTAGTGTGTTGGTCTGTTGACCTTGTAGTACATGGACTAAAAGGTACATCAACTCCAGAGATCCATGCAAATGCATTAAAACATCCATATTACATGAAGGTGGGTACAACTTATTCATAATATCAACAGCTATATTGAGTTGTTTTTCATACACACCTGTTGAATGAGAAAACTAACCAAAAGCTAGTATTGGGGCTTGAACTAAAGTTCCTGGGAGATTCCAAGCATCACCAACTGTCTCTTTGAAGATCAGTTTCCCTTGTCCATTAAGCCAAGATCAAGTTGACCTATAGGAGCTGCTTTCCTGATATTATGCATGATTCCTGACTGCATGTTACATGCACAAAATGCATGGGGCTCTACTAGTGATTTCAGGGCCATGCTTTAATGTGGCAGTGGATTGATACTGTGCTGGCTAATGTATAGCAGAGATGCCACTGAGTAGTCTCTTGCATTTGTATCAGTAGGGATCCACTCTTTGAAGAGTATGGTTCATTTTAAAAGGATAAATTACACAGATTGCATGATTATACTGCAGCAGTGTACTGTGCAGCAGACCCCTCCCAGGACACGTGATCACTGCTCTTCCCACTATGACTATTCATCCAGAGGGTAAAGTGATGTTCCTAAAATGAGTCAACAGGTAAAGAAGAGCCCAAACTTGAAAGTACATGTTTATTATTTTAATTATGAGGAACAGGAGTGGGGTATTTAGGGACCTTGTATCCTTTTCTTCATTCAAAAACTATATTTATCTCTCTCTCCTTTGCAGAGTCAAACAAGATGCCCAAAATGTGTCCATGCTTCTGTGCATTTGTTGGATTAACTCATTGCTAACAGAGAAAGTGGACTGTGCCCAGGCCATGATGCTGGAAGGTACCTGTATGCAGCGGATACTTAGGGAATATGGGAGATTAGGTGTTTGGTCCAGCAAATGAGTTGGTGGAAGATGTCCAGGGGGGAGGACAGGCTGGAGTGCCGGAGCAAAGACATGAAACAACATGGAGGTGCGCAGGTTTACAAGCAAGTGTACAGTGGGGGGTGGGCATGAGAAAGGGGTGCTTTAGTTAGATTCTCTGTACTCTGACAAAATGCCAGGGGCAACTAGCTTTATAGGGAGAAGATGGGCATCAGTTCACGATCAGATTGCTCTTTTGGAGATTCAAGTCCAAATTGGGTACCATTAGTTTGGCATCTGGTTAAGGGCGGCTCCCATGATGAGACAGCATGTAAGGGCAAAATATTACAGCAGAATCTAAGGATAGAGAGAGAGGAAAGAAGAGAGTGAGGAGAGAAAGAAAAGAGAGGGAGGGAGATAGAGGGGAAGAGAGGAAGAGAGAGGGGGAGAGAGGGGGAAGAGTGAGAGGAGAAAGAGAAGGGAAGAGAATAGAGAGGGAGGGGAGAGAGGGAGGGAAAGAAAGGGGGAGAGGTAGGGGAAGGGGGAGAGAAGGAAGAGAGAGGAGAGAAGGAGGGAGGAAGAGGGGAGAGAGGGGAGAGAGGGGGAGGGGAAGAGGAGAGAGAGAAGAGAGAAGAGAGAAGAGAGAAGGGGAGGGAGGGAAAGAGCACTATCAACCCCTTTAAGGAAATTCATACATGCTCCCCCTATGACCCCAGTGACAGGCTTCACTTCTTAAAGGTCCAAGGTGCCCGCCCAGACTACCACCCTAAGGACCAGTCCTCTTTACATAAATCTGTAGGGACACCTATTTAAGCCTTAGCCTTAGACAATGATAATAGCAAGTCAAAGAGGAGCCTCACAGGCAGGAGCAGGAATTTGCCTTTATTTTTTGCTGGAAATGGGCTGCAAATTCATTCCATTTGAGGCTCAGTATGCAGTCCCCTGTATCTGTCCACAAGGCTACTTCTCCAGCACTGGGTCTGCACTCACTCTGTCCGCAGAAAATTCTTTTCCTTGGTCATTATGGTATGCTTACAAACAGGAGCCTAGCATGACTGCCCTCCGAAAGGCCCAACAAGCAGCTGAAAGAGTCAGATGTAGATATTTATACCCAATTAATGGACAGAAGCTGCTGACCCCTGTGCTTGAATGAGGGAAAAGCTGGAAGAAGCTGAGGAGGAGGGTGACCTTATAGGAAGACCAGCAGTCTCAACTAACCTGGACCCCTGAGATTGCTCAGACACTGAGCTACCAACCAGGCAGCATATACCAGCTGATATAAGGACCCCAACACATATAGAGCAGAGGACTGCTGGGTCTTGACTCAGTGAGAGAAGATGCACCTTAACCTCAAGAAACATGAGGCACCAGGGAGTAGGGAGGTCTGGTGGGGTGTGGGTGGGAGGTTGGGTGGTGGGGACATCTTTTTGGGAGGGGGGGAGTATGGGATGTAGAACAATCAGAGGGAGGACCAAGATGGAGATAAAGACTGGAATGTAAAAACAGATTAAAGAATAAAACAAATTCCAAATGCGTATTTGGAAAAGTAGCACCTGCTAATTTTTTATGAATATTACTTTTTAAACTTTCATTTTATGTGTATTTTGCCTGAGTGCATTTCTGTGTGTCACATGTGTGCTTGGTCCCTTGTTCTTGCAGAAGTCAGAAGAAGGTGTTGGATCTCCTTGATCTAGAATTACATATGATGATGAGCTACCATGTGGGGGCTGGGAGTTCCCAGTTTCTGGAAAAACAACCAGTACTTTTAACTGCTAAGTCATCTCTGCAGTACCACATGCTGTAGTTTTAGAAGTATAAGACAGGAGAAGAAAACAGAAGCTCTCTTGTCTACCCTTTTGTTCTCAAACCACGGATGGCTTTTGTTGGACATACTCTGTGTATGTGAAGCATGTTGTGTACAAGTGACATCCGACAATGTGTAGCAACCTGTCTAGATCATTTCGTTAAATGTTTCACATATCTTTCTATGACTCCACATTTACAATTTAGATTTTAAAATATTGCTGCATAGTATTTCATAGTGTGGATTCACTTTAAGACTTTAATTATTTAAATAATACCTTATTGAATATTTGAATTTCTCCTATTAGCCTATAATAAATATATGCATGCAAACTTAAGTATTCAAACACACACATATACATATATATGTATAGAGGTTAATACTACATGAAATGCATATATGTACTAGATGTACACTACTAGATGGACATCACTTACCAACTATGCATCTACACTTATATAAGAATATATATATATATATATATATATATATATATATATATACACATACACACACACACACACACACAAACACACATATAGATTAGGTATACTGGGAAGCCATGAGAATTCTCATCCTGAAAGAAGGGATGGGAAAAAGACCATAAATGAAATAGTCTTTATCTGTAAAGTTTTATTTCATATATGTGTATGTATACACACATATACATACACACACATATGCATATGTATAAAACAAAAATAAAATAAATACATTGGTAGTTTGAGCATTATCTCTTTTACTTCTCTACATTTTAAAATTCTCCAGGTATAATTTAAAGATTTCATAGAGAAAGCACACTGACATTTTCCTCCTAAAACACAAAATATTCTGCTCCCTGTAGGTGTGCTCTAGAAGAAACTGCTTGTGATATCAAGACAGAAGTTTTGGTGATAGGTGCTGCTGTGTTTCTAGCCTGGAGTACTGGAACCTTTAAGAGGTGGGAGTGGGTGGGTAAAGGGAGGAAGCTAGCAGACAGGAACACACCTCTCACTTTACTGTCCAGCTACCACGAGGCCAGTAGATTTGCTTTTCCCTCATCAGCCCAATGATGTCCTACCTTACCACTGGCTGAAAGGCAGTAGACTAGTCAGTCATGGCCCTTGAATGCCATGACCAAATTAACCTTCCTTCTAAAACTTGATCCTCTCCGATAGCTAACCCAGGGGTGGAAAGCTGGCTAACTCAGTCTAGCAAAATCTTGCCCAAACTTAATGACAATCTCCTGGTTCCCTCACCAGGCCACTGGGAAGTAAGGGGGGCAATCAGATCCTTCTCTATTGTCTTTGTTCTTTGGTTCCTTCATGCAGCCCACAAAGAGCTGATACCTGCTTTACTCTCTAGTGACTCTTTTGAAATGGTCAACCCAGAGGACTGTATTCTCAAAGATGTTGAATCCTTTCCTTTTCTACTGTGACTCCCACCTCCAGGCACCAGTCTTCAACTTACCTTTGGCCTTCCAGAGAACTCAATCCGTCCCCACAGCCCCCATAGAGCTAATGGTGTGTGGATCACTGGACACTTTGCTTTAAAGTGTTTCTAGAACCCAGCAATCAACATGCTGATGAAACAGTGGAGCCAGGTGACCCAGGTTCAAGTGTCAGCTCTTGATTTTATTAACTGTACGGCCTTTAATCTCTCTTATCAGCCTAATGGAATATAATGCTACCAGCTCCCTTTATCTGAAAATGTCATCAACAGAATCAAGAGGATAAGGCTGGGAAAGTAATGTGGGAGCCATATAGTAGTATACAAATGATAATTTTGCTGTCAAATATGGATTTGGTCCAATGCACTCTCCTGCCCTTTTCTGTCAATACAAGTTCGGTATTAAAAATTTATGATGCTGGGAAAACTTCAGGTAGCTCATTGTTAGAGTTTAATGACTGCAGTAACGGAGTACTAAAATTGGGTCACTTAAAAAATGCATTCTATGACATTTCTGTAGGCTTGAGGCACATAATCACAGCATGGAGGTACATGCTCCTTGAAAGGCTATTTTTCCTGGTTCTGGTGACTAGTTTTCCTCGTCTGTGTTATTAAGTGAAATATGAATAGAACCTTGACTCTTTCCCTGTCACGTGGCCATCTCCTCTCTGTGTATCCGTCTCCTCATCTCGCCTAGACTCCTTGTAAGGATACCTGTTGTCCCATTTAGAACCTTGTCTCAGTAATTTTTCTGTTGCGGTGATAAAATACCTGGACAAGACAATTTAGGAAGGAAATGTTTCTTTTAGCTCTCAGTTCCAGGACTAATTCCACTAGGAACGGGAAATCATGGCAGCAGGAACTTGAGAGAGACCGGTTACATTGTGCCCACAGTCAGGAAGCAGAGAGTAGTGAGGGTTAGCTCTCAGCCCATGTTCTCATCTCACAGGGATCCTAGTCCAGGTACCAACCACAGTGATGGATCTTCCCATCTCAATTAACTCAGTCCAGATAATCCCCTACAGGCAAACCAAGAGACCCATCTGTCTCAATTAGACTCTAGACCTCTTCAAATTGACTTCTGAGATTAACCATCCAAGGCCTAATCCAGGATGACTTTCTCTTTCCTTGATTACATATGCAGACTGCATTCTGAATAAAGTCACATTCCTAGCTACATGGGATTAGGACTTTAGTGTGTCTTTTGAAGAGACAAACTAAACCTACCACAGCCATGTAGCCTGGTGTGTGTGTGTGTGTGTGTGTGTGTGTGTGTACCATTATATTGTGGATTTTTTGAAGTTAAAAACACAAAGGTAAGTGTGAGTGTCATCAGGAAAGATGGTTTAGTTCCTAGAAATCTTTCCTCTAAGTTCAAATTGCTAACTCTTTTAGCTCAAAGTCACATCATAACTCTGGAATAGTTATATAAGTCTTTTCCATGAAACCAGTCTATCACAGTGTATCAACATTCCAATATCAAATAATCTTGGAGAAGGAGAAAAGGAAAATTAGAGAAGCAACCTTACCTTTCCTTTCCATTTACCATACATTGATCATGACTCGGTGTTAAAATAGCTGCTCCATTTATTTATCGTGACAGTTTATCTATAAACAGTCCATTGCTGATTGTTTGCTTTAGAGATTAGCAACCTAAAGCTCACACAATCAAGACTCTCATGGAAAGAGTCAGCGGAAGAGGGGGGACTTGGGATGTAAGTGTAGGTCTTCTGATTTCATAGCAACCTCATATGCTTTCTTATTCCCAATTTCACTTTCAACATTATGTGTGTTAACTGTCTCAACAGGGAAGATGTGCTCTGAAGAGTGAAGGACAGTCCCCTGGTGGGTTTATATCCTTTGTTTCCATACCATTGTTGAGGAATTTCAGACTCAGGAATGTGCAATGCACTGAGTCCAGATGACCCCACATACCTGGTCTTCGTTTGTTAATCTGTTTAGTAAATACTGTCTGGCATCTATTTTATGACTGATATGTGACAAGACAGATCAGCAAAAGGAGCCCTTACAAAGCCTGTTATTTCAGGATAGCTAAAGCGCTTCCCATAGGTCAAACCAACATTTTCTTACTATATCAGTGATGAAAATGCCTTTGTTTCTACCCAAACAAAAGTCGAGGGGAAGAAACAACATGCATGGCGCGGATGTATACCGGTTCCATCCCTTTCTACCAGGCCTGAAAAGTTACTTGGCTCTCAGCCCAGGAAATGATAGTTGGAAGGAGGAAGGCTTATAGAAGGAATGAGAAACAGCCCCTCCATCACAGCAAAAGAAGATGAAAGGAATATTCACACAGGCAGCTGATGGTTTGAATGGCTATAAGATGTCCCTTTTACATCTCACAGATGACACTTGAAGAAAGAACCTTGCTTCTGAACACATAAATACTGGCCCATCTTAATGGTTTAAATCAGAGCAGAGGCCTCTGGTCTTCCAGAATGCTGGGTTAAATTCAAAGGCATGGAAGGCAGGAAAAGGTACAGTCTCATTAGAGGTACAGAAGCCAGCCAGCATGGGTGGGGTGGGGAGGGTCAGGTGACGTCATTCTGTAAAGTACCAGCAAGGGGTCTAATGAATGTTAGGAACAACTAGAGAGATGAAAGAATTTGGGAGGTCTCCAAAGCAACTCAGATTAGGTGATCTTTTCTTCCTTTAGGCGTGCAGGTTTGTGGAGTCTGTGAGACCTTTTTTTCCCTCCCTTTGTCTTTGAAAACTCATGGAAATGTTCAGTGTAATCCATTTGTCATCAGGGCAGAAAAGCACATTTACAGTCAGCCAGGAATAACGCAGCAATGGGCCAATTGTGTCGAGGCCTACATTTCACAAGCTGTATACACTTCTCAACCCTGGGCAAGGCTGGAAGCAGGTCCTATCACCAGGCTTTACCAAGTAGCCCTTGGTCTGCAAGAAAGCAAATCCTATCCATTGGCTGTGCTATTGTGCTCTATAGTAAGAAGTTAAACCTTTCCAAGGAGAATAGATGCATGTGTCATTGTACAATGAATAGCAGCTCAGAGGTGGGCAGGCAAAATATTCAACAGCACTGCAAAACTGCAAACTGTTTCTTAAATATTTCTGACTATTCACCCCTAACATAATTGCTCATGTGTCTGCATATATGTTATATGCATTTTTAACCTTACTGGTGCATTTTATACTTTCTAAATATCTACTAAAATGAAACTACAAAAGAATCAGAAACAGATAAAAGTCAGAGCTAAAGAGATGGCTTAGTGGGAAATGTCATCTTGTACCAAGCATGGGGATCTGAGTCTTGGGAACCCACCTGATGGAAGAGATTTGCCTCCTGACAATTATCTTCCCCTGTGCTCTGTGACATGGACATGTCACACACAGACAGACAGACAGACAGACACACGGACATACATGCACACACTCACACAGATAGACACATACTGACACACAGCACACACAGACACACACACTCACACAGACACACAGCACACACAGACACACACACACACAGCACACACAGACACACACACACACACACACACACACACACACAGAGCAACCAAAAAAAAATGACCTCGAGAATTTTCCAGCTATGGTTTATCTTTGTTCTTCTAGTTGTTATTTACATAAAACAGAAATATAACTTAGGAAAAGTTTCACAACTCTGTTAATTTTTAACATAGATGTGGTTTTGACATAAAGAAATAACGAAGTTCATTAGACCAAATCCTTGTGTAGTCACAATAATTATCCTGTGTATACTTCTTTATGGCCTACATAATGCTTTCTCCACTGTATACTTTTTGATCATGGTGATACATTTCCAGAGAAGGGAATCTGTCAACATTATTTCCATTAGGCTCATAGGAGGCACTAAAGGTCTTACATTTAATAAAGTCAAGAGCCAACCCTTGAATCTCGGTCACCTGACTACAGTTTTAGCAGCACGTTGCTTGGGTTCTAGAAACACTTTAGTAAAAGTCTCCAGTGCCATCATCTATGGGGGTGGGGATGGGGGCTGGAGATGGCCTGAGTCCTCTAGAGAGCCAGAGGTAAACTGAAGACATAGTTGCTGGTGTGTTTTTCTGGAAGCTTCCTTGTTTCCCATTCACCCCATTACAAGCTGACTAGATTTTTCACCCACTTCTGCAGGACCCGACCTGTCCTCAGAGTCTGCAAAGATATATGCTAGGGTGAAGACAGAAGGCCATACTGCCCATCTACGCTCAATGTGTAAGGAATGTCTCCAGTTTCTCAACATTTCTTGCACCTAAACAGAGTGTGAAAAGGAGGAAGCTACGGAGCCCCACCGAAGCAGGCGGGGACACGAGCTGCACAGGGATTGAGAGCATGGTGCACTCTGCTCCTGCTGCCACTGATGTGAAGTAGGTCCTTGTCTGACCTGTTTACCAGGTCTGAGCCTCCTAACAGACCTGGCAAAGTGAACCATTTCAGCTGGTCACTGGGAAGAGCTGGGTATAAACATCTGGTCTTGTGTCACCCAAACCAGAGCTCAGGGCTGGCTGAGGCTCTCTCTAGTGCAGAATGCTGCCCCAGCATGTGCAAGCCTCCTTGTGGAGCCTTGCAGAAGAAAATAACACAAGGACAGCAAAAACAAAATAGTCAGACACAGTGTAGTGTCATGTGATAATACTCGGTCAAGTCTAAGGCACCCGAAAGGAAGTTACACTGTTGTTTGATGTGTGATTTAAGTATTTTTACAATGAAAATTAGAATAGCACATATTTGTTTATTTTGTGCGTGCATGCCTGTGCTGTGTGTATGTGTACCTGTGAGCATGACAGTGTCAGTGTGCTGCTCAGGACAGCTCATGGGGCCAGTCCCCTCTCCTTCCAACAGTGTTTTCCTTGGGAATAAACTCAGTTGTTAGGCTTGGCAGCAAGAGCCTTTTCATACTAAGCCATCTGACTAGCCAGCGAAAGTCTTCTCTTGGGTATTTAGACACACTTTTATTTTACACAGCAAAAGATATATTAGTAAATTATACTTGTTAGGATATTCCTGAAACACGCCCAGTTTGGAATAACTTTCCATCTGGGTTGTCTATGCCTGTACTCTCTGCACCGTTAAAGACCTGGGTGATTATCATATCCACCTGTGGCCAATAATGATCTGTGTCCCAGATTTAGGCCTATAACAAGATGACTAAATGTATCTTTAAAATCTTTATTGTAGAAAAGATTTATCCTTCTCTTTAATGAATAGTTTCTTCCGTTCACAACCTGGGGGAATTCTGGTGGCTGTATAGGCCTGTCTGGGGAGGCAGGGGATAGAGAGAATCTTTTGGTTGCTGGGTTTTGGTAATCCCAGCAAAGGCATTAATGAATTGGATTATTTGATGGGTATACCTAACCCTCAGCATTCTTTGCGAGCTATGAGATTTAACTGTGTTTGAGAAAAGTTTCCCACTAAAACTCCAGGGTTTTTAACTTATATGGAGTCTTAAACACAGTTCATCATCTTATCTAATCTGATATCCAAGGATGGCTTTGTCAAAGCAGAGTCAAGTATTGGCAATCCCCCAGAAATCTCCAAAGAACGCATGAAAGAAAAATGATTTAAAGCTGAAAGATTTAAGTAGAGCTTTGAAATCTTTAAAAAAAAACTTAACAACGAACCCCTTCCCGAGTCTGTTAATGCTGGTTTTGGAACATGAATAGAAAATCAGACTGTGGGAGGAAAGGTGAATTGTGGGTATCATTTTGACTGTGGCTAGAGGGGTAGTTAGCATCGTGGTCAAATAGTAATGCGACAATCATATGGTAGATTTCCAAAGAAAAATGAATCCCATAACTTAGGGTAACTTACTTTCTATGTTAGTGTATTTTATCTGTCCTTAGAAGGTGTGGGTATAGGATACTATCTTTTATTTGGCAAAGGGCTACATCTTGAAGAGGTTTGATGTATGAGTCAGAGTCAGATTTGAGTCCCAATTGGCTGAATTGATCTTGTATTAATTCTGCAACCTCTCTGTGTATTTGTTTTCATAAATATCATGGAAACGATACCTATGTTTACTGAATGATACAGTCTGAAGAATAAACAGGAATAGTTATTAAGACCTAATGCATGATAAATGTCTAGCAGTTGGTAGTTAGATGATAGTTTATTTTCTGTTACTGGGACAAAATGCCCAAGCTAATCAATTGATAAAATAGAACATTTATTTTGGCTGACAGTCTTAAAGGTTTTAGTTTGTGGTAGACTGGCTTTGTTGTTTTGGTTCAGGGTGGGACAGTACATTGTGGTGGGGAGAATGGGTGGGGTAGAAGGTTTGTTTATCTCATAATCAGGAAGGAAAGGGGAAAAGGAAGAGACCAGGGCCCTGATAATATAAAACCTCCTGGTAGGTGTTACCTGTTAAAGGTTCCATACATCCCCAATAGTGTCATGTTCGGTAAGATGCCCTTAATACATGGAAATTTTGTTGCTTTCTTTGGTGCTTGTAGAGGAAACCTGTCAGATTTTGTTTGAGCAAAACAAAAATAACCAACACTCTCATACATTCAAGTTTCTCACGTAGAAATGAGTCGTATGTCCAGTTCTTCATTTCAAGGAAAGAATGCTGAACAAACACAGTTAGCCAGGTTGTTTCTTTGTATACATGTCTACCTCAAAATAGAGAAATTGTTTCCTACATTTTCTGTTTGTTTGTTTGCATAACCTGCTCTGTATGAACACAACACATTCCTTGAACGTTCTTTAGATTGATGTTAAGTTTGTATTCCACGCTAGGCTTTCTGGTCCAGGGAGCTTGGAAATTGCCTTTAAAAAGTTTTTTGTTTTGTTTTGTTTTGTTTTTGTCTGCTATGAGGTTCAGGATTGAAGCTCTTTTCTCCAGTACTCAGCTGTGGGTGTGTCCTTCTCCATCTGGCAGCCTCTGTGAACACGGGATCTAAGGAAGAGAATTGATAGACCCAGCACAGTTTTCTTGTGGTCAGGCTATACTTCTTACTCTACCAGCTAGCCCCGCCTCTCTGGGAACCAAAAAGGGCTACCTTCATGGCTAGGGGCCATGTTTGTCCTGGCCGGATTATAAAAGGTGGATTTTTTTTTCTGACAGAAAGTAAGCTGGCAAATCCATTGTAGATACTTTGTACCTACTTTCATGGAAACAAAATGTAGCACCTGGAAGCAAAGTGTAGCAATCATAAAAAGCACATTTATTTGCTCTAGAAATTTCTTGGTCCAAACTCAGAATTTGTAGCCAAATGATCTCCATTGGTGTAGGGAGGTGTGACCGATCCAATCTCTTTACCTCTGCTACTTCAATGTCTTCATGTTGTGCAGCCCATGAAGGCCCCTCATTTGGCATTAGTCAGGGTGAATGCATTGTTTCCTTCGGCGTGGTTTGCATTTTCACTTCACTCTTTGGGCTAGACTACTGGTGCAGTGGCTGTAGATGTGCCAAATTATCTTAAAGAAAGAGAGTCGAAGTAGAAGAGCCATGGAAAAAGGAAGAAGAGATGGAGGGGGAATAGGAGACACAGACTCCACATTTTCTAACTTGTAGAGTTGAGAATGTTCTCCTGCTTTCTGCCTTGGTGGCTGTGATCCGGACCATACTTATTTGCCTAGTGGCCCAATAACTTGTTCTAGTAACTGCCAAGAATATCAGCTGGGTCGTAAATGAATATGAGTGAGACTCTGAAATGTTCTTTGTGATAAGACAAAGTCCTCATGAAGGCTTCTGAGACCTTCTTCCTACTATGGTTATTGCTGAGATGCCCACTGTGTCTATTGACATGGTTCCCTCCAAAAAACCTTGGCAAATTCTTCTTGTAGCAAAAGGGTTCTGGTTAGGAGAAGGGAATGGTCAGAAATACAGGAAGAAAACATGATTTATAACCTAGAAAGGCATTAAATCCATGTTTCTTCTACATTCACAGGAATCAGCAACAGAATACCATGGCACACAGCTAGGCTTTTAGTTTACCCACAAAATTATCGCATGTTTACTATGGAGTGATCATGGCCAATCTGCTGTTTTTGATGGTGAATTAATAACTTTCAAAAGAGAAGCGCAAATTGAAAATTGAGCCTACCTCTTGGTTGGTTTCAGCTGGGTTTGCACGAGAGTGTTACTTAATAAATCCTTTCTGGTGTGCTCAGAACTGTAACTCAAAACATCATTATAAATATGACACTATCCAAAATGGGTAGATCATTCGTTGGACCTTGCAAAGGGTTCCAGCAGCCTTGGAAAATGATCGCTTCTGTTTGCTCACTGGGACTCATCATACAATCTTCACCCCTCTGATCCTTCCTTCCTATTTCTTTTCCTTTTGGTTGTTCTATTTTTTTTTTCTTTTCATAATTACATCAGAAGCCCAGCTCTCTCTAGCATGAGGGACAAAAGTCTTTACTGAAACTACACACCGCAAGGATCTGGGCACTTTGGGCACTGCCAATGACCATCTTTGATGGTTAAAGCAGCAGTATAAATCTAGTGAGCATGATTGAACAGAGCAGCTTGGCAGTTTGAGAAGTTCAGTTGTGAACCTTGTGTTAGAGGCCCTGAAGTAGGAGAAATATGGATCCATTTCACATCACATCCCCAATTTGAGTTCCAACCAGTTTCTGAATCTTCAGCTAAATCAGGGAACTTTTAGAGATTTGGGATTTACAAAGTAATTCATGCAGCCTGGGAACATCCATCACTTTATTTTATCTGATTGCCATTTCCCCTTCTGTTCACCAAAATAGAAAAGTCAATGCTTTTGGGCGACATGCCCTTGTTACTGCAGTAGAAGGTGTCTTGGCCAAACTGACAAGGGCTGGTGATATAAGAAGTCAATTTTATCTCTCGACTCTCGACATTTCTATTCATGGCAAACCTAGCTGCTAGCTGAAATCTCAGTATCTTTATAGATAAAACATAAGCCTCCAAAATTTATATTGACATACTTAGTAAAGCTGGATATCAATTAAATTCCATGCTAAGAAGGAAGGGAAATAGATGGAAATTCTTTGTCATTTTAGCATTTAGAACGCTGGTGGCTTCTTGCTATTATCTATATTAATGTTTTCTGGTATTACTGAAGATAAGGCTATGAAATTGTGACACATGTAGTCTGTGATACTCCATATGATTGGGCTATATAAGATGTGTACATTATTTATTTATTTTGAGCTTACACATACTTACTGGTGATGGGGGCAGGGCTGGAATGCCCATAGA
This sequence comes from Rhynchomys soricoides, assembly GCA_019843965.1. Lineage (NCBI taxonomy): Eukaryota > Metazoa > Chordata > Mammalia > Rodentia > Muridae > Rhynchomys > Rhynchomys soricoides. The sequence goes on along the minus strand of JADRCH010000063.1, from coordinate 4,160,975 downwards.
GGTCGTCTGGGAGGCAGTTCTCAGCTTCCACATTGTTGAGAGAGCCATTTTTGTTGTCTTAGCCACTATGCTATATTCTCAGGCTAGCTGGCTCCCAGCCTTTGAGGGAAGTCTCCTGTTTTCACTTCCTATCTTTCTGTTGGAGGGCCAGGATTACAGAGGCTCATAACTACATCAAGCTTTCTGTGTGGACCCTGGGATCAAGACCCTGTTGTCAGCTTATGTAGCTTCCTGTCTCCACCTCCCATCTCTGGGATTCAGACAGTCATGTCTAGCTTTCTATGTGGATTCTGGGAATTGAACTCCCGTTGCCAGGTTTACAGAGACAACACTTTTACCTGCGGAGACATCGACCCAGCCTAAGGTGCACACACTTAATGTATCCAAGCTGCTGAATTTGGATATAGGTATATAACCATGACATCATCACCACTCTCAAGGCCAACCATATCCTCTATCTCCTCCAGTATCTTGTTAGCTCAGAGAGGGTGTGGTACTCTTTTTGACCCCACATGGGCTATAAGAAGAAAGCCTCAAATTTGTTTAAATGTCCTAGTGCACTTTCACACCCCCCCCCACCCACTTGCTATATATGTTAGAAATCTCGTGACTCTCACCCGAGTTCCTAGCTCTTATTCTCTGAAACTCTTGTCAGCTTTGTGCACCGAGGTCTTCGGTGCCCTTTAAGAACATGGTTGGCCCAGGGATGAGTGTTCGGGTGGAGGTTTAGTTTTAAGCTGAGACCAGGGCTTGGATACAGAACCTCTCTTTGTTTTCATCTCCATCACTTTCTCTAAGATACGTCCCTTCTTCTCTGTTCTTACTAAACATCAGACTGCTCGGCACAGGCTACCCTTCTCCCAGAGGTACCTTCCTATATAATACAATTCAGACATTTTGCGTTCTCTCTCTCTCTCTCTCTCTCTCTCTGTCCTTGCACTCCTATCTTTTTTTTTCTCTCCCCTTCTCTACCCTCTCTTTCTCCATGGCAACTTCCCTGGTCTTGGTCTAGGGATCAGTGAACTCACCCACCTTTAATATAATCTAATCTGGCTTGAATTGGCTCATTTCACCAATGGTGGAGAAATGACCTATCAATAATAATAGATTGTATGTATTTCTGTCTACGTATTGACCGTTAGTAAATTATCACCCCACTTCAATGCTCAGAGGTTAACTCTGACCTATTAGGAACATTCTTGGGAATAATTCCTGTCAGAATTTTTCCATTTTCCCTACTTTTTCTTCTTCTTGACGGGTTCTAATTAATCCTGCCGTCTCTGTAGCCTCGCCTGAACTACTGTAGATTCCCCTTGAGAGCAATTTTGAAACACACATCAGCTCTTTGTAATATGTTCAAAAGTAAGTTTTGATAATTTTTTAAATTGGTTAAGGGAAAGTGTGTAGATAACAAGGGTGAGGGAACATGGGTTATTCTTATGAATGAAAGGATTCCTGGCTTGGGCTAAAGAATATACACTTTGTTCCTCCTTAAACGATGGTCATAGACTTGCTTTGTTTATGTAGCAGCTCTATTCCTGGGCCTGATATTTGGCTCCTTTCTGGGGAGTTCTTAGGGGTGTGGATCAGAAAAATACTCTGCTTTGTGTAGACAGCAGATCTGTTGACCTGCCCGCCTGCTAGGCCATTCACCAGAAGGCAAATTTTCTTTTTTCCGTTAACATTAATAATTCTTTTCTGATTTTTCTTCTGATTAGTGGCATGAATTCATAAGATGGCCAGCAGTGTCCACAGGCACAGACCAGTGTTGAGGAAAGTCCCTCTTCTCGTTCAAACCTAATTATGTTCGGTACAGACTTTGGCCTCATTAACTCGTTTTTTCTGAGCAATTCAGTAACATGATCCCAGGGTTAAGAAGCATGGATCAAGGCCTTCCCAGAGGTAACCTTCTCTGAAAATTTAATTTTATATTTGAGGAAAACGTAGGGTCCCTGAACCCTTTAAGCTTCCTTGTACTTTATAGTCAACCATATCCAAGAAGTCCCCAGAACTGACTGAGTGAACAGTGCTGGGGTGGGTTGGGGGTGTGTGTGAGAAAACATGAAGTGTTTTCACTGGGGGAGTACCCAGTGAACCTAAATTCTTAGGTTGTGGTAGAAAATTTTAGAATTTAGACTGGAAAACTCTTGGCCTTAAACATTAATCACAGGCCTGCTGCGGGAGATAAGATATTAATAACACAAACTCTCAACTTCCCTGTGAAGGGGACATTCATGGACATTAACATCTCTTCCCTCTGATTATCATGCTTGGGAGAGGGAGGGAGGGAAGGAGGGATGGGGAGAGAGAGAGAGAGAGAGAGAGAGAGAGAGAATATGCAGCTGAGAAACGGGGCCAGAGAGGATCAGAGCCAGGTTGGATGTGTTTTGAGTAGGAAGTGGTTGCTACAGAAATATGTCTACAACAACAACAACAACAACAACAACAACACATATGAAGAGAGGCTGTGTATATGTGTGGTTTCCTTACATAGTATTGCCTGAAGACTGTGAATGTGTGTACTTGAGAACATATAAACTATTTTCAGACATGTTTACTATTAAAGTTACTTTAAATCCATTGATTACTTTACCATGGCTATCACTGTGCATGTGTTTTGAGATTGGGCTTCGTACATCCTGTATTGACCTCAGTATGTTATGGAGTCCAGAGTGGCTTAAACTTTGGAACTGATGATCCTCTTGTCTAGACCTCCTTAGTGCTGGGAGTCTTCATTCTCTCCAAAATGCTTCAATCCTTCTCCACAGGACCCAGTGTGAGCTCAAGGGACTCAGGGTACTCATGCCCTTGGAACCTCCCATATCCAGCAGAGGATGCTGGATGCTGATTCATTCTCACTTCCCATCTATCAAACATCTAGAGACACAATGCATCTACAATAATGGCTTCAGAAGAGAGATGGAGAGGGGGGGAAAGGGAGAGAGGAGGGAGGGGAGGGAGAGAAAGAGGGTGGAAGAGAGAGAGAGAGGGAGGGGGAGGGGGAAGGAAGAGAGATGGGGAGGGGGAGAGGGGAGGAAAGAGGAGAGGGAGAGAAGGGGAGTGGGAGGGAAGGAGGGAGAGAGGGAGAGGGAAGGGGATAGGGAGGAGGAGAGAGAGAGGGAGAGAAGGAACTGTAAGATGAGTTGATTACTCAACCATCAGCAGCCATAGTTGGAGGAAGACTGTGGAGACCCAAGTCTTCCCCTCATCTTCACAGTTGTTTTAGACTTGAGGAAAAAGTGGGGAAGGAACATACCAGAGCAGTGAGTAAAATTCACTGTGGCTGAAATCTATTGATTGACACATTTCTGCATTTTGCCCTGTGCCATGTGATTGGTTGCGTTACAAATAAAATATATCGTGTTATTTTCATTTTAGAACCAGACGTTTGCAATCTCAGACACAAAAATACTGGGGCAGGGGGATGGCTAAAATGTCATGCCGGGAAGCAGAGCTGAGTCTCACAGAAACGGCTGCATTTATTAGCTTGGAAATATTAAATACGGAATCCATCAGCACTCCTCCCTCACTTCGTGCTCCACAGTCTATTGTGAGTGTTGTCAATCACGGCTGCTCCATTGCTCTCCCACTCACATTTATATTGAATGCACTTGTGTGACTTTAAGGTACAAGGAATCATAATAATAGGAAGCTTGAAGTATTTTTTTCCCACTGAATTTAGAAGTCCAGTAAGATATCGCCTTACGATAACTGAATGCAGGATGATGAATGCTTTGATCACCTTGGTAAATAAACAAGATGATGTGTTCTCTTAATTTTCTTGTGAGATCTAAGAGCACAAAGGTGCTGTGAGCTCGTGATTTCGGTGAGTTTTCCACGTTCATTCATCCAATGGTAATTTACCACAACAGCCTTGATCAGAAAGGCCCTTCATGTCAGACATCCCTGCCTGATGCATAGATGGGTGATGAACGTGTGAATACAGAAGCAATCGCTCAATCAAATGGTTGATCAGAAGAAACGTGAGAGCTCGATCTGGGAGGGGTAACTTCAGCATCCAGATAACGAAATTGTTCTTAGGAAAGTCTGACAGACAGAGGGCTCCAGAGATACAGAACCAATGGGTCTCAGACAAATATGTAAACAAGTAGACAGACAGATGGACATTTTAAGGAGCTGGCTATCGAAATTGTGGGGTCTTAGTAATGTCCAAATTAGGAACTCTGCCTTTAGTTTCCAGCATGTCCATATTGTTTTGTTTTTTTAGAGAAAGACTGGATAGACTGGATGCTTTAAACAATTGGTATTTATTTTTCACCATTTCTGAGGTTTTTAAGTCTGAGATCAAAGTGTTGAGAAGTTTGGTTTCTATCGATCGAGGCCTCTTCTTGGCTTGTGTTTGATCACTGTGTTTTCAGGTCCCCAGTCTTTCCTCTGTGTGTGCCTATTTCTGGTGTTTCTCTGTGTGTTTATACTTCTTGTCACAAGGACACCAACAATATGGGAGTAAGGCCCACTGTAATGTCTTCATTTTAATTTAGTCATCTCATGAGAGGTTCCATTCCCCAGTATAGTTAACATTAAGATGAACTGGAGGTTAGGACTTCAGTGTGTGAGTTTTAGGGATACACAGTTTGGCCCTTCCCAGATAAAATCTGATCTATAACTAGGACTTGCCGGGGGAGACGGAGATACCCCCCCCCCCCAGTGGATAAAACACCAAACTACTCCATGGCTAGCTCAGTGCTGCCTCAAGCTACTTCAACTTGCTATGTTTGTTGGTTTTAACCAGCTTGACATCTCTAAATTATCTTGGGACCAGAGGCTCAATGAGGAACTGTTTGGGTCAAGTTGGTCTACAGCCCTGTGTGTAGGAGGATTATCTGGATTATGTTTATTGAGATGGGAAGAGTTGCTTTGGTTGTTGCCATTCCTTAGGCAGGGGTTCCTGAGCCTCATTATTAGAGTGCAGGGGTGAGCAGAGCACACACACATTCTTTTTTTCCCATCTTGACTGTGGCTGTGATGTGTCTAACTGCTACACGTTCCTGCCGCCTTGAGTTCCCTGTTATGATGGACCATAACCTGGAATCCTGTATGAAAATAAACCCTTCCACTAAGCTGTTTCTGTCAGAGATTCAATCACATCAAGGGAAACAAAACTGAGATCCTAACATCATCCTGACGATAGTGGTTCCCAAGTTATTTGTCTTATTTGATTTTATTCCAGTGTGTGTGTATTTGTTATGTACGTGTTTGTATACTTGTAGACCAGAGAACAAGCTCAAATATCATCCAACTTGACTAGCCTGACCAACCTGGGGACCCTAGAATTCTGTTTCTGCCTCCCTAGCGCTGAGATTGTAAGTAGGGACTGCCAGCATTTTTTTATGTTAGAATAAAGACACATGCTCCACTATGTTCATAGCAGCCATATTTATAATAGCCAGAAGCTGGAAACAACCCAGATGTCCCTCTACAGAGGAATGGATACAGAAAATGTGGTACATTTACACAATGGAATAGTACTCAGCTATTAAAAACAATGACTTCATGAAATTCGCAGACAAATGGATGGAACTTGAAAATATCATCCTGAGCAAGGTAATGCAGTCACAAAAGAATGAACATGGTATGTACTCACTGTTAAGCGGTTATTAGCCCAAAAGTTTGAAATGCCCAAGTGTCACTTCGCAGCAACAGTAAGGGCTGAGTGTGAGGTCCCAGATGGAGGACTTGGAGAAGGGACTGAAGGAGCTGAGGAAGTTTGCATCTCCAGGGAGGCAGCAACAGTGGCAACTGGCCTGACTCCCAATACTCCCGGAGACTGATCCACCAACCAAAGAATACACATGGAGGGACCCACGGTGCTGGCCACATATGAGTCAGAGGAGGACCTTGTTAGCCATCAAGGGAGGAGAGGCCCTTGGGCCTGAAGGAGTTAGATCCCCCAGTAGAGGAGAATGCCAAGAAGGGAAGACGACGAGAGTGGGTGGGTGGGTGGGTGGGTGGGAGAATATCTCCATAGTGGCAGGAGGAGGGGGAGGAAATGGGGAGGTTCCAAAGGGGAGAGCTGGAAAGGGGGAAAGATTTGAAATGTAAATAAAGTAGGAAAAAAAAAAAAAGATCCTGGTGCTAAAGGGCAAATCTTAATGAGTTCTCCACACAACCTTAAGTTGTTTGTGTGAAAACACATGGACTGTGTGGAGATCTCAACTTAGAGATGTGTTATCTTGTTCCAGGTGTCCATAGATGGACTGTCTCCTTTATGGAGTGGTTTTTTTTTATTACTGGTAAAACAAGAGTTGGGGTCCATGGATGAGATCCAGCAAGCTGCTCTGTGCATACTTGGTGCATTCTATCTGTCTGGTAAAGATGCAACACCCAGTGTGTGGTACATTCAAACTCCTTGAATGTATCAGGGGTACACCATCAGACAGGGGTACACCACCAGACCACTTTGCAGCTCAGCTTCTCATTCCCAGGTTTTTCCAGCACTTTCGCACTAGAGAGCAGGGTGGGGTGTGAGTTGCATGTTGAGTTCTTCTAAGAATGGTATCACTGATGACAAAGATTCATGTTGGGCAAAAAGAATTCTCCAGTGTCAGATGATGGCTTGACCACTAAAGTGCTTGCTGTGAAGATCTGGGTTGTATCCACAGCATCTGTGCAAAATTCCAACCATGGCAGTGTACAATCGTAAACCCATTGCTGGGGAAGTGGAGACAGAAATATCGTTCGAGTTTACTGTCCAGCCTGAGTAGCCTAATCAGCAAGGCTGGGGACCAAGCAGAGACTCCGTCTCAGAAGATAAGGTGGGCAATGCCTGGCGAATAACACCCGAGGTTAGCCTCTGGGCTCTACAAGCAGATAGACACTTCTTTATGTGTACACACATGTGCAGAGAGAACCCATGTAGGTGCACACACACACAAACACATACACACACGCATGACACACATACACACACACACACACACACACACACAAAAGAAAGATTAATTTCAGGTTGAATAATCATGTCCTAATACTTGCAAGGTATTTTGTATGTAAGCAAAAGTGTGCAGGTTGTGGGCATACAGTTTTGCAGCAAACAGAAAAACTTCATTTGAGTGTTCAATGATTTTCACTTATTCTCTGATATTTTCACACAGGCACATAATGCATTTCAGTCATACTTCCTGCCCATCCTGCCGTTCCACTTATGTTTGTGTCCTACAGAACTTCAAAAATATCTAAGGAAAATAGAGAAAAACCTGGGCAATGTGATAGTCCGGGTGCTTTGAACATGTTGCAAATAGTGTGCATTATTTTCACATAAGATGGCATAGTGCACAGACGAGAGCTTCTCTCCTTTTACACGGAAGAGCGTGCTAAAAGACACGTGAAAGACATATGCATGACAGGCAGGCTGATGACAAGAGCTTTTAAAACAATTGTATTTCCTGACAGTCTGGTCCGTGTTCTTTAATGTCTTCCTTTAGTTGTGTGAGGTATTACATACAGCAATAGAAAGAGGCCTTCCGCTACCTGGTTATGGGGGTCTGAGCACTCTTTCTATGACCCAGATGCCTCACATGGAAGACGAGACTGAGGAGCAAAGCGTGCAGTTCTTGCCCACCAAATGCTGCTCATGACTACACCATGAGATTGTGTCTTGTAATAATTTCACAGGCATTTCCTTCTCTTCTTTTTCCAATGCAACATGCAATAGCAACCACCAGCTATGTGAAGACTGCTATCAACATATGCAAGCAAGGCCAAATCTGCATGGCAGTGGTACACTGACGGATCAGGGGAATGTCTTAGAGAACAAATACTGCGTGATAGTGTTAGGTTTGAATACGAAACGATCTTTCCTGAGGACTTAGTTGCCAGCTGATGGGTTTAGAAAGTCATTAGATCGGGAGGGCTCTGAACTAATTGATGATTCCCTCCTAGCTAGCTTTACATTATGATGCCATGATTGGAAAGAAGTGGAGCGTCACAGGAGGAGATAGGAACCCCGATCTCCCTAATCTGGAATGTATCTTGCCCCCCCTTCACTTCCTGAACACCATGAGGTAGAAGGCCTCTGACACATGCTTTCTCAGCCAATTCTACCTCACCTCAGGTCCAAGGAAGTGGAACCAGCTACCCAAGGTCGGAATTCTCAGAGGCCGTGAGATCAAACAAGTCCTTTTCCCTTCCTGTGCTTGTTTCCAGGGCTCTGTCACAACAAGGAAAGACTTAATATTGTCCTGTAAATGTCAAATCACCAGTGGCTCCTGTGTATCTGTGTACATAGCACAGAGTTGAAGGGGAGCTGTGTGGCTGTAAACAATACGTTTGTGCTGCAAACGAGCTTGGCTCAACCACACACTATTTTATATTATTTATGAATTAGTGCACGTTGTTTCCTCAACAAAATAAAGCTCCTTGAAGTTTAGGGATTTCTCGATGCTTCAACCTCTTGTGTTTCTACACAGGAGGCAGAGGGGTGTTTTTACCCTTCTCATTCACTCCATCTTCTTTTTTGTATGGAGCACCCCGTTTTTTTTCGGGAAAATTCATACGTGGTTCAACTCATGTAGCGAGGGTGAATGGCATCTTTAAGTTCATATCTAACCCAAACCTAACTAAGAACATTATTATGTTCTATTAATCAGTAAAATTAATGTGTGCATGGGTAAACAGTTCAGGTTTGACCAATAAAAATGCAATCTTGGTCTTCTCTGCACTTTCAGGCTGAAGGGACTTTTTTCTTCCCAAGGAGGATATAGTGTGGAAGTAGAAAGGCTCCAAAAGTGGGGCGAATGCAGGGAAAACTGAGCTGAAAGTGAGAGTCCTGGGAGCCATGTGACTTCAGCACCTAGATCCAGCCATTCCTGAAAGCATTAACCTTTAACTTTTCAGTTACATGACCCGACAAGCCATCCTCCATGCCTGCTTAAAGTTACAGCTGAGATTTTGCATCTTGCTTTTTGGAGTACTCACCATGCTGAGAATGTGAGCATCCCTTCATAAACGGAGAGCAGTGCAGGGATGAGATAATGCATGGGAAATACTTAGCTCGAGGACCTCTGTGTGTGAAGAAAAGGATGATGTCATCTACAGGGGACTGAAAAAAGAGCCAAAGAGGCTTAAATCAGTTCTGTTACTTAACACTTTCATTGAATTTCCATTTTATGCCAGGCACTGTTCTAGATGCTAGAGATAAAGCAGTAGACCGATAGACAAAATATTGTCTTAATAGAGCTATTTACATGCAACTATAGAGAGGTTTGCTGCTGATTGATTAGGTGTGGAACTCTGAGTAAGCAGACTTATCTTTCTTAGGCCCACTTTTCTCATTCCTTTCCCTTCCCAGGGCCACCACCACCACCAATATTTCCATATCTTGACACATCTTCACAGGCCTGAACCTTAGATTTCCCTGTTTTATTGGTACATGTCTGTCTGCATAGTTTCACAAACCTTGCAGAAGTGAGAGTCTCATGGGGTCTGGGGAGCCTCCACTTGCTCAATTCCCCTGAGGCTCTCACCTGAAAGCAATGCCTATGTCGCTGCATCTGTGAGCTTTCCCTGAGATCAGTGACAGCCGGTCTGCTCCATCACCTTTCATTTGGTGAAAAGTTCTGTTATCATGGAACGGAGAGAAACTGAGGTGATTCTAACCGTAGCCCTGGCTTCTAAGTTAATTACCTCACTTATCACTGTGTCTAGTCTTGGCTACTTCCTTCCACATGTTTTCAGAATCTTCAGACTCCTCTCCCTGTGGAAATGGTCGCAGCAGCATACTAGCTGCTGCTTTTGAGAGTGAGTCAGTGAATGGAGTCTGGCTCTGAAGGGTGAATGGCATACCTCTGCATTTCCTGGTGACGCTTTGGACCACAGTTGCTTTCCGTAAATTCCTTTCTGTCATCGAGTATACACTATATGCCTATAGATGCTTGGGTCTTTTTTCTGGTAGGGGTAGAGGAGATGTGGATCCGATTCCCCACAGATTTACTCCTTATATAATTCCTGGGATGCCTTCTAGGCCACTAAGAGTATCAAGGTCTTGGCGATAAAAATATTTTAGTTTTCCTTGAAAGTCTTGGGAGGATGACAGTAAGCCTTCTGGCGGTGACTCTTCCAGGTGTGACTCTGAGCCCAAGCAGGTGATGACCCCTTCAGGAGTCCTTCCTCTTCATCCTGCTTATAGAACAAGCTCATCCTAGGCTGCAGGCATTGGGACTGCCCACCAAAGAGATGAAGCCTCTGCTTCCTTCCCAATTGCCATTACTGTGGTCTTAGTGTCTTTACTGTTATTATGACAACCCCCTTCTGAGACTGACCTAAGAATTGATTTTGGTTCACAGCTTCAGAGATTTCAGCCCGCTTGTTGGCTTGTTCTGCTGATTTTGAGCAGTGGCAAGGACGAAGGATGTTGCAGAGGAGAAAAGCAGCTTGTCTTAGGGACGTTAAGAACCAGAGAGACCGGAAAGAGCCAGGGACAAGAGGTGTGCTTCAAAGACATGCTCCTAGTGACCTTCCCCGAATCAGGGCCCTTCATAAAAGCCCATTCAGTTATTGATGATGTTAGCCTCCTAACGAGCCTCTCAATAACACTATCATTTGCAGATCATGTCTTCAACACATGAGTCTTCGAGTTTTTTGGGGACATCTCCAAATTCAATCTGTTGCATGTAGCTTTTGCTACCTTGTCTACGCTCCAAGGATGGGTCGCACTACTAGCTTCCACCCAGATTCCCTTGAATTCATGGATGAAAACCAAAGACATAGGCATTGCTTAAGTTCAACTTGCCATTTTGGCACAATGGCTGGGTGCTCCTTATCTCCTGCCCGGTTAAGCATGTCCTTATCAATATTCTTAGCTCTGCACCTCTCTACCTGTACTCAACTTTAGTTGCTCAGTTATGTCTCGTCCCAGCTAACCAGCTCCAACCTCCCCCCTGTAGGAAGGCGTACAGGCCCTTCACCTGAGATCTCACGTGGCTGCTCACGTTTGCTCCCTCAGAAGCATGGTGAACTCTCTCTCCCTCTCCTTGCATCTGTCTGCTTGCCTCCAGGAACTCGGAAGTTCTGCCTATTCCTTCCACCCAGCAATTGGCCTATGGTGTCTTTACTGATAGATTAAGAACCAATTGGGGAACAGGACCTTAGCATCAGAACCACCCCTACACCAGTCTTCCACAGCTTTCTTATTTAGGTCTTTATAATGAACTAGTTTGCCTAATCCTATTACAGCTCCATCCTGCTGATTAGGAAACATGAGCCTTGCATGTTTGCTTTACAATGTGTTTGGGGTTGCCTGGATAGTACAGCCATGTTATAGTTTGACATTTCTCCTACAGAGACAGAATGCCTCTATTGCTCTTAAAGTTCCTAGCACCTAGCCCACTGTTTTGCATGCAGTGAGCATCCAGTGAATGTTTTGACAATCAGATTTTGAATTAGTTACTTTCTTGGACAGCTGTTGACAAATAGCTCTGGTTCTTGATAAAGCAAAACCTTATGCTAGTCATTGAGTTTTTATCAAAGGCATTATGAACTGGTTATTGATTTTTTTTAAAGGAAGCTGATCTACCACTTGATACTGTTGCTCTAACTTGTGAGCTAAGGCATAAATCACATGACACCCTTATAAAATTAGCAAAATAAAAATAAGTGAAAAACTAGTGATTTAGTTACATTTAGTCAACATCTGATTTGATTACTCGAGGAGAGTCTAGAACCTTCTCCATAATTTGGGGGGAGAGTTTAGTGTTTAACTCTCCATGGATTTCTGTGCTACTCTCTTCCTCATTCAGCACCACTACCATCAGCTTATCACATCCTACATCAACCCAGCATGAAGTTTACAGTCTTTAGTTTCCACTAAAAATCCATGTGTACACAAGCTTCTGATGAATTTAGTAACATTGTAAAGGAACTGTGGGGATCCAGAGAGAGACACAGGGACCAACACATTACGATCTTCCTTTTCCTTCCTCATGCCTACTTCTGCCTTTCCTATCTTTTCACTTTCTTCTCATTTCTTTTCTTTTGTTTTCCTTCCTGAGGTGAAGACCACTTAATTCTTCCTCTTGTCTTACAGCCAACTCTCCCCCTATTGTTCACACCTCCTTCAGCAGAAAGCATCCTTCTAAATGCAAAAGCCAGGGAAATCAAAATATCTCTGTGTTGTAGTGTTGCATTATTTTTCTAGCTTATTTGTGTTTATGTTAGACAGCATGGGTAAAGATAGGCTACCATGTCAACCATTTAGGTAGGCTTTGTATTAGGGAGGGGGTAAGGACCTTGCAAAGGGGCAAAGGTGAAGGGACATGAGTAACAATCAAGGGAACATCTCTATCACACCTTACCACAGAGGTGGGGTTGTATATGTGTAACATGGGCATCAAGTATGCCAGCTGCCATCTGAAACTCCATTTCCTTGGAGACAGTGGGCTAGTCATGTCAAAAAAACTCACAGGCTGGGGAAATACTAAAAGATCAAACAATGAAGGTACTCCAATGAAAGCTAGTCAAGAGCTAACTTATTGATATTGATCAGGATCATAGGAACAGGGCCAAGAAGGCTCCCAGAGTCTATCAGCCTGAAATTACAACAGTCATACAAGATCCTAGTCTGGAGCGAGTACCTTAGCTTCATTGGGAAACCCTCCCTCCAGCTTCTCTGCTCCTTGAGAATGAGGTTGAAGTTCATCAGAAACATTCTTTAATGAGTCTTCTTTAGTGGGTCCATGAGGCAAACTATGTCAAAGCAAGTACCAGCCCCCACAGGGTAAAGGCTCATGCCCAGGAAACCATTCCTGATAACAATCAGTTCCAGAGTTTGGAGGATACTTCCTGAAGTGTTCCAGGCTTTGCATCCTAGAGCAAAGAATTGAGCAGACACATCTGTAGCAGAAGCAAAAGAAAGAACATTTTCAAGGGAGGAAACAAGACACATTAGATAGAAAGTTGAGCAGTCTGGAGGCCTGCACGAAGCTTTGTCTTACAACACAAGCCTAGCCTAGGCTTCTCCCACAAGCTCAGTTATATGACGTTTACATTTGACTGCAGCCATCACACATCACTCTGATCTCAGCCAAGATTTGTCTTTTTGTATCGTCTCTTCCAGATACTCGAGGGCAGTGGTTCTCAATTTTCCTAAAGCTGCAATCCTAAAGCTGAACGTTAATACACTTCCCCACTTTGCAGTGACCTCAACTATAAAACTATTTCCATTGCTTCTTCATAACTGTAATTTTTGCTTCTGTCATGAATTGTAATGTAAATAAGAAGAGAGACTAGGAACAAGAATTCCTGTTTGGTGTTTCTGACCTCCTGCCAAGACCAAACCAAGGACAAATTCAGCTTCTGGACAAGAATCAAAGTCCTTATCCCTAAAGTGCATAGCCAGTTTCTAGCTCCTATTCTCATCATTAGGATTGAGTGATACCTTCCACGTAAAGGCAGTTGTGTATTAGAGTGAGGCTCTAACCTGAAGCAGAAGGAATGCTGGAGGTCCACTGTACCTATCCCCCAAGCAAGAAGGATTTCTGAGCCATGGTGGGTGGGGCCAAATCTGGGCCAATAGTACTTAATTCTGTACATCTTTCTCTATGCCCAGTTCTAGCTCTGTTTAACATAAAACTTACGTGAGTACTCAGAGAGGGCCTTGGGGTCACCGGGCCACCTTATTACACGTCTTCCCAGTGCACCCATGGATGATTTAATTTGTCTCTGTCCTTTTCTGTGAAATGATCTTCTCCAGTGGTGTATGTGGACGGGTGGCTGAGCCTAGCCTGCATAGCTACTGGATTCCAGGCTTTTGCCCTCAAACCCCAGGTACAGCAGCCCTATATAGTCAACAAATCTGAAGTCCTCTGAACCTTCAAGTTCAAGTAAGCTTTCCATGATCCATCATTATGCAGCTCCGATGGATGGTCATCATCCATTGGTGATTCACTCAGCTCCTACCTCTCTGCTCTTTTCCAGGTCAGTTCAGTGAAACAGGAAGCAACCAGCACCCCTTCTTTAGGGACTTTTGAAATGTCATCTCACTAACAACTTATGTTGGTGAGGGAGATCGTTATGAATATGAAGAACGATGCTTGCCTTCCCTTGATTGCTCTTAAGGCTTGGAAATAGCACGAATTGGGGAACCCTATCAAGAGCCAATGCTGAGAACGATGCCACTGGACTCCTTAAGGGAGCCTTGTCCTGGCTGGTACTTAGCACCAGGCAAGTTCCAGGTCTATAGTGAAAGAATCACAGGTTCTCTGACAGAGGTGTTTGGGGGTTGGACCTTAAGTGATAGAATGGTTCTGAGACAGATTCTATCTTTTCCAGGAGAAATCAAAAGCATTACAAGGCAGCTGGTATTTACTGAGCACTCCTGGATTTGTTAAATACTTTGTGTAGACTTTCACATTCATTCTTGACAGTAACACTAGACCATAAATTACCATCTGGCAAATGAGGTTTGAGAATGTTAATTCATCCAAGATTATCTGGTTATCTAACAGTAGAGCTGGGATTTGCCACACGGATGTGCTTTGGGGTCAGGATATCATTGTGTAAAAGCCTGTTAACTGGAGGCTGGGTGGTCAAATCTTGGGAGAGAAAGGAAGGGGTGTTGAAATGCATGCCCCATGCTTCTGTTCTTCTTAAAGCTGCAGGTGCTGGCAGTGGTAGGGTGGGGTTGGGGTGAGGTGGGCTTCTGGAGGATGGTTTAGAGAGGAATGAGGCAATACTAGATTTAAGCCCCTCACTCACCTGAGATATTTCTCTGGCTTTGTAAGTTCACACTTTTTCTAGGTCTAGAAGGTCACACATAAAGCTCCTCCTCTTTCAACCTGGGGTACATCACAGATACCTTGGACAAAGTCTCCAGAATGGTTCTGGGAAAACCCCAGGTGAGACCTTAACATTACCCAGTGGAGTTTTCTGATGCAGGGATCTTGATGTGGCTTAACTATTTTGTTTGTTTTGAAGGAAATGAAGTTTTAGAGTTGTTATTGAGACTCCTTAAAGTGAGGTGGAGGGCAGAGGGGTGTGGTCTGTCAAAGACTCATCCTTTTCCTATTATGCTGTGGCAGTCTTGCCAGTTGCCCATTTGTGGACCAGCCTGATTATGATAGGTGCCTCTCCCTTCCCCTTCCATTTCTCTGGAAATTCATCCTAACAAAGGACTGCCTGGTGAATCCTGGGGCCTCCACAAGGCTGGGTGTGAGCTGTACCCTCTTAGACCACTCTGTGGTCTGGTCTCTGTTGAAGGTTTTTTTTTTCCCCTTCAGGAGGCCCAACTGCTGCCACATTGTCAATTGCTAGCTGGTTACTATGGAAACAGGTCTCAAGAGGGCTCTGCTTTTCTCCCTTCTTGAATGAGGAGTTGGGCTTTGTGAGGGGCAGTGCTTCCCCCTTCGTGGCCAGAACTGGCTTTGGGTAATGGGGCTTACATAATTTTACCTAAGGACCCCACTCTTTGTTAACAAAAGATTGTCTGTTTTTTTCTTTCTTTCTTACTTGCAGAATATGTCTTTTCTCTGACAGTTCAGATACGTTCTCTTTTATGAAATGATCATGACAGAAGAAGGAGCAGTTTAGAGGATGTTAGCCCTTGATGGAGTAAGTTTGTTGATGGACACAATACGGATGAATCTCAAAATCACTGCAGAGAGAAAGAAACCTTGTAAAAAAAAAAGAGAGAGTGTGCACTGCAAGATTCCATTTATACAGAATTCTAGAAAGTGACACAGAAATCAAATCAGATCAATGGTTGCTAGGGGATGGGGTAGAGGGAGGGATGAATTATCAAGGGGCATGGAGAAATTTTGGAGGGAGATGAAAACGTTGCCTGACCGCCGTGCTGGTTTCACAAGCAGGTACAGATTTCAGAACTGAACAAACGTCGTGCTTTCAATGTGCACAGCTTAGCATGCAGCAGTTAGATCTCAGCCCAGTTAAAACAAAGCGGCAGCCTTCTGTGGATCCTTAATTTTTACTCATTCACTTTTGTTATTCCTTAGGTCTGAGAATGACCACAGCTTTGGTAGCAACAGGTCCGGATATGATTACAGAGCCAGCAAGGTTTGCATCTGGTCCCTTTGTGTTTGACCTGCCTCCCACCCCAGCACTCCTGCTGGGGTTGAGTATCATTTGCTCCCTTTAACTCATACAGAGCTTTAATCTCCAAAGTCATGTTGTTAACGGTATCAAGAGAGTGAAATCTTAATCGGACTATCGTGCTTAGAGATAGACCTTGGGAAACTGGTGAGATGAGATGAGGTCTGTAGGGTAGAGACCCATGATTGAGTATTGGTGGCTTTATAAGGACATGAAGGGGCACTACACAGAGCTGTGTATGTGCTCACTTCATTGTGATAGAAAACAGATGCAAGTTGGCAGTTACTGAGTTGTTTTGACCTCACAACTCCAGGATCACCAAGGAATAAAAGTTCACCTCTTTTATCTATATGGTAGTATATCTTCACCCTATTGCTATGCCAACTAGTATCAATATCCAGTAGTGGGACATTAAGTGCTAAGACACCTAACTACAGTAGGATTTTAAGACTCTTTCGTTACCATTGCCAGATGTTAGAATTAATGATTTCTTTTGTGTTCCTGGTACCCTATCTTGTTTTCAAGGTTATTATTTTCTTTTCTATAGTTCTCATTCAGCCTGGAGTTTTAATAAGTAGTGTGTAAATGTGTGTGTGTGTGTGTGTGTGTGTGTGTGTGTGTGTATGAGAGAGAGAGAGAGAGAGAGAGAGAGAGAGAGAGAGAGAGAGAGAGATTGATTTCCACTTCCCTGTAACTGAGAAACTTCGGACTTGACCCTGGCCTGTCTCTTCTCTTCTCTTCTCTCCTCTTCTCTTCTCCTCTCTTCCCTCTCCCCTCTACACACACAAAGACACACACACACACACACACACACACACACACACACATTTGTAGTCATATAACACATAAGGGCACTTCAGACAGTGACAAGCTCGTATCTGATAATGGTCCCAGCAGTGTTATTGCATAGTGATACTGTAGCCACCCTATTTGATGTAAGACTATAAAATTCATACCATGAGAACAGTGTCTGACAAAACATTTCTCACAATATATCTTTATATATGCACGTGAATTTTTTATCTCTTTCTATTGAAAGCTATAGTTTTTAATGTAATTGATGGGAACTAAATGAAGCCCCCCAGAGAGAATGAAATAGTAAAGTGTGCCTAGAATTAAAACTCTGGGTGGCCTCCATGCTCGTGGATGTAGAGAATTAAGTGTTGTGAAAATGGTGCCCTACCAAAGTAATCTACAGATTCAAAACAATCCCCATCAAAATTCTAAGACCATTCTTCAAAAACCAATCTAAAAATTCATATGGAAACACAAAAGACCCTGGATAGGCAGTGTCCTGAGCAAAACTAGTGCTTAAAACACCACTATACCTGATCTGAAGGTATGCTCCAGAAGCAAAGTAATAAAAATGTCGTGGTTCCAGCCCTAAATCAGACATAGAGATTATACATAGATTAATGAAATAGAGTGGAAACTCAGATAAAAGCCTGCACAGCTATAGACAACTCTGTCCTTGACAAAAATGTTAAAAATACACATTGGAAAATAGTCAGGCTCTCCTAAAATTTTCATTGGGAAAAACTGGATATCCACATACACAAGAATGGAGCTACATCCTTATCTCTTACTGTGCAGAAAAATCAACCCTAAATGGACGGAAGATCTTAGTGTAAGATCTGAAAGTGCTAGAATCAAAGTCTTCTGAGTGGGACTCCACTCAGGCCAACGAGTAACAAATGAGACCCCATGAGATTAAAAAGCTTATGTATCATAATAATGAGAGCATACATGCCTACAGAATGGAGAAGAATCTTTGCCAGCTATCCATCTGACAGATGATTAACATGTATAATATACAAAAAATTTAAGAAACTAAACACCAAGAAAACAAAAAACCTAATCTTCAGAAAGTTCTCAGAAGAAAAATATAGTCAATAAATATTTTAAGTGTTCAACATCCTTAGCCTTTGAGAAAATGTTAATACATTTGATAATACATTAAATAAGCTAAGTCACCGAAGTAAGAATGGCCATCATTGGGAAAACAAAGGTTGGCATGAATGTGGACAAAGGAGGCTCTCACTGGTGGCCAGAGTAACCAGAGTGACCACTGGTAACCAGGGTAACCAGAGTGACCACTGGTGGCCAGAGTAACCAGAGTGACCACTGGTGGCCAGAGTAACCAGAGTGACCACTGGTGGTGGTCACCTGTGCATCCAGTGTGGGGTTCTCTCAAAAAGGAAAAACAAAACAAAACAACAAAACAAAAACAAACAAAAACCCATCACCACCACCCCACCTCCCAACAGCAACAACAAGAAATCTAAGGCAGAACTTCCATACAGACCATCTGCACCATCTTGGGCATGTACCCTAATGACTCTGCGCTGTACTACATCACCACTTGTTACGTTCATGTTTATTGCTATTTAATTCATATTTTCAAGAAAGTGGAATCAACCCAGTTGAGCATTAGCTGGTGCAGGTATAACGGCAATGGGGAACACTGGAATTTTTTTTTCCATTTTGAGATTTCGCCATTTAGACCTGTCTGGTTTGGAATTTGCTATGTAAACAAAGATGGCCTCAAATGTACAGAGATTTGCCTGCCTCTGTCTGCAGAGTACAACCACACCTGGCTAGCCAAGGAATTTTATTTGGCTATGAAGAATAACACTATGAAATTTACAGGAAAATATTATAGAAAATGAGGTAACTCGGGCTCAAAAAGACAAGCATCAAATAGTTTCTAATTGTCACATGACTTTATATGCAGTGAGTATGCACAGAACTCAGGAAACAGGAATATGGGATTTTTTTATTTCTATAATTTTATTGACTTTTTCTCTTCACATTCTTTTTAAAAACGTCTTGTTGATTCTTTGTGAATTTCACATCACGAACCTGAATCCCATTCATCTTCCCATCCCTCCATATCCACACGAAGGGGCCTGTCCTATAGAACCAAAGCTGCAGGAACTCCATGATATAGGGCAAGAATAGGGTATCCAAGAAGAGTCCCAGTAAGGATCCAGTGTTGTTAGTGCATCAGAAACCAGAGGCTTCAAACCAGACCAATGCAATGAACACTTGCAAATAAAGCAGTTTAGGCAAAAAGGTACACTGGGTGACACAGGGTAATCCAGCAAATCCATGATTCTTTAAGTAGGAGGTGGTCATGGAGTACATGTGTTGTAAGAATGGAGGGTGTAGAAGCTGAGGAAGGAAAGGTTTAACTGGAGACAGTGCAGTAAAGTGGGGGGAGAGTCAGCCCAATCTAACAATGTATGAAAAAGCCACGCAAACGTCTGATATGTGATAAGCTAATTAAGAAAACAAAAATTTTTAGAATGAGTGTCAGTGAAGAAAGCACCTTCTAGAATCTGTCCATTGTTGACAATAAATGAAAATCCCAGGTTAGGCATGGACAACTTTCTCATGAGTTGTTGGTCTGGGAGGCTCCTGAGACCCTTCCAAATAATATAGGCAATGGTCACTGCTGTGGTTGCACACAAGAACTAACTAGATGGTAAGACTCTGTTGCTGAAGACACTATATATCTTCAATACAAGACATAGAGAAGTCAAGTTGAAACTAGTTAGAAGATTTCTTTCTGGTGGTTTTCCCTCATAGTGCCAGAAGGAGCCATACAGGCTATTGTGAAGTTACAGGAAGGGATTCACATCTGGTGCTGAAAACCTGGTCAAAAGCTCCTGGCTGGGGAGGTCATAGGCCCTTACTGGAGAAACTACTCTTCTGTTGTTTGCTAAATGAACATGATGTGCCCTGCCTAATTAACCTCTAGCATAACTTTTATGACCAAAGAAGAGTGTTTCTTTCAACTTTGGTCAGAGAAGTTTCTTTTTGCAGTGGCCAGCAGTGAATGCAGAAACTCATTGCTAAAGTACAGAGAATAAGTAACTACTGAATGTCCAGCCATAAATATAGCATCCATTTCAGATGCCTCTCCCCCCCAAAGCTCAGGGACTATCATGGCAGAAGGTGCAGAAAGAATGTAAGAGCTAGAAGATGTAGGGCAGAGGTGTGGAACTCTGGCTTCTAGGCATGACAAGGCTGTTGCACTTTTGAGCTCACAGCTGTTGTTAGTACCTGTATCAGATCAGACCCATGAACACCCTATCCGAAAGGAGAGGGGCTAATGAGACCTCACCCTTCTCGGAGGACTTATGTGCAATTAATGTTTGATGGGAGAGGCACAAATATTTTCTTCGGTGCTGTAGCCACTGGTAAGGTGTTCAAACTCCTGTGAACGAACTCTCACCAGGACTTCTATAAACCCTAATGCCCCTCCCCCCCCCAATGTCACCAAAATGGAAGGGGAGCTGGTTAAGATGAAGGAATTACCAATAGTAGGAGGGGAACAAGACCTGGCCAGAGCAGTCAGTATGATAGTGATATATTATCTACATGTGCAAAACTGCCATAATGAAACATATTAGTATGTATCATTAATATGTGCTTATAGACATTTTTAATTATAGAAATCGTGGGGCCTTCGTAGAGACCATCCCATGTTCATGTTTCACAAGTGATGTGGAAAGAAGTCTCTAAATAGTGCCAGGTGTGACTGGGAACCTTTTTTTTTTTAATGATGACTATGGTGTGACTTCTGAAAATGGAAATGTGGGGTTTAGGTTTGGGTCATCACATCAAAGTCCCTACTCCCCAAATTGTGTGTGATTGGACAGTTTGAAGAAAGTGTCCCCACGGTGTTCCCACTGTCCTTAGTTCCCTTCTGGGACCCTCTTTTTTTTTTTTTTTTTAAACCAAGGCCAATATTACAGATTTAGGCAGCTGTTATTTCTCTGCTCCTTGCATCAAGCCTTTAAGGCCAGATACCAGCAGAATTTATTTAAATTTTGGCATGTGATAAGGGGGTGGTGAGTGAAATTGAGAGCTTCCTCTCCATGGTTCCCATGTTGAGCTTTGTAGCCAATTATTCTTGAAGTCCCCGCTGACATTTCATGAGAGCAAATTTAAATGGGGAGGTATTTGTCTGCACTGAAAGAAGAATTTTAGTCATTTCCACATAAGAAAGAATAAGGGGCTGTTGTTGATGTGCTGAATCCTAGGCCGGTAGGTGTGGTTTTGCTGCTTATAAATCGAAACTACTGGACAGATGTTCTCTAGGTTTTTGTGCAAACATTCTGGAGACTCCCTTTTGTTTGGCCCTTGAATTCTTTGATTTCTCCTTAGCTTGCCAAACCAAATCATTGTTCTGCCCAAATCACCCAGAAAACACAAGTAATTCCCGGTCTTTGTTTCTGTTAAATGCTAAGAGAAACCAGTCATATAGAGGCACTACCTGTTCACATTCATGTCTTAATGTTAACTGAACATTTTTTCCTGTTTACAGTCCCCATTAATTAATGTAAGGCATGATGAAAATGGGTTTTGTGTGTTCTGGGTGAGTTACATAATGAGCAGAATTTCTTTGAGGATTTCTTAATCATTTAGCAGTTGAGAACATGCTATTATTTTATAACCACTCCTGATAAATCATTTGACAAATACTTCTCAGCCCTCTCCAATAATTTTGATTTCCTGTTATTTCAATTGTCTCTGCATTTTCGTTCCCTTGTAAATAGTTGGAGAGTAAGCACATTTTCAAGAGCTGCAGGGAGGCTAAGATGCCAGTTGCATTTTAACGATAGAAGGCATTATCGTTCCTACTGTAGCCAATTCTCGTTTAAATCATTGCAGTTTCTGCTCGAGCTTCCAGCTATAGAATTCTTTTCAAGCTGGCAGTGAACTTGGCAGGTTGCCAGAAGAAATATAAAGGTGTTTTGGTCCACCAAAGTATTTGGAGTGGTTCTTAGTGATACAGTGTTCTTCAGTACATCTGCAGAACATTTTTCTGAAGTGAATTTTCATGTGAAAAGCCTCCTTAATCATCTCCGGTATTGTTTATCTCAATGCAGCTATTGCGGGTCCCTCCCCCCCCCGGGGGTGCCTACAAAATAAACAAGGGGATCTTCTAAAGAGTTTTAAAAGTAGCAGGTGCTCAGGCTGTGCCCTATTCACTTAGTAAGCAATGACATTTCTGTGCTAATCTACAGACAAACAAGAGACAGGTGACACACCGAATCTAGTACAATGCACAAGAGAAGCTGGTTTCAGCCAATGGGGTCAGGTCTAGATAAGAGCTTTAAAGGCCAGTGTAGGAAGGAAGCAACTGTTTTATAACTCTCTGTCTCTCTGTGTTCTCATGGTAAAACTCTAATATTTAAACTGAAGATGTTAAGTAAACCTGGTTTAGGGTGGAAAAAAGGAGATTCAAGAATAAAATGCCTCATGATTGACTATCATAAGTGTGTGTGTGCTCGCACGCGTGCATATTTACACATATACATACACATAGGAATATATTTGCATTTAAAGAAAAGAAATACATCAAAACATGCGGAAATAACTATCCATTTGCTATTTGGGCTCTGAATTTGAGCCAAATATGTCACATTTTCACAACAAACCAAGGTATTTGCATGCCAAACACTGACACACACAGTGGAATTAATGAAATAAATGATTAAACACATTTTATATTCTTTCCCTTTCATTGATTGCCACATGTGTAAAAGATGACTTGGAGGCTCTCTGGGAAGGTGATGGTAGGAAGCTTCAATGTGGACCACTGTTAACCCACACCCTCCCATCACTTGTCGAAAGTAAATTAATCAGAAACTGATGACAAATAGTATTTTGTGGAAGATTTTTTCTTCAAAAAACCTTTTTTAAAAAAGTGAAGGATAGCTGTTATGGACAACTCAGAATGCACAAGAGCATTGAAAATTAATTAAAGTCCACTGCGCTGACTTGTAGAGTTTGGGGACTTACATAGTGCTCAGGAAAGGCTGAAGGCTTTGCATGAGATCTTATACAACAAAACGAAAGCCAGATGGTGGCATTCTCCCTAGGCTTTTTTCCTTAGGAAGCCATGGACAACTCTGTCTTGACTACTGTGATCAATAGTAGGAAGTGCTCAATATTCTCATTACATCTTCGCCATTGGCCATTGGTCCTTTTCAAGCCCTGTCTGTTGCATGGGCTCAGCTGCTTCCAAGGTGGTCAGCTGCGGTCAACAAGAAATATTATGTATCAAGTGGTGAATGAATAGAAGAAACCCGTGTCTCCTTACAGTAAACACAGCAATTAGAACCCAACATCACATGGAAATCGGGATATTTTGGTGACACTTTGAGAATATGAACTTTAATAGAATTGAACTGAGACTCCATGAAGCGAGTATGGTGCGTGTTTATGGACATAGCTGGTTTGTGGCTTGAGGAAGGGGTAGAATTCTTGCTAAAATTAGTGATGACTGTCAGTAAAGCAGTACTAGCTGTGGCAAAGGGCCTGTTGCCGTCATTCAGAGGTTTGCTATGGTTAGTGTGTCATTAAGAGCCATCAGTGCTGGTGTGTAACAAGCAGGGTCTGCCCCTTGGCCACCCTGAATCAAGACCATAGTGGAAACCTTTGACTTACAAATATCTAGCATGCTTATATACAGAGAACAATGATGACAATTTATCCCTGAAAAGAAAATGACTTGGGATATTAAAGAAAAACAATCAAACCAAAACAAACACAATAACTCATGAAGTTTGGTTGGCAAAGTCACTCTCTAACATTCATGGAAATTCTGATGTTAAACAAACTGGAGGTGTAAGGAAATGGCAGCTTTTTACGAAAATAGGCTCATTAAAGGAATACATTATCTATGTTTTTTTAAAGATACTCGTTTGAAAATGGGAAGAATTACAATGGATACAAAGGACCTAGGTGATAGATAGCTACTGAATGGAAACTATGCCTATTGGTCGTGATTAATCCACTCTAATCTCCCCACCGGCCATGGCATGTGTTCTTCACTACCTGTCCCAATGTTCTGAGTTCTTGAATGAAACACACACACACATACACACACACACACACACACACACACACACACACACACACAGAGTCTTATATTTAATATGCCTTAATCAGCTCAATGGTTGGGCACTTCCAAACCTCCACATTGCTAACTCACTGAGCTTGGGCAGATGATATCAGTGGGCTACAGGAGGTAGGAGAGAGACATTTTATGATATCTTGGAAGCAGGAAGAAATAGGTATTCAGGAAGAGCCAAGGGTACAGGAAGAGACCTAAGGCCACAACTTCAATAACAACTAGGCTCTGCCTCTTACCTTTTGCCCCTTCCCCTTAATGTACTGTATTACAAATCCAACAAGGAATTAATTCATTGGTTAGGCCAGAGCCCTCAGGATCTAATGTGATCTAACCATCTCTAGAGATGACCTTGACAAGTGTCCACTGGTGTGCTTCATGGATCTCCCGGAAGGGTCTCAATTCATACTTGTGGTTCATATTCTATGTGGGATTTGCTAAACATTACCTTTACACCTGAAATGTTTTTCCTCTGACGACCAGCCCAGAGTGGGAACCAACCAACCAACAACTGCCTGAACTGTATGTTAATAGAACCAAGAGCACCTGGGCTTCCACGGGGCTTTACACATTTGAGACCTTATGCCTATCTACAGCCTGGTTCAGCAAAGAGCAGAAATGGTGGGATTATCTCCCCATTTCAGAAGAATAAGCAAATTGGGAGTTAAACATATGTGCCCAGCAAGTGACTCTATCCTTACTGCTTCACTGAGGGAAGGTTTTTTGTTTGTTTGTTTGTTTTTGTTTTTTTTGAGTTGGAATCAAATTCTTGTCACTCTTAGCATTTCTTAGTTTTCAAGCACTTACAGTAGGCCATAGGTTTAATCTAAACCACTTGTCTACTTTCCTAGGATCCCTGAGTAGATGGTATTGATTTTAGGTATTTTAGACAGCCCACCAGTTGGGTAATTTATAGGTCCCCCACTTTCCTTCCCCCCAAATCCCCACATCTTTTGGACTTAAAGAAGACATTTGCCATTACCTAACTGCTTTACCTTCCATTACAATGTTATCACTAGAATCTTTCCAAAATGAGCTGGCGATTCCTGCAGCTGGATTGTTTCATTTCTGGCTGTCAGTAACAAAGGAAATGGAGAATGGTGACAGTCTTCCGGCTGACTCATGAAAACAAAAGAAAGAAAGAAAGAAAAAAAAGAAAGAAAGGAAGGAAGGAAGGAAGGAAGAAGAAACGGGAGAAGGAAAAAAAGACTCACAAATTCTATTTGATATCTGTGAGATATGAGAAAAATCTGAGCCATGTGATGAGACATGGCTGCTCTCTTCTTAGCTCTTCCTTCAGCTTGTTGGAGACAGACACCTGCCTAAGAAGGGAGACAGAGTGCTCATAAGGATTGGCATGCTGAATATCAGTCACATGGTCAAGGACATGTTCTCTCTTGTTTTTCACTTAACGTGTCACTAACACTCAGTTCACAAGATGCTGCCACACCCTGAGAAATCAGAAGTGGTTCCATCTCTTGCTTTTCTAAATACAAGCCATGAACCTGAAATTCCAAAAATTCAGCTAAGAATGTAAAAGGTAATCCAACCTCACATATTTTATGGTGTTTTGCATCTACAAAGTATTTTCTAATGTGTAATGGTGCATGAGGTGCTGGGACTTGAACTTATAGCTTCCTATATTCTGGTCAGGGCCCTACCACAAAGCTACAACCAAACCATTATTTTTGCATTTCATGGTCTCCTATGGGATCTGGTGTTAAAGATGGGACAAGATAGGCTGAGAAAGACTAAATAGCCAAGCAGGAAACCAGGGTCTTCTGAGTCCCAGCCTCCCGACGGACTTAGTTGCCCTCCATTTTGCTGACACGACTGTTATGCTAGGGAAGAGCCAATGAAGTCACTCCCTACTTATACTTATTTCTTCTGACCCTCCCATGTCCTTGCAGGCAGCACCTCAATTGACTTGCAGGATTCAGGTAACCAATTTTCTTGCTGTTTGCTTAAGAACACTCCTTTTGAAGCACACAGAAGCTGGCTTGAACTTTTCGACAGATCCCCAGGGGATGACTTATGTGTGCAGTGCTGAAAGTCGATTTAACAAAACCATTAATTTGAGTTTCTGGGAATAAACAGTAGCTGTCACCAGCCATCAGAAAATACACAGATAGTGCTTTGTAATCCAAATCACAGAGGGCCTGAGCAGACGAAAGAATCAGGGAAAACAACTTTGCTGGTTGCTCCAGTCTGTGTACTGTTTTAACTCTCTAGCCAGGATGGTTCATTTTGGTGAGGTTTTCAGAAAACTAGATATTGTGTTGTGCCTGCCACATTTCATCAGTCACGCCGTATTAAGTGCATTAGGAGGTCCTATGAATTCTTTTACTCTCAGATTTACTGCAAGATGAGGCAGAAATCCATTTATGAATCCAAGGAAAAAGACTGTTAAAGATGGTCCCCTTCACCGGGGGAGACAGACCTCACTTACGCTCACCATTCTTCTGTGACAATCCCCCTGCAAAATGCAGCACTCTCCATTTTCCCTCCCCGTAAAAAGAATTGGAGCTCAGGGAAAGCTAAATTTAAGTACAGAGAAAATAGTTTTCAAAGATCCATGGCTGATCTTGAGGTTACATTTGTTTTTTAAAAAAGGATCACAGGAGGTAGCATTACTATGATGAACTTAAGAAAATAATCTTAACTCCAGTCTCCAATGAACTGATGAACTGGAAGAGAGCACCCACTGATAACCCCAGCTGCCCAGAGTCTATGTTTTTATAGGAGCATGTATGTTGATGTTCTGCTTTGAGATATGAAAAGGTTTTAATATGGAATATTTCAAATGCACAGAAAAACAGAGTGCCACAACTAGAAGCATGGTTCAGGTAAGTGTGAACCTTCTGCCAGTCTTTGTTCGTTTGCTTGTTTTGTTCCGTGTTATCAAGACAGTGTTTCTCTGTGTAGCCCCAGCCATCCTGGAACTCACTTTGTAGATCAGACTGCCCTTGAATTCAGAGATCGGTTTGCCTCTGACTCCTGAGTGCTTTGAGTAAAGGGGTGCACCACCACCATCCCATTCTTTTAAAGAGCTCTCTCTCTCTCTCAAAAAGTATTTATTTTTGATTTATCTGTATGAGTGTCATGCCTGCTTATTCACCAAGTAGATACAGTGCCCTAGGAAGCCAGAAGAAGGCACTGATTCCCCTGGAACTGGACACTGTGAGCAGCTATGTGGGTGCTGGGAATTGAATTCTGGGTCCTCAGCAAGAGTAGCTAGTGCCCTTAATCAGTGAGCCATCTCTCCAGCCCTAATATCTTCCATATCTTCTATGAACAACCAAACAGCACATGTTTATATATACATATGCACACATATATAGACCCAAATATGTTGTACCTATACATGTAAGTAGGTTTGCATAAAATACATATATAACTTCGTCTAACTTGTTCATATCGTTTGCTAGAGGTCATACACATTGAAGACATTACTAGCCAACATCTAGTCTTGGGAGTGTGAAGCTCCCTGTATATATTTGAAGACAGACATTCATAACACAGTATGCTTGCAAAACATTCCTGTACAAAAGTAAAGGGCCATCTAAGCCTGGTGTGGCAGAACATACCTGTATCCTAGCTATGGGGAGGTTGAATCGAGAGGATCACAAGTTCAAAGCCAACTGCAGCGAGCAAGAAAGAGAGAGAGAGAGAGAGAGAGAGAGAGAGAGAGAGAGAGAGAGAGAGGGAGGGAGAGGAGAGAGAGACTACAAACAACTAAACAGCAAAAGTAATCCAAACCAAAAACAAAACAAAACAAAACAAGAAAAATTCTATCAAACACTTTTAGATCATAGTCTACCCCAAACCACATTTCTCTGGTCTTTATTTAAACAAAAGTATAGCAACAAGCAAACAAAGAACAACAAAACAGAACATCCTAGGCTGATAGGCCGTGTCCACATGCTGCTTGCTAGTTTGCTCCTCTTCCAGTTGAGGGTGGTTTCTTTCTCAGGAACCCCTCTTCCTGACTCAGACCTGCTGGGGTTACAGTTCAATTTGGTGCTCAACAAGAGACAAAATATTTTCTGCTGTGGCTCCCAGCTTCATCTTACCCTTGGTTTTAAATTGTTTCTCCTTTCTGTCAAGGTGATATGAATCTTTTAGTCTCTGACTTTGTCTGGCTACTCCACCCCATTTTATGCTCTATTGCTGGGTGAAACTTGTCTAATGGGTGAAAGGGGAATACAAGCTAAAACTTTAAAATGTGACTCTTATGATTGATTAGGTAAGAGCAGCTCACCATGCTTCAAAAGACCTGGGGTAATTGAGGATAGGGAGAGTTCACAGGAAACATATGTCGTACAAATTAAAAATAGAAGACACCAAACAGCTGAATAGTGAAATAGTAAGCAGACAAAGTAACAGAGGCCCCTTCAACACAGAGCAAAAGCACAAAAAAATAAAATTGTGGCGAGAGAGTAGATATATCACGTAAATTTAAGAGAAGGCATACTTTTCTCTCCCCTTTGTGTGCATGTGTGCCTGTTGGGTTGTGAGTTGGCATGCATGTGTGTGGGGCTCAAAGCTGATACCAGGTGTCCTCCCCAGTGGCCTTCCACTTCACTATCAAGGCAAAGTCTTTCTCTGAAACTAGAACTTGCCAATTCCAGCTAGTCTATCTAGCCAGCCTGCACACAGGATTCCCTCTCTCTGCCTCCCAACTGACATGATTCCAGATGAGCCCTACACCTGCCAGACGTTTTTACCTGGGTCTAGGGATTCAAATTCTAGCCTTCCTCCTAGTAGGGAAAGTGAGCCCCCCCCTCTCGTTTTGTTTGTTTGTTTGGTTTGTTTGGTTTTGTTTTTTTGAGACAAAGTTTTTCTGTGTATCCCTGGCTGTCCTGTAACTTGCTTTATAGACCAGGCTGGCCTCAAACTCAGAGATTCTCCTGCCTCTGTCTCCTGAGTGCTGGGATTAAAGGTGTGCACACCCCATTCCCCAAACCCACCCCCACTCCAAGGTGGGATATTTCAAATGGACATTACAGAAAGAAAACTGCAATGAGGAAAAAGCAACAATAGAACAAACTGTTCTTTTGTTTGCATTCTGTCTAAGCTCTACCCCACAGTTACCTGACAACAGACAGGTAAGCTCCACCCACAGTTACCTGGCAACAGACAGGTAAGCTCCACCCACAGTTACCTGACAACAGACAGGTAAGCTCCACCCCACAGTTACCTGGCAATAGCCAGGTAGGCCTGAATCACTGTAAAAGGGGTTGCTTGCCCCCTTCTCGCTCTCTTGCCTTCTCTTGCTATCTCACTTTCTCTGCTTCCCTTCCCTCCTCCCCATTCCCTTCCCCCTTTCTCTCCACCTGCTCATGGCTGCCCTCCATCTCATCTCATCTCATCTCTCTTCTATTTTCTCTCTTCTCTTCTTCTTCCTCCTCCTCCTCCTCCTCCTCCTCCTCTTCCTCCTCCTCTCCCTCCTCCTCCTCTTCCTCCTCCTCCTCCTCTTCCTCCTCCTCCTCCCTCTCTCTCTGTCTCTGTCTCTCTCTCTCTCTGCCTTTCTCTGCCTCTACTACCCTCTTAGTTCCCCTCCCCATGCTCTGAATAAACTCTATCCTATACCGCGGTGTGGCTGGTCCCTCAGGGAGAAGGGATGCCTCCACATGGGCCCCCTTCCCCCACACCTCACCACACCTCCATAGAATATACCCCCTCCTCTCTTTATCTTTTTATAAACACAACTTTGTTAACGGAATATTTATTCTAGCCAATATAAATGACTGAGCAACCTAATCATTTATTTACAAGCTGTAAACCCAGATTGGGCAGGTTCGATTCTACTCTCACCTCAATCCAAACCACATGTCCCTTACTACTGTCCTTTGAGTCTCGCCAGGGCTGCTCTTGCTCCCTCAGTCTGTCCTCAGGATGGGGAACTTCTCTCGACCATGATCCATGGTCTTCTCTGATCCATCTTGTCTACTGGAGACTTCTTGTCTTTTCTGTCTTCTATTTCCCTCTCTCCTGTCCCGCTCCCGCCTCCGCCCCCCCCCCCCCCCCCCCCCCCCCCCCCCCCCCCCC